>JAEQBH010004468.1:0-493990 GCA_016808115.1 Tetrastigma voinierianum
GAAGTATACCTAGAGTATCATGTGTTCAGATCATTTAAATCAAACTAGGTGCTAATAACTTTCAACTTAGGTCTTAATATTCATTCCAGTGAATATCTTTAAGTATTAACTCTCCTCACAGCACACATGTAACATAACACCCTAACTCAGGACCAGTTGCATTTAATGATTCAAATTTTTGAAAATGGCATCAGTATAAAATAAATCAGAGGAAAACAATCGCAATGTTCAACTACCAGGAAAGCTGGAGGCGTAGTCTTCTTTCGACAGCTTTAAAAGCTTTTCATGAGCTATAACAGCCTTTTCCTGCTTGTTTTCCTGTGCTCTTTCTTCTGTTCATACCTTCACCTCCTCGAGAAAGATTAGCATGTGCAGAAAGTGCCAAATCAACTTCTACCTAGAGAGTGAAAAGAAATAGGTGACAAGTTTGAAAAACAGAGATTTATTTTACTTATAAAAAAGTTTGAAAAACTAAGATATAGGCTTTATATGATTTGTCATTTGTTCGATCAGGCAGGTGTGAACAGAGTGGAAATTAGCATTTGCCAGAAGCAACAAGATAAGCTTAATGGTGATTTAGAATTTACATGCATGTCTTCAGATGGAATTAATGTAAGTAGTTTAGTTATTATAACGCATTAAGATGGGGAAAAAATTGCATCATGCCACACCTTATCCACAGGAAATGTCTTTTCATCATCATCCATTTCATCAAGGTTGTTACTTAACAGCAGTGTCATGCAATTTCTCTCAAGATAAGCTTGTCAATGAGGCCAGGCAACAGGATTTGTGACTTTTTCTCTTCTTTCTTTCACCATTCGAGCAAGATCCTCCCAATTCATACCATTTGCCAAAGCAACACGGACAGCTAATATGGCAGCATCAACATCTTCTAGGTTATATTCTATCAATTCTGGTGCTATTTTAATGCTGTGGTCAACCTCTTCTTCAGTGATTGAACACTCCATTTTCCTGCAGCATCAATTTGCATTTATAACACATGGCCATTAACATAAAATACTGAATAATATTTCTGGCAGAGAACCTTAGAAAGAGAATGACAATAGCATGTCCATAGAATCACTAATGGATTGACTAGATTCTCATTGCTTGCTGCATGAGTCGCTATAACATAGTTGCAAGCAAGCAACTAGCTGAAAGGTGCAAATGAAACCACCCATCTTAAAATAAGGAAACGATTCTATAGAGTTCAAATATCACAAAATAATTCAAAAGACCTGGTCCACGCGTATTTTATTGAGTTTCTGCATGGCAGATCCCTCTTTTGCCTTCTGTTGTTGTTCTGATCGTTGACTCTCAATTTTACTGTAAAACTCATCCAATGCAGCATCAAATGTCTCAAAATTTATAAACTCCCTTGATTTGAACTGGTTCAATAAAATTGGGCAGAATTCATCATAGATCTGCAAAGGATTAAACACAATTAATTACACAACTCTAACAGTAAATCAAGCAAACATGTTTACATTTACACATATGTGAAACTTGATTATATATATCAAAGCAAAGAGAAAAAAAGGCAAAGAAATGACAGTTAATCTCTTGATTAGCATACATAAAGAAAAGATAAATACAACCACAACCTGGCTACCACCTTCTGGTTGAGATGGGGGGCAGTCCTTTCCAAAATTCTTGTTCTGCAATAAAATATAACCTTCAGGAACTTGATCACCTGATAAAATGTCCTCTAGCCAGTTCTCAAACTTAGTCACAGATTGGCTTAAACGCTGAATTGTATCAATATCAAATTTGCTATCCTTTGTAACTTTTGTGTTTGGAGTCAGACCAGCATCCAGAATAATATGCTCAGAAAGAGCAGGCCCATAACCCAGTGCCTCTCCAAGAACAGTCTTCATGGTCACTTGCTTGGCACGAGCACCACCATTAGTATTTTTGCTGGGCTCGGATGACTTAACACCTTTGCGGTTACCCTGCTTCTCTCTAGGCACATCAGACGCTTTATTTCCATCCTCACTGGCCTCAACTGCTTCATTGCTCTCGGATTCCTTGGGAGATGTAAGGGCTTCTTGCAACTTCATAGTAGCAGTACGCTCAAAAACACGACAAATTTCAACTGGATACCGATGGCGTGACATGATTGCGACTCCTTTATCATCATCTCTATTAAAATAACTTGTTATAATGTAGCTAAAGTTCAATTTGATAAACATTTAAGCCAAAAACTTACACTGTTAGGAAGGAACTGTTAAAAGCCATTAGGAGCTAGCAAACATGGTCTCAGCTTGGAAGAGTTAACACAACCCAATCGCATTAGTTGGTCTTGGGTGACTTTCATTGCATGTATACTTTTGACTCATATTAGAAAAGTTCAAGTTGGGCTTGGATTGAGGTCCTGTGCAACCCCAACCCATCAACAAGTCCTATAACCATTGCATACATGTGACTGGTGGTTTCCAGTTAAAGAAGTTGAATATGGGGTGTTAAGCCTACGGATATTTACATGCACAAGGACACTTAAAGACAGTCTGCCTTGAGCAGAAATTGGCCACCTCATAAGCTTTTTTTTCTTGTTCAAAGAGATAAGATTTGAGACACAGAAACTGCTCCATGCTTTACTTTCTTGTTTAAGAGAGAAAGGGATTTTGAGCACTTCTTCTATCCTTAATTTTCCAGAACACTCTCCCTCTAATTTTCCTTCAAATTGCTCCGGGTTTTTTTTTTTTTCCGTTGCATCACATATAAGAGTATAATAGTCACTGTGGATTGTACTTATCAAAAAAAAAAAAAAAAGTCACTGTGGGTTGTTCACTTGTTCTGTGTGGTGCCTTGGGGTTGTCCTCCCTTTGTTGGTTTGCAGTGGTGTCTGCTTTGGGGGCCTTGTTTGTTTCCTTGTAGTTCCTTTGAGTCGCCACTTTGGCAGCTTTTATTATATTCAGCTTTGGCCTCATCAAAAAATAAAGTAGTCACTGAATTAAAAACCACCGAGAGGCTTGGCTCAGCCGTTAAGGGTCAAAGTGTGACAGGAGGTGATCAGGTTTGAGTCCCAAGTGGGAACAATGAGAGAAAAATATATATTCACCTGGCAAAAAAGTCACTAAATTGTGCAACATTTTGGTTTTTTTTTTAGATGAAATAAAAGTAGTCCAAAATTAATATGAAGTAACAATATTTAAGAATTTGGAGGACAAGTTTAGGACTTTGAACGTGTGGAGGCAAAATACAAAATGCCTCTATGTCAAGGGGATGCAGTATATATAACCCTCTTTTAGCTAATGTTATGTTTCATTCTTCTAAATGAAAACTCATCATGCTTCAGCCTTTCTGCACCAGCATAATAATAAGATCATAGCATAAGTATTACACCATGGTTACTGAACTCCATTGGCTGATGTTATGTTCACGCAGAGACAAAATTATTGGCAAAGAAAAAAATAGTAGCGCATGTATTAGAAAATGTATGCATAAAGGAGCGAAACAAATGTAAACCTGAAAGATGACTGCTAACTCCAGTGACACCGAAGAAGAGTCATGACCATAAACTCAGAATCTGTAAGGAGAATGTTCCCTTGGGCATACAGCTCCAAGATAACATAGTGTGCATTAGCACCAAGTCCAATTGAAAAAGGACAACCTAAAAGGAAAAAATATAATTAAGAAAAAATCATGACCAGAAACCACACAGTCAAGATATACTATATAACTTAAAGAAGATGATGAGCATGAACAAACGTCCCCTGAAGTAATACCCGATCATATCCCAGCTGTCGTACATCTTCTAGCCTTCTGGTGCGTATGTGCTTTCTTAATTTAAGAGTAAACCCAGATGGAGTCACACTTTTGTCCCTATAGTTATGAGAAAATACGAACAATAAGCAAAAAGTTGTGGTATTAAAAATGGTGCCATTTTCAGTCTTAATCTATATTTTTGCTCTGTTTGGTTGCTAAACAAATACTGGAAAATTTTGTGTTGTTTAAACATTGATTGGGTCCTAAGTTAACACAAAAACCCTCAGAGAAGTATACCTAATAAACCCTTTGGTAGCATAAAATAGAAAACTCGAATCTCAAATTTATTTCATTGTTTATTTCATGGTTTCCCAGCAACAAAACTACTGGAAAGGCTGGGAAAGACTAGGCCTAACTTTTTATTTATAGTCGAGTTGGGGAAATCTTACCGAACATATGCAGTAGTATGCAATCTAACACCACTTTCAATCAACAACAAAACCTTCTCGCTCTCTCCGGATTCAGTGACTCCACTACTATTCATAAGCTTGAACATATAAGTCTGAAAAACAATTGTAAATAGCAAAATCAACACAACAATACAACACAATTAATTCAAACGAAACCATTCTAAAGGCCCGTTTAACCTAGATTATTCATGAAACAGCTGGCGATCAGCAACGAAAATGAACAAAACAGATAAACTATTATCCCAAAAAAAACAGAAAAAAAAAATTAAAGTGGTAAAAATTGAACGTTTGTTCAGAAAGGAAAATAACAGAAAAATGATATTAAACTAAATTAGGGTTTGGGAGGGAGTAGATTCAGAAGCACCTTTGGGGAGAGAGATCGTAGACGTTGGAACAACGCATGCCGATTAATCGTCGCAAGCACTTCACCCGGCGGCCACGTCGGCCGTGTTCATTCGGACCTTCACCATTTTCAACCTTCTTCTTCGCAATATCAGAGTTTGTGTGAGTGCAGACGGACGAAGCTCTCAGCGAAATGATTTGACGTTGGAGAAGATGGTGGCGTTTGGCAACTAAGACAACACAATCCCAAGTTTCGGTATCGAACGACGTCGTTTTTCCATTACCTGGAAATACGGTGTCGTTTTGTTGAGTTGGAGACTTGGAGTATCGCGCAGTTTGGAAAATGGGAACAGTTTTTAGAAACATATTATTTTAATAATCCTTAAAAATGTATCAAAATAAAAATTATTCATTTTTTAATTAACCATTTGCAAATTATACTATCATAACATTTTTCCTTTTTCATTTCTTACTTCAATTCACTTTTACATATTATAGTACTATGTTCTAACATCTTTCCTTAGTACCTCGAACTCGAATTAGTCCTCATATATCTCAATAATTCAGGATATGTTTGAAAATTATTTTCAAAAACAATTTTTGTTGCCTACAAGAAAAAATAGTATATTGTTTTTTCACAATAAAAATAGTTTTTCAACTTAAGAAAACTTTTTTTTAAGGAATTAATTCTAATGTAATGTTATGAAAATTAACACTGTAAAATTTTGTACCTTGATAAAAATAAAATAAAATAAACAATCATTTTCATATTTAGTAAGCTTCTTAAACAAAATTTTATTCTTAAAAATAATAAAACTGCTTTTAGTTTTCAAAACTGTTTTTAAAAATTTAGAGACAAACCTTTTATATTTTAATGCTTCGTCCTTGTTCATCTTCCACTATTTATATTTTAAACTATGTTACGCCTGTATTATAATTTTTAAAGGATTTTATTCCAATTTTGGTTATTTCCCGTTTTAGTTTTTTTTTTTTTTTTTACCAATATTGAATTTTTTTTGTATGATATATAGTGATGGAGAATAAGTATAAAAGTTGGTTTCCATGTTTAATTACAAATAAAATTTTATTATGAAAAATAAAATTGATAACTATCTAAGAAAAAATACTATTATCTCAACTAAATATTGGATAAATTTTAATTAACATGCCAAACAAATTTAATTTTATTACATATCAAACAAATTCAAAGTTGTTCAAACTTTAGCAAGAGAGAAAAAATTGAAAATGAAATTTAGCGAAGAACTAACGCTTTAAAAACCGTGATCGGAAAGTTTCATCGATTCATAGTTTAAAGGCTGAACCGATGGTCAAATCAGATTAATCCGAAACCAGAAAGGTCACCGGTGAACGGTCCAACCAGCCGGTTCCATCTGGTTTTTATAACACTGGGAAGAACACATGAATACCATCTCCAGACTCATCCTCCTGAGAAGACTCCCAATGGGAAAGGTTCGTCCATTCATAATGTACAGAGATATATTAATACATGATGCGAAAGATTGTTTTAAAGAAGAAAATGCATAGCACAATGACAATGAAAATGACAATCTAAACCTGCTGGTAGGTAATTTTATGAGAGAAGTTGCACTTCAAATCCTATATTTTGGAGATGACCTTACATATATTATATATGTGTATATATATATATGTACATGTGCATCCAATCAGAAGGCTGACACTTATATTATATGATATTTTGTATTTCAGCCCCCACTCTGTGGACGCTTCAACAATAATCTGTTGTCGCCTGCTAATTTAATTTCCCTCTACTCTTTCTGAACAGGAAGAATAAATTTTGATAAAACCCATTATCTCATGGAGTGATGACAGACAGTTGAGGTTGAGGTTGAGGACGGAGAAAGATGGCATGGAGTGATTTGGCGGATGGATTGGCATTTATCAGCTCAAATCGAAACCTGCTTCCGCACTTATCGCATACAACAATTTTGTTGCCATTTGTTCTTTGCTGTATCATAAACAAGTTTTATGTAAGTAATCGGGGGGTTAATTCTCAATACGATGACAATTACTAGAGATAAAATGAAGTATCCCCGTTAATTTGTCTAACAAGTATTTCAGAAATTGTTCCTATGAAAGTCGGGCCTGCTTAGCCATTTGAGATGCTGTAAGGTTTCTCGGGACCAGGGGTGTAAATGAGTCGTGAGCTATTCGAACTCGACTCATAGAATGCTCAAATTCGATTCAAAATTAACCGAGCCAAGCTCAAACTCAAATAGCTCGTTGAGTCGAGTTCGAGTATCACAATACCCGACTCGAACTGCTCACGAGCTTAATCGAGCTTTACTATTTTAATAATCGAAACAACTCAATCGAATTTGAGTATAATTATTTATTATTTTTTTTAATTGGTTTGAGTTTTTGTTGAAATGAAGGTTCAAATAAATTTCGACTATTTCGAGTCGAGCTTCAAACATCTAAAAAAGCTCGATCGGTACCGAGCTCGAAAGCACTACAAGTATTTTAATCAAGCCTGAGTTCAGCTGACTTTGTATCGACTCGACCCGATTCGACACACCCTCTACCAAGATATAAAGTGTATCCACATCCACCCTGTTTCTTGGCTAGATGTGGAATGTTGTGGTTGCACTTATCCTATGAACTTGATTGTCTGCATGACTTCACTAATAGATCCTAACATATATTTCTTCGGTCATGCTACCCAAGCTTTTGTCTATTACTGATCTGTTTTCTTTTATTATTTTTCCCAATGTTTTTTTTTTTTTTTTTTTTGATAAATATTATTTTTCCCAATGTTAGGCTATGGCATAAGAACTTTATTCAGCTCTGCAAAGGATCGTGAGACAAACCTCTCTATATGGTGGAAGCTTTAAGAGATTCATGCAAGTAGCTGCATGTTGGTAACCGGTCAAGAGCTTCAGAAGAACTACCAGCAGCCCTATATGAAACAGCCAACAACAAATTTCTGTAACGTCTAAAAGGAGAAAAGAAACCTTGTGAAAGTCATAGAAAACCAAATTTGAAGGAGCAATTTACCTTTGAATGCAAAATAAAGGCTCAAGGTATTTGAATCCAAGCAATGGTCCTCGAGAGCACCCGGTCACAAACCTGAAATAAACCTCTGTTGTCATTGTGCTTTTCAATAGTTTCTTGGGTTTGTTTTCCTTTTCCCCAGTCTCGAAAATAATTAGCAAAAATATTATAGTCATTTATGGTAGAAAGATTCCAGATTCTGTGGGAGAAAGGTTTTGTAACTACAGGAAGTCATACATAATTAACCTTCAATTAGAATTGTGAGGTAAAACATTGGACCCCCTTAATGACAAAAAGAGAGATTCCTTTAATATAATGTAACATATTGGACCTTAAAAATATGCCATATCTAATATTATTATAATAATATGAGATGACTGCAAATGGAATTATCTTTTTATCAGAAACAAACAGATCATTGCATCAGATAATAAACCACAAAGAATTATGAGCAACTATTGAATCATGTACAATTTCTGATCAGAAAGTAGAAAACATACTGCTCCACAAAAACTAAACTATCTACACAGATTATAGGCAGAAAACCAATATATACACAATAGGAAACCATCCCTACGGAAACTTGCCATATTTTACTTAGAATCAGGACACTGCACAAATCAAGAAATAATATGTATATGCAAGAACAACTTAAACTCGTATCTAAATATATTACAAAGTTGGATTTGAGCTAATAGCATCAAACTGCCATATGAGATGCTTCACCAAATATAAACTGACATAAATAAAAACAGGAGGACAAACAGTAGATATCAACTCATTTTAAGAATCACTATAGATTAAGATTATATAAATGGCATTGAATTGCTGTATGAACCTGCTTGACCAGATGTGATGGGAATGAATAAAGAATAAAGGGAACAATGATCAGCATTGTTAACTCACTTTAGAAACTTCATCTGATTTTCCAAGGAAAAACTTTTGAGAACTTCCCAGAACATCTCAATGACATAATGCTCCTGCCAAAAGCAACTGAAAGCTTCAAGTAGCTGTGCAAATGCATAAAAAGAATATGGAAAACAAGAAGCAATTACATAATTGGTTGCCTTGTTCTAAAAGGTGCAAGGTGAACTCAAGTTGCAAAGATCTCCCAGAGACAAGGCAAAAGGTCAACTGGGCCCTCAGAGCAAGATGCAAGCCCAGGCTCATGCCTGAGCAAAAATAAAGCACAATCGAAAGTGCCTTGGCAACTGTGTGGAGTTATTGCCAATTAGAATGTGCAAACATTTGTTATATACTTACATATTGCTATAGTATTGTAGAATTAGAAACTAGTTGAAAAAAGGAAACATGTATTCATGTAGAGTTAGGAAACTTTATAGTCTTTCCTATTTGATTTCCCAGGATTGTCTTGTATATAACAGTTATTTATGATCAATGAAATACATAATTTTTCTTTCAATTAACTCGACATGGTATCAGCTTCACGGTTCAGTTTGAGCCAAAACAAGGAAAGAAGAAATTCTAGGGCATCTCGGAATACATAGCAGGGCCGCATGTGGATGCTTTGAAACACAAACTTCGAGAAAGCGTGGGGTGACACTGCCCAGATAGGAAGGTGAGCTAGCTTCCGATGACCAAGAACACCAAGTTTGGTGGCCGAAAAGTGTAGACGTGAGCCACACGCACGCCACAAGAAACTGCTCTGTTCCCCATGCACCAACGCGTGGGAGCACATGGGTGCACCTCTTGTGATGCGCCTCCTACACTGGAGTCGCCACACGCTGACAAGCCTCCTAAAGACTCATTTCCATACTCCATCACGTGTGAAAATGCTCTTTGCCTTTTTCTGCTTCCGAAGCCCTAGTTTTCTAGGTTTTCGCCTGATTTTCTCGGAGACGAAGTGGACATGAAGAGGTGATTTAAGGTTTTTGGGGAACCAAAATCCATTTAAATGGTGTTTTTCGCGGGAAAGGTGGTCCTTTTGCTTACAAGATCCTATTTTTCTGTATTTTAGGATTTTCATAGCTTGTTCAAGCAAATCTACTTCTATAACTAACAAGAAACCCATCCGAAGGAGTTGGGTGTCCTAATTGTCAGAATCCGTGACATGTATGCCGACCAGAGGGAAGTTGCCACAAAAAATCGAAGATTTCAGTTTGTTCATTATCAAAAATCACTTAAGTCTACATCTACTCTTATCACTACACTCGTCGAGTCAGGTAAAACCAACACATGTTTTATTTCCTCTTCCTCCACATGGGTCATTGACTCTGGAGCCATAGACCACATGACAGGTAATTCCAGTTTATTTACTACGTTTCACTCCCACCCTTCTACCTTTACCATTACCCTTGCAGATAGGTCAACATTTTGTGTCCTTGGGTCAAGGACAATTCATCCAACTCCTCTAATCACTTTGACTCATGTTCCGAAGCCACCACACTTGCTTGTTTCCATGCAACCACTTGTTGTCTTCCTCGGTTCCTTTATCAGATCTCTGATTCTTATCTTCTCTCCTAACACTCGTCCTGCGGAGACTTTATCTTACCCTGATTAACGTAGTGCTATGGTGGGTGAAATGCAAGCTTTAGGTGACAATGGTACATGGGACTTGGTGCCTTCACCTATTGGAAAGAAGGCTATTGGTTGTCGTTAGGTGTTTGCAGTAAAGTTTAATCTTGATGGGTCTGTTGCTAGATTGAAGGCTCATCTTGTGGCTAAGGACTATGCTCAGACTTATGGCATTGATTATTCTGATACTTTTTCTCTTATAGCTAAGTTGACATATGTTCGTCTGTTTATTTCTCTTGCTGCTTCTTATGATTGGGATCTGCGCCGAACGATATCATGAATGTCTTTCTACATGGAGATCTTCGAGGAAGAAAGGAGAATGTTATGCACGGGCTACCTCGAGATTTGTTACTTTCGAGGAGAGATAGGGAAGGTGTGTAGATGCCAGAAATCTGTATGGTTTGAAGCAGGAGTCACACGTCTTGGTTTAGCAAGTGTCAGGCTGAAAATTGAGACATTTGGCATCTGCGAGAGAATGAAGTGACCACTCTGTCTTCTATAAAAATTTAATTATGGTATTATTCTACGGTAGTGTATGTAGGATGATATTGTCTCATCCACGGGGGTGACTCCCAGAAGACAATATTATCTCTTAAATCCTTTTCTTCCACCAGTCCAATATCACACAAAGGATTTAGGAATGTTGAAGTATTTCTTAGGTGTTGAAGTCATGAAAAGTAAGAAGGGAATTTTGTTATCTCCACGGAAATATGTGCTCGATTTGTTATCGAAGATAGGGAAATTGGGTGCCAAACCGTGTAGTACTCATACGACTCCTAATGTGTAGATCACTAAGGAAGGAGACCCATTTGAAGACCTTGAGAGATACAAAAGACTGGTTGGGAAATTGAATTATCTTACAATAACTTGCTCGGATATTCCTTGATCGATGATAAGTGTTTGAATCGATATATGTCACCTCAATGTAGTCAGTCATTGGGTAGCTATAGGGCATATCCTATGCTATTTGAAAGAAACTCCTAAACGTGGAATATTGTATAAGAAGCAAGAGCATACCAAAATTGAGTGTTTTTTTTATGCAGACTAGGCAGGATCTAAGGAAGATAGGAGATCCACCTCGAGATATTGCGTCTTTTTTGGAGGAAATATGATTTTATGGAAGAGCAAGAAGCAAAGTGTTGTCTCCTTGATCCTAGTGCGAGTCGAGTATGAAACCATGAAAAGCACGAGTTTATCACGAGATCATGTGGATACATCAGCTATTGATGGAAGTAGGCATCGAAACTTCAGTACCAGCTAAGCTTTGGTGTGATAACCAAGCTGCCATGCATATAGCATCTAACTCGGTATTTCATGAACGAACCAAACATATTGAGATAAATTGTCATTTTGTCCGTGAAAAGATTTAGTTGGAGTTGATCTCTACCGGATATGTAAAGACTGGAGAATAATTAGGATATATTTTTATAAAACATTTGAGTGGGAATTGAGTCAGTTATCTGTGTAACAAATTGGGCATGATCAACATCCATGCTCCAACTTAAGGGGGAGTGTTATAGTATTGTAGAATTAGAAACTAGTTGGAAAAATTAACCATGTATTCATGTACTTTATAGTCTTTCCTATTTGATTTAGGGATTGTCTTGTATATAAATAGGTTTTTGTGATCAGCTAAAAATACATAATTTTTTCCTTCAGTGCTTCACGATTACCATATCACCAAATCATCTCAACAAATATGTAATATAATTTCTACTAAAGCAACTAATCAAATAATATACCGTACTATGAGTACATATATATATATATATATATATATATATATATATATATCATATATATATATATATATATATATATATATTCAAAGGACTTAATACTCACCCCCAGAAACACTGCAAAAGATGGGGAGGAATGAAATCAGCAGGCGATTTTCAATTTATTCTCAGCAGCACTGAGTATTTCCATTATAGTAAAATCAAATTTCCTTTGAGAGCTTGAGAGATACAAAAGTAAAAATAAATACTCTTTTTTATAAGTAAAAAAATGTTCTATTCTGTAGTCATGAAAAATGCTTACTTTTTGCATACAAAAGACACACCAAATGGTCACTTTTAATTTCATGAGTAAGATATGTTAGGGGAAAAATAAGAAATTCTGATAAATAAATAAATATACCCTGTTAAACACTTGCAAAGAAATAAGGATGGGAGAGGGAAACTGGGAGTTGGGAGTTCTATAGAGTCGTGGATAAAGGTAAACGAAGGCCAGAATGATGTTTACTGATGATGTTTTGGCTCTACCTTTTCCCAAAAACCAGCCTAACCAATGTTTGTCTTGGCAAAAAAACAGCACAAAGTAACATAAAATAAAAGCATAGAAGAAGGCACATTGTTATGCAAGCCTGTGCCTGAGACACAGGTACATTTCCCTCGTGAAAGTTGCTACCCCTCAGCCCAGGCAAGTTAGGCAACACATCCAGCCTAGGGCATAAACACACCCCTGCACCCTGCAGGACCTTATAAAACGATTGGCTGGAAATAATCCAAATTTATGTTATATGATTATGCTCCAACATGTCACCAAGCTCCTTTGAAAACAAAGAAGGCAATTTGCATCTAGACAACCAACATAAACCCTAAATTCAACCATGAAGAATCTTCGATGATAACAGATGATAAAAAAGACTGAACCATCTAGCAAGCTCCAGCCAAGAGTATTCAAACAGATTTCATATTAGACTCCTTTTTAAGTAGGCCACAAAATGCAAGAGAACTTACGCTATGATACCCCCAACATAGTATTATTGGATCGTAGGTCATCCCAACATCAAAAATATAAGTGAACCTGATATCAAAGCTAGATAAAATACAAAACACTGTCAAAGTAGGAGTTTAGGTTCAAGGAAATAGATTGAGGTTCCAAATAAATTTTTATTAATAATATAATTTTCAATAAGTTACTGTATTTATTGACTATAACCCTTTTATACTAGAGAATTTAAAAGACAAATGTGGGACATCAATATCTATAGAACATATAATTAATAACAATATTATAGACTTTATTTCAGCTTTTCTATCAAGTGAAGAATTTGATCTCATAATCTTGCATAGGTATAGTAGATACTAAGATAATAGTACATTTGATTCCAACACTCAAGTTCATTAAGTAATCATTTGCTTTCTGTTTCTTTTTCTTCCTATATAACCAAGTTTGATAATACCAGTGATTGTGCCATGCAAAAACAACTCAAACCCTGCTGATTTCATTATCTGCTGTAGTTGAACACTTTACCTGAAAGTTCATGCTGCTCATCAAACATTTCAATCCAAACCTTTCTGTTGTATAAGTTGCTGAAAACCTAAGAAATAAGAACTTTGCTGACGTATCTGAAAGGTATTTGTTTTTTTATATTAGTGTCAAAGCAACAATTCAAGAAAAGAGTTTCGAAGTAAAAAGATGAAGATGATCTTTACAAGATGACCTACCTGAAAATTCAAGCGAGTGGTTTAAGAGCAAGATGAATAAATGTATTGTTTGCATTCTCACATTAGTAACTGCAATTATTTTTTCCTCTTGAGCTCAGCTCTCCTCTGTTTGTTCCCACGTATTCATTATTTAGAACAAAAATAAAGTTCAATTCAGATATGTCACCTTTAAAATGCTGCGGAGTAACAATAACGAGGCTGAATGAGTACGCAAAGAAGTAGTAACATGAGGATACCGATGGGTTTCAAATGGTAACTAAGAGAGAGAGAGAGAGAGAGAGAGGAGAGAGAGAGAGTTTCATTTGTTTTTCAAACAATACAGTCTGACACAAAGGCATTCTCTAGAGTGAAGCCACCCCAGGGAACAGAGCTATCATTGTAAATAACTTGAATTGACAATATGAATGACTTGACATATGATAGAAATCTATAGTATCATAAACATATCGATTAATTAGGAATATTGGAATTACCAATCATGCAGACAGTTTAAAAATCAATTAAAATATCCATACCCTAAACTTTAGTACATCGAATGTACAGCCATTAGAAACCTGAATCTAATTTATTGTATTCTGGAAAATTTTATCATGACATGGGTTTTGGTGTGTCATGATTTAATTCTCTAGAGGGGCATCTGTAGATCCATATACAACCAAAAACAAAAATAGAATACTTCAGAAATCTAGTGCTACCAAAACAAGATAATCTAATGCTTGCCGCTGAGACTACAATGATCATCATTCAGGAAAAGTGGAAGATTAAAAGTTACAACTACTGGGCTATCAGCATGGAAATCTTAATATTTCAAGCATTGTTTTCCCCCTTTTTAAGCTCAAGAAATAGAGGGAGAACAAGTATTCACACAAGCTCAAGAAATGAAGAGACATCACCTTTAAGAAAATAAGGTGGCGATATAATTCTGGATCCAATGAAGGCAAATCATTCAAATAGTTGTGCCTTAATAAACAAAATAACAGATTCTCTTATATGAATTTCATTAATAATCCCACAGAGAGAATGGTGTGGTAAATGGTGTGTGGAAACGAGAGAGGCCACACAGTGCCATGCGTTAAGCTGTAAAGCAGTTGTAAAACAAATGCAGAGAGGATCCCGCTTTCTTCTCAGTGCAGAGATAGGGACACACACATAGACATGCAGAAAGAGCTAGTAATACACACAAAAATGTGTCTTTAAACCCTGGCACCCACACTCTCACTGCCCACTCACCCTCCTCCTTCTCACTGGTGTATGGTGTGGTGTAGAAAAAGTGGAAAATAAAAATATAAACGTTATACTACTAAGTAAAATAGGTAAAATATACCATTTTTATAAATAGCAACAGAGAAGAAACTTAACAGTCCTAAACTAAATTAATATGGAAACGCCATACAAACTACTGATTTTGTAAAACAATTCCTTGATGAGAATCCACAGATTGTATGACGCAATTTGGCATAACAGACACAAATTTGGAATTCTTAATTATTCAGTCATATACATTCCTAAATGACAAACCACAGCAAGCATGAAGCAATTTGGCATTATTAATCAACTAGGCATGGATCATATTCAATCAGCCAGCATGAAGCAACTTGGCATGCATAAAGCAATCAAGGATCCTGTATCCAATCACAACACCACCATCACTATCTCAACGATTAACCTGTCTCACCCTTTTTCCAAAGCTCTATAAGACTCCATGTTTAATATAACAGGATGACAGGATAGTAAGTCCATGATAATAGATACTAACAAGTGTGTGGGTGGGTGGGTGTTGTGCACGCACATGCATGTATGTGTGTGTGTGTACGAGAGAGAGAGAGAGAGAGAGAGAGAGAGAAAGAAAGAGAGAACAGATTTTCAAAAACAAACTTTATATTGCTGTCAGTGAAACCTTTGGGAGCCTTATATTATTTTAATTTGCTCAAAAAAAAATGTCGCAAATGGAATGATCCACAAGAATCCCTTCAAACATGGCTTCATACAGGATGAAATCAGATGTCATCCCGCAAAGTATAACGCCAAATAAAAAATTTGAGATGGTACACACACAGCATTGTAATACTAATTTGTCAGACTGAAAATCATGAAAGAATGAATTAGAAACCAACTAGTAAAAAAGTAAGTTTCATATGTAGATCAATAAGAGAAGGAAAGACAATGAGAAGTGCAACATTAACCAGAGACATAGTCAGTAGGCAAACTGTAAAATGAATAAATCGGACTACAAGTAGGCAAAACAAATCTAACTCAGGACTTATCAGTAGCCATCATTCTGCTAATCTATAGAGGCACCACAAATATATTTGCAAACAAGATGAGAACATGAATAGGATTAATAATAGCCCAGGATATCTGTAGCCATCATTCTGCTAATCTATGGAAGCACCACAAATATATTTGCAAACAAGATGAGAACATGAATAGAATTAATAATAGCCCAGGCTATACCATCAAGGTCAGATTAGAGATGTGGTCCATGCCAAGTGAACTTTACTTAAAAATTAGGATTGTGATAAACGATGGAAGGTGAGGACAGCCACATCAAGTATCCTAGAAGAAGAATTCCAAGCAAAAGCAATTAAGGAAAGAAACTCAATAACCTTCTTTTGCAGGAAAATCAATACTTAGGTATATATAAACCCATACACCCATTAAAACAAAGGAAGAAACTCAACAAAGCTTTGACCAACTGCTCAGGCTGCTCTCACACCTCTAACATGCCACATGCACTATCAAGGCCTGTATATTCTCAACCGTCAAGTAAGAAACTAGGCATTTGGTCTTTATTTTTGAAAACCACAGAACAGTTTTGAAAACACAAAGAACAAAATTTTGGTGTTCTTCTGAAAACTGTTTCTGTCTTAAATTTAGCTGCTTTTGCGTTTCTGTGTTTTTCATAACAAAAAAACTAAAACCAAACGCTGTTTCCATGTTTTCCTTGTTCTCCTTGTTTTAGAACACAAACAATTCTTTCAAAAAACATGAAACCAAACAGGCCCTTATATAAAAGCTTCTCTTTCTTACATCATGAGGTCCATCAATAATTTTTTAACATCCTGACAGAACTATTTCCATGAGTCAAGTATCCATCATCAATGAATATCAAAATTCAATAACCACTAAACTGAATCATATCAGCATGAACGAAGATAGGTTTCACTATTTTGCCAAACAATACTATTAAGATGAACAACCCAAAGCTGAAGAAGAACAAAATGCTTGGCAACAGGGAAGGACATTGGTATAGTTTGGTAGCAACACAGAAAGAATAAAGTTATCAAACAACGTGCTACGAACCAATGTTAGGCATTCCATGGGTTGGCTACATATAACATGAAATATGTGGGCAACAAAGTCACCAACCATGAGAAGAAACTCTTCAAAAATTAAGAAGATCCAAGGCAGAACAACTTTATAAGGAAAATAAGGCACAGTAAAAGTGGAAACAGATCATACCTTCCCAAGAACAGTTCCAAGAAAATGGAAAAACTGGAGATGCTGTTCATGGTCATTCCCTGACCCAGGATTTGGGTAGAGTAGGGCATCGGCTATTTCCTGTTGCTCCATGCCAAGAAGCAAAATCAACAAAGCACAGAAAGCAAAATAAAAACAGCAAGACTAATTTAGTGGATCAAACAAGAACATGCTACTTTTGTTCTTTTTTTTTTTTATTCCCATTTGAAGAGAAATACATCCTTTAATATGAATTTATAATTATAGCAAAGGATTAAAAGAATCCATCAAAAGTTACACACACTGGTGAAAAAGAGGACTAGTATTATAGACAGAGAGCATAACAAATTTTTACAATCAAATGCTATAGACACCAATACAAAAGATAATATTCTTGGAAAGATGAGATTCTATTCTATTCTCAATTCTGAGCTAACCCTTTCCAGGTTAGAATTATAATTATCTAAAAAAATATTAGGTGACAATCAAACAGAAAGTAGACCATTCATCACTATTGAGGTATTGGTATGGCACCTAACCTAGCAGAATATTGTAAAGGCTTTCAATAACCTATCTTCTAAGGGGTAGCTCAATTGGTCTCCAGGTTTTGGGGTTTAACTCACTGTCACTAAAGATAAGTCCCCTCATAGCCACCTGGAGGCTTTCATTCACATTAACTCAGTGGCCCCATAATATTTATAAAAAGGTGTGGCAAAACATCCACTGCTATTTTAAAAAAAAACCTATCTTTAAGGGAACTGAACACAAGGATGCTGTAGATATTTATCATGGCCAAACAGCAGGGTATATATGAGATTCAACTGATTCACTATAATAAACATTCCATATACAAATGGTATGATAAGGATTCTTTATAATACATAATACAGAAAACAATTTATAAGTAATTCCACTAGCTCTAGTTGTTGATTGCTTCAATCTCTCCTCGCCAACTTGATGTATCTGGTTGAGTGCACTCATAATGTGAAGAACTGCAAAGAAACCAAACTCAATATTATTAGTTTATATCAGTTGATATTGTCGCCTTACTGACACAAGAATGTTTTTAGAGTTTTCATGCTCAAGCAGCAGATAAAAAGAAGCACCTTATTTGCGATCTTTAAAAGTTTATCAAAACATGCTAAGAACTTAATAAGGTTATTGTGGGTGTCTTGAATATGTTCCATGTAGTATCATACAATAACATGAGAGATGTTTAAATGTTGAGAGAATGAACCTTAATAATTCACACTGGCATGCACAAAAGTTGTCGTAATAAGTTTTCCATGAAATCCTTGAAAATCCCACCACCATCAATACCAGCCTCCTCAACTCCAAATTCATTGACAAATGATATTCGAATCTGAATTCAAAAGAAGAAAAAGGTTTTTTTGATACACGAATTTTCTCCAAATGTCATTTATCCTGCCAGTAGGAGTATACGTTTCAATAATTTCAAAAAGACAACCACAAGAAATAGATATAAACAGGGGGTAATACTATCCTCGAGATCATCTTCGACAACGTTGAATTAAATGACAAAGCATCTTCCAGAATATGATCCCACTTAATTTGAATCGGTTTCTAGTGGAAAAACAGAATGAGATCCATCCCTTGTCCATGCTATGAACGTGACTGGAAAGATAGGTACCATTAGTTCAATAGCCAGTGAAAAACAGAACTAAAAGATTCAATAGCCTTTAAAAAATATTTTTTTTAGCAAAACAGATCCAATTAATCTGTGAGTCATTGTTCCAAACAATTGCACAAGAACCTTCAAAATTTAAACACAAACTTGTCATCAGCCTTAATCACTTGCTGGGTAAATATTTTAACTCTAGTTTGTAAATGGCACCAGTGTTTTGCTTCGCTCAGTATAGTATATGCTCTGGTGTTTCTATCAGCAGCCTGGAAAAAGCAAAGTGTTAGAACACAAGCAGTCATGGAAAATCATGAACACCCACAGAACTCCAAAGATGCAAATAAAAATATTTTATTCACCTATAAATAAAATAGTCACATCAGCATGAAAGTAACTGGAGGTAAATTGCCGCCTATTGTTCCCAATCTTGCAACTACAACAATGATTTGCTCAACAAATTAGGAGAACTATAGGTTATGGTGACAACTTGAAATGCATGTGACTTTTCATCAAGTGTGGTAATATTAACTGTCGTAGAACACCTTCTGATTAAACAAAAAGATGATCAAATAAGAACCGATAGACTCAATAACTATATCATATAATCATGAGAGAAGCTTCAGCAGTTAAGAATGCTAACCCTCTGCTGAGTGGACTCAGGCCTGCCCCTATGAGAGTGACCTCAGGGACAGGCTTCATTATATTTTGAGGCATGGCAGGATTCACCCACAGGAGCTGCCACAGCGGTGCCTGCAAAAGAGTAAATGCATTACAAGAATTTCAACAGGAACTATGTCTACTATAATGTCAATTTAATTAATTCTTGCGAGTAAACTTAAAAGTGCCACAAAAGAAATACGATGAAAACAAAATCAAACAGCAAATCCATTACTCAGTTTAGGATATCTAAAAAATACAGAAAGAATTCCCTTTCACTGCCATTGATTCCTGGCAGAGAATAAAATAAACTAATAATAAACCCACCAAAGGTCGTGAATACCTTCTCATCTTCATTAATCCAACCGCACACTCATCCAGAAACAATCCCTTCGATGGAAACACACACCCACAACAGAATGTGGTGAGTCTACAGATTCAAGGCTACTGTAAAGTGCAACAAGAGGGAATCTACTGACTTGTTAGCTTGTAACACATGCAACAACAGGAAATCTTCCCTCTCCTAAATGAAAATCAGTAGCAAGAATCTATCCAAAGTAGCTGTGGATCTAAAAGCAGATTAGGGAGGAAATACTTTCCCCCGCCACCAATCCATCCAAGGAAAGATGCTCCCAGTTTCCTCCCCAGCTAGAGACCCAGAAAATGCGAAAAATGAAATCCCCACATCTGCACCAACCAATAAATTCCATCCCACCTCATCCATTTGACACCATGCATTCAATAGATCTATCCACAAACTCCAACCTCATCATGAAATGGCTAACTGAAATAGGATTCCAAAAGGTATAATTCCAACTGTGCCACTGTGTATTCCCCACTCAACCTTCTAATCTGCAAAAGCTAACACCAGAAAAACATTCCTTCAAATGCCCTATCTTCTACAACAAATGCCCCACTAATATTCCCTTTCTTGCTCAAATATTCAATGGAGAAAGGACGATCTCTCACATCAATTGACATGTTTTTAACAGACAAACCTCCTCCGCAAATATCTTGCCTGCTCACCATGAAGTCCAAAACCCTTTTTTCCCCATTTTCTCCTCAATTACCTTTCACCAGTTTGTCCACTGTACTACAATCTTTATTTTCATGAAGCAAAGATTATTGAATAAAACCAACCACCTAATGCCCAATTCTCCAGCCTATGAAGGAGACAGTCTATCTTTCCTCTCATCAAAATGTGATTTCTCTCCACCAAATGTAAAACCAAAGTATTGCAAGTCAACCAGTTCTCTTTGTGAGAGTCAGCCTTCCCTCCACTGGCATTGCTTCTTCCATTTTGGAAGGCTCCCCACAAATACGCCTGACCTAAATCCCTAATCAGTTTAGAAGCCTTTAAAGGGAGACCCCAGCAACCTAAAACAAAAAGGAGGAAACTAACCCAATAATGCAAACAGTCGCAATAAGTCATCAACCCAACAAAAACCAACGGTTTCTATGCCCAGCCACAGCTTCAAAACATGGGAGAATACTCTAAAGTACCTAAACTTTACCTAATTTTCCACATGGAACACCATCATTCAGCACCCAATCAATAGAACCAAAATGGTCTGTCCCTCACTCCCAGTACAATACCCTGCCGAACCAATCACTGATCTATCAATCATCCTAGAAACTCTCCATCAAGATTGAATAAACACACCCTCAACCAGCTAAAGAGAACCTATTGAATTACAATTACAAGCAGTGGAGAAATTTGTTTTTTAGGGCCTACCCTCCATTAAGGTAACAAACAAAACTTCATACAAATGTTTTCATGTCATCTCTCATCAAGCCTGAAAATGAACTTCCTTAGTACCCCATTTCTTAGTCTGGTGCTCACTTCTATGAGTTAATCAAAACGATAACATCTCTCCCATCATCTAGCCAAATAGCATCAATAATTCTTTCACACATCTGCAGCTAACATATGGCTATGGCAAGCCCTCTTTATAAAGTACCTCTCTCTCTCTTCTCTATAAGGTGCATTGATGTATACATTATGTAACTAACATGGAATTACCTGTCTCAAAATAACAATCAAGGATCTGATATCTGACAGTGACAGTGGCGTCTCCTGCTCATAGAATTCTTCATTATCAACTATTGTAAGCATGTGCCTGATCAAACATGAAAGAAGTTAAGACTAATCACACAATGTGTTGACTTGTAACCTTGCAAACATAGAAACAGATTATGCAATCAAACAGAATAAATAAGACATGTAAAACATGAAATAACACCATTCCCCATAAACCACACAATAAACCCCTTGAAATAAACCATAAGCTCAAACAAGCACTCTACTTATACACAGGGCAGAAAACAGCTGAGGTAATTTCATCCAGCATATCTGGCCACAGATGCTTAATCCTCCGACATAAAACACCATTTGGTTTTCATGGCACGCTTTATAAATTTCCAAAGAAAGTGTGGAACAAGTTCAGTTCTATAAGCTTAGTAGTCATAATGCGCCCAAGAGGTAAAATGTTAAAAGTAACATGCAGGAGCACAAGCAGCACCAATGCTGCCACCTCCTTATCATCTGGCCCTCTTCACATGAATGATTGACAAGTGAAATCTCTCCAAATAACATTTATCTGCTCACAAACCACAATAAATGAAATATTAGCTAAAAGGAATTAGAAGAAAGAGACTCAATAAGTTATATATAAAATAAATAAACAAATAAATAAAGAAAGAACAACTCAAACATCAATATAAGAGATTATCAGGATTGTGTACCAGTTGTAGAAGAAACGTACCTATTGCATTGATATCTGTTGTCCCAAATCCCTGCTGACAATTTTTCGCTATTTCCATCACCCACAGCCATTTGGTCCTCACCTGCTGAGGAATCCAAAGTGAGTGGTACATAAACATATTTCAATAAAGAAGTAAACAGTGAAGAATACATCCTTTTTTACTGCTAAAAAAAATAAAGCAGATAAAATTTGTTTCTCTCTATTTGATGATCTCATTGGGAAAGGACATAGGAGAAATAAAGAAAAACTAAAGACTGAAAATGCTCGAGTATAGTAATGAGAAGTCATACTTCTGTACTTCTCTATTAGATGATTTGTACTGGAGGGTGCCTGTAACAAAATGTGTCATGACAGCTACAATATTCATATCTGCTTGAGAGATCCACAAAGAAAAAGGACAAAGCCACAAATTGTTGTCAAGATTGAAATCTTAATCATATACAGATCAAACAAATCAGAAATCCCAACACAGACACACACACACACAAAAACTATGCTAATTAATTGTTACTGAAAATTAACATCAACAAATTAATGAAGAAGATAATTTGTACACATGGCGCGGGTGCACAGGGAGAGAGGAAGAAGAAGAGTGAGGAAGGGTGACAGGGAAGAGAGAGATACACCAGTTGAGAAGAAGACAGGAAGGAAAGGTTCAAATTCTTAAATAAATGAACCATAGTGAATAAGGGCATAAATCCAGGAACAAACCAAGGAATATTATATCAACCAAAGAGTTCCCACTCTAAAGTTTTCTCCTAGTCCTCAAGAAGTTATATTAAATCATAAATTTTTCAGATATCTATCTTTGTTTATCATCATTAGATAAGTTCTTTTGTTTCACAATTTCATCTTTGCTGGAAATCTCAGACTCAGGCATAGTTTAGACTCTCAATTCATTCATATACATGTTAAATGATCTTATAGATTTTTAATTTTCACTTCCATAAGGTCCATCTATATAGAAACCGGTAGAAAAAAAAAACTATAATCATAGGAAAATAAGTTAACATGCCCATCAAATACCAAGAAAATTTACCAAATGATACAGTTAATATACCAAGATAACTTTTTTTCCTCTTCTTTTCATTACCTCCCAAAGTATGGAGCACCAAAAATCTCACTAGAACACCTCAAAGAATATGCCACTGCAGATCATCGCATTCACTTAAAAAGGACAGGTTGGGTACCAAGAATGACACTGACAAAGAAGATGCTAGCCCATCATGATTTCAAGTCATGTGTGTCATATTAAGGTAAGGTGCCAAACAACAAATAGAATCATCCATGAAGGAAAGAAAAATATTTCTTGCTCTATCCTTCTGCTAATTTAATGTCTTTGATAAGACAAAAAGGTGGAGAACTATTTGTGACCTCAAGCCCAGACACTAGGAGTAATGATTGCCTAAATATGCCATTAGAATAACTTAACTCAATTAATTTAATGACTTATATCCATCACATGATGGAGATAATCAACGACAGCAAGAAAATGTCTTTATTCACATAAAGGTACCATAAGCTTCTGAGGTAATGAGGAGTTTCTTTAGGTGTACTACTTCAAAACTATGCCTCACAATAGAAGCATAGGGCCTGTTTGGTTCTTATTTTTGAAAACACAGAGAACACCATTTTAGTGTTCTCTGAAAACTGTTCTTGTTTTCTGAATTTAGTGTTTTGTGTTTTCCATTTTTTTCAGAACAAAAAAAAACTGAGAACTAAACGTGTTTTCCATGTTCTCCTTGTTTTTCACAACAAAAAACAGTTTTCAAAAAACTGTAAACTAAACTGGGCCCATATGATTCTACTACATTCATCTTCCACAAACATAAATATGCAAACAAATTCCTACAAAAACTCCAGATCACTGCCTTACCATGTCCAATGAGAAGCCTGCTGAGAGAAACACTGAAGAGATTTGGGTAAATTTCCAAGAAGACATGCATAACCTGGAAAATCAAATAGATATCACTACAGGTAGAACATTAGTATGATTCTTTTCGCCACACGCCATCTACGATGGCGTTGGCCTGGTCTGTCTCATGAAAACCCAATGACAAAAGATCAGTCAAGGTGTGACTCAAACCCATCAAGAAGTGAAATACAAACAAAAAGACATGACTCATTGCCAGTGGAAACAGTTTGGGCAGTCTGTGTTATGAAGAAAATATTCTCTTTAATAAGACCACACATGAAATAAATTTTATGGATAAGCAAAAAGTTTAGGAATTATGCACTACTATGAGGCCTGTTCTGGAGTCCTCTACGTGACAGTAACCAGCAGGTGAGAATTTTTGGAAAACTACCTCTTTTAAGTATGGGAAAAGCCGCCACAAGAAAGGAATTGTTAGAATCTGAGATGAGAAACTCCATCGTGGATCAATAATTGGGCAAGTGCAGGGGTTATGACCAACATGAGAAATAAGTAACATAAGCAGACGTTCCAGTGAAGATGCGGTGCAAATTTTCATACTTTCCTGCACAAATTGAAATTGTTAAAACAGTTTCCTCATTGATGCATAGCACAAGGAGATAACAAAGAACTAAATTGAACATCAATAAAGAATAAAGGAATAGTCTGTAGAACCAAAATAACCACACCAGATTAAGCTAAACTACGCAAAATATGACTCAACCACAATTTTCTCATCACTATGGTTATAGATCAATTTAGTGGTTCTATTTTTTTTTTCTTTTCTTTTTTTCCCCTATTGGGACTTGAACCTGAAACCTCCCATAAACCCACCCCAAACAATTACCGGTTACCACTTGAGTCAAGCCTCTAATACAACATCTAGAAACCTAAAACTTTCACAAACATTAGGTTCTGAATGCTTCTCAATCCGAATCACAGATATTTTTCTTGGAGGCAGTGGTAAGATCATCCGATTATGTGGTCCAGATGCCAATAAAGACAAACAAAACAAAAAATATTATACGTTTATATGCATGCACATTAAAAAATTGGTGATAGACCCCAAAAGAAAGCCCAAAACAACACCACAATGTCCAATAAATATGCAAACATGATAAAAGCACCACAAAAAAGGGGCACAACCTACATACACACAGTACACAGAAAACACACCACGCATTGCTTTGATAAGTCCCTAACATCCAACAATGTAAAGAACCGCATACATTGTAACATTGTCAAAATCCCGCTTGTGTTAAAATACCCTTTTTGATTCTCATACATGGACTCCACAAGTCTCTAAAGTCCAACAGTTAAATAACTCACTAATAACTTAAAGACGATCACGCCCGATGCTAACTACACATGCTCAAACATATATGTTGAGAATCATAGAATATTCTCTAGATATTCTTTGGTTTATCTCTCTACCTTTTGTGTACATTATCCTCCTTCCTTTTACATTTTATTTTGTTTCCTTTTTGTTCCATTCTTTTGTATATATATCGGTGTCTCTATATTGCGTAACATACACATCCATTCAATAAAAAAGCATTTTTTTCTTCTCTCATTTCACATGGTATCAGAGTCATAGGTTAAGTTTTTGTCGTGGTCTCTTTTCCGGAAGCCCCCTTCTCCGACGGACCGACCTTCTCCGGCGAACCTTCCTTCTCCAGTGGACCTTTCTTCTCCGACGAACCTTCTCTTATCCAGCAACCCTCAATTCGGTCACATCAACTCCATCGTGGAACACCTCGGAAGCTCTTGATGATGTCTCATTGTTGTCGGCATCGGATAGGATTAAGTACATCTTTATAACAAGCTTGGTGCATATGACCTATATGCTCCAGCTTGAGGAGTGTTGAGAATCATAGAATATTCTCTAGATATTCTTTGGTTTATCTCCTACCTTTTGTGTATATTATTCTCCCTTCATTTTACACTTTATTTTGTTCCTTTTGTTCCATTCTTTTTGTGTATATATATAGGTGTCTTTATACAATGTAACATACACATCCATTCAATAAAGAAAAGCATTCTTTCGCCTCATTCTAATACAAAGCTTGCACCATTTCAACTCTATTCAGAACATATCTTCAGTTCAATTGCAGAAATGACTTAAAAATACTAATTGCAGAATGTGTTTAAATATATTAAAATAAGAATAAAACAACAAAACATATTATCAAGATAGCATGTGTACCTTCTGCTTAAGTACAATCCCTCTCAAGAGGGTGTAGATATTTCTCTGCAAGAGATGGCCCAACTATCTTACAACCCCATGGAAGTTTTGGATCTAATAACATAACCACTGCCTCCAGCAATATAATTGTAGGTAAACTGGACTCATCAGGTGTTATCAAAAGTTGAGCTTTGAATTGATTCCTGTTGAAGAATCCACACAACTGACGTTTATGATTCAATGCAACTTAAACAAAAAGGTTGTTCTAATAATTTCAACAGAAAATAAAAGGTCCTGTAATAATTGCAGTTGACTGATTGCAAGAATTTAGAAATATATAGCTCAAACAGAACTGCAGACAATCCACTAAAGAAATAAACCATATAGTAAAAAATAAGTTAATAGACACCACAGATCTTGACAAGAAATATATTAGAGAAAAATGAAAATATAGTGTAAAAGTGCTACTGTTAAGCTTATTGAGCATAAATTTCAGACTTGTTGTTTTAGTTACCAAAAAGAAAAAGGTTTCCCAAGTTTTAAAAATCTGGAACATGAAGTAGAACATCCATTTATGAATAGGACTTTCACAGCCCCAAATAAGCACAGAGCCCAAACAATGATGCAAAATAACAGACTAATGTAACATCCTTTTATAAGGTTTTTAATATATGGGTCTTGAGCCTAGAACCTCCCACAACCCCTCCTCAATCCTTAACCACTTGTGCTAGGACCAAAAAGCATGTAAAACTCCAATTTTGATATTTGAGAGGAGTCGAGTAGCCAAGATGATGTTATTGTAATTACTTGTATTAGAGTCATCAGATTCTACATTAAGCGTGTTTCTAACTCTCTTATCAAAAGAGTGTTTCCAACCCTATTTACTGTTTGATACAGATTCAGTAACCCCTCCATTGTGGATGTGAGCCCACATCATTGAACCATATAATGCATCTACACTTGTGTGAAAGCTCTTTATTTTTGTTTTACTGTTATCATGCTTAACCATATCAAGACCACTGGACAGTAGATATGAAAACAAACCATATTCATAATGCAACATTTAAAACATAAGGTTTTTGGCATACAAAAGAGTTTGAAATGTACATAAGCTAAAAGCACTGATATTCAGAGCTTTTTATGAGAATCAACAGTATTATATAGAAAATAGGATACCGATATTCAGAGGTTTACATCACACTTTTCACAAATGATCCTTAAAAAGCATTTATAGACATAGTTGTCAAATCGAGAATCAGAAATACTTGATTAGTGAATCAAGAATCGAATCAAATCATAATATTCGTTTTACATTTTTAATAATAGTTAAAATATATGCAATTCCATATAATTCCTAAATTGTAAGCTATTTAAATATCTTTTTAAATAATAAACATAATATTTTCAAATAAACCATACCAGAGTTACCAACCAAGTCTAAAAGAAGTTAAAAGAGATCAATTACTAGTCTAGTTGTTGAATATACTAATGCTAATAAAAATCATTTCATATAATTAACTACTAATAAAATTAAACTAAGCCATTAATATTTATTTATAAATAAATAATTTACTTGTATTTATTTAAAAATAACGAATTTATTATTTTTATTTCTAAATAAATATTTATTATAAATAATTAATTAATTTTTGATAAATAAGTGACTTTCATCTTTCATATTATAAGTAAATAATATAAAAACATATCAAGTAAATAAATATATTAGAAATATTTTAATTAATTATCTGTTAATCACAAATATAAAGTAGAAAAGCATTGTGGCTATGCAAAAAAGGTGGCTCCAGCATAGGTACGCCGAACGCAACCCTCTTTTCCGCCCTCTTCTTCTTCTTCTTCTTCTTCCATTCTTCTTCTCCTCCTTCTCGCGAATCACTTCTAGCCCTAATTCTTTTTTTTCTTCCTTTTCTTCCTCGATCCACTTCCAGCCCTAATATGGGCATTTTTTTCTTTGTTGTTATTGTTCTCTCTTTGCACGATCTCCTTCCAGCCCTAATTAGGGCATTTTTCTGTTTTATTTTGCCAAAAAATAAACATTTTTTGCTGAAAAAAACCCATGTGGGGGCTAGAAAGAGAGTTGTCGATACGATGAAGAAGAAGAAAGAAGAAAAAGAAGGAAGAAAAACAAAAAGCAGCAAAAGCACGCTTTTCCAAGAGCCTTGCCTGCGATCGAAGGCACATGCATTGCGTACCTGCATAGCATCGATCTTTTTTTCTTTAAACTTAGTTCATCACATAGTTGTGACAAGCGCTTAAGGTGATTGTGATGCACTTTGGGTATTTTAGTCTTTTATTTTGGTGACTTTTTTTTAATTTCATGGTCTATTTGGAATCAGTATTAAATCGATTCATGTGAATTGATTCGCAATTCAGTGATTTTGTCTTCGATTCAAGCATATTTTCGATTCTTTGAAAGAGTCGGATCATTCACCTACCAAATCGTGAACCGTACGATTTTGATAACAGTGTTTATATATAGCACAAGGTTCTAGGCACAATCACAAACTGCAGATAAACCTTTTCCAAATCCTTGATGGAACTCCCAAAGGGACAAATACAATATTAAAGCTTTCAAATTAGGGTGAAGTCTTCCATGGTAGCCTGCACTCTTGAAAATTCTTTCTGTCACTTAAGTGTAAAATACCTGAAATATATCTTTGCCTTGCACTATAATCCGTAAGAGGTAAGGGAGTTCTGCATGGAGGTTCCTAAGTGCCTAAGCATAGGTGTGGTCTCATTTGTTGAAGCATGTTAAAGTTGTCAGAAGCTATTGGGCTTGAAGATTCTTGTTGATGAATTCACTTGCATTTTCTTCATCCTTTTTTTTTTTTTTTGATAAATTCCTTGCATTTTTCCAAACCTCAAATGATCTCTACCTAGCTCTTTCAAAGTTACACAACTTAGCTTTTGATTGAGGACAGGTTAACTTAGCAATCTCTAGAAATCCTATGTTGTCTGTCTTATTACTTCATAGGAATATCCATGACCAGGCTCTCAGCCCCAACTTAAAGAGAATTCACCAAGACCTTTCCACCTTCAGACAATTTGGAGTATGCCATAATAACTGGGATAACAGTGGTCATATAAATCTAGTTGTCATTGCTGCTCATGTAAAATGATTTATTAATTCTCTTTAAACCCCTTCCCCAACCAAAGAATTTAAAAAAAAAATTTAATTATTTTTCTACATTTATCCCAACAGAAAAATAACGGTCCACCGCATGCATAATACAGAACACATTCTGTAATTCTTAAAGCCACATTAATCTGGCTGTCTTAAGGCAATAAATTACCATTGTTCTTATATAACACACACACACACATAAATTGAATGCAGACAAGAAGTTCATAGCCCAGTAGTCCAAATCACAACTGACAGTAAATTCACCAGAGAATGCAAAAGAAAATCAGCATGGCCCATCTAAACATAAGCAATACCAGCGCACAGAGAAAAGGGTATAGTATGAAACAGACAGCCATCTTTACAACCTAATCATCAGAAACCATGCTTAGCTGACCTCTATTGAAACTAATCCTCATTTTGTGCTTTTCTTACACCGCAGTTTTCTGGGTTACTTTGTATCTAAATGCTGATTGTAGAAAAGCTAAAAAGAGGTTTCAGCAATCAACAAAAGATACACACTCAACTGAAGTTGTAGAGTAACTAACCTATTCTGATGAACAGCCTGGATACAAGCAAGTAAGTTGCTTCACCCTGTAGTCAGCAGAGCATTCTTGGATGAATAATCCATGCCTGCAAACAGGCTCACAGCATCCCCTGTGGCATGATCATATTTTGTCAACACTAACCAACAAAGTTTTCAGTAAAGAAAACAAAGCAGTGCATTTAATGAAGGTTACTGTGGAATAATGTTGAAGAAAACAAAGGTAGTAATACTCCAGAAAAGGAAACATAAGGTACTTGTACTCCAAAATAGAGGAAGCACAAGGTACTTTCACTCCAAACCACATTGATAGCAAGTGAATACAGAGTGAAATTTTACTTATCAAAAAAAAAAAAAAAATACAGTGTGAAATTTGATCCAGACGTGCTTAAACACCAAACAATTTTCCAGCATTTGAGACATGTTTAGCTATTAAAAAGTAATCAGCCAAAATGGAAAATGACATTTTGATCTGTATATTTGTCTCCATTACAAAGGAGCAATTCACAAGAACATTGAAGTTAAAGAAGCTTCCAGAATCATTTCCCAACAGGCAAAAATAGTTATCCTTCCTTCAAAAACTGTAACTAATTTACTTATCAATATTAACTACTGACATTGTCAAATTAGGTAGTCAAAAAGCCCCCAACAAAAGAAAATAAATAACGATTATAAGAGCTCCTGAAAAGCCCACGCAGGAACGATTAGGGGGGCAAATCGTTGCATGTAATTATGGCAAATAGAAGTAACTGGCAAACAACAAACTCTAAGTTTGTCAGGAGACAAATGAAAGAACCCCAGTTGCCAGAGGGTAACATCTATCTACTTAGATACCAGCTTTCAAGCAGTAACAAGGGCTGTAAGGAGAGAAAATAATGGAAAAAAAAATGAAAGCTAAAAGGAGATGCAACAGCTAACCTAAGTACATCATACTGATCCAATGTAACAAATGGTCTAGAGTTTTCAAGCACTAACAGGACTGTTCTCAATGGTTTAGAATAAAACTTTAAAAGCTCTCTTTTGTCTTCATCTATTCCACAGTAAGAAAAATATATTCTATTTGAGGGGTAGAAAGCAATTAATTATGAATTTGAAAGCTAAACCTGTATACATCATAGGCACACATATGCCCACCAGCCATACACATACATTTATGCCTACTACCTGTTACTAGTTTCTTATTTGCCATATAAGCTAAAACAGTACCATTAGTTAGGGTAGAATTCATAACTAAAAATTATTCAAAGTTAGAAAGTTCATTTTTTTCTCCAAATAATCGATCTGTACATTAAATATCATATTTTAAGTCCATCCCTTCGGAACTCTGCTCAATCTTTATCTATGCATTATCAGAGGAAGACTTATATCCATCTGGTCTACCATTAGTATCTTTCATAAACAATGTACTAACACATTCAAGCAGACACATCTTTTTATCTATCACTCAATGCATATAATATGATATTAAAAGGGAAAAACAAAGCCTAACACAAATACAAGTTGGTAACTATGCTAGTAATTACAAAGTTGTACATGAGCTAAGGATTTCTATACTCACACAAGTAAAAGATAGATAAAATAAGTAAATCATGGATTTCTTGAATTGTGTTCTGAATCCCAATAGCAGCAAGAAATAACTGTACTACAAATACTAACAACATAGATGTACAAGGTAAGATGCCAAATTCAAATACAAGAAAATTATAAAAATAAAAAATAAACACCATATCACAAAAGAATGGTGTCATTTATCATCTTATATGGTCATATACAGTTCCACACTACCATAAAAAACCTAAAAGATACAATTCACTATAAATAAGTAATGATGGCACACACCAGTATCTCGAACAAAATTCTGAACTAGTCGACAAGTCTCCACAAGAGCTGAAAAATCACCAACATTTTGTGCATCAAAGAAAAAGAGTAACTGGCGGAGGAATTCTGAGTCTGGACCAAAAGAACGCCTAATGTACATAGACAGTTCAGGAAAAAAGAAAAAATAATTAATAGATCAAATAGAAGAACCTATTTGAATAGTAATGATGCATGATTTCATGGGAACAGAACAGCACTACATAGCAAGTCAGTGAACAGATATGAGGACAAACAATAGGTGTGTTAACAGAGCAACCTTCCATGGTAAGCCTTTTGGACTTTCCATGGGGACACAAACCTCAAAGCATTCTCATGCCCATCACAACCAGTACCAGATAACTTAGGGCATTCAACCAACAGCATGAATCAAACCTTGGATCATGCAACCCTACCATGCCTTTGGCATCTATTCTAACCAACCAAGCACCTTTACGGGCATAAGGAGGAATATGGTATATCAAATACGGTATATATGTATATATTCTTTTTGCTGGTTTGCTTATCAAAAAAAGGGGAAAAAAAAGGTTTAATATCTCAGCATGTGTGTGTAAGCGGACTGTGGAGAGAAGGGCAGGATGGCTACCATTGTAGTAACCAGGACAAGTATCCAAAAGTGCTACCTGTCTACATTTTGAAAGTGCCTTCCATAAGTTGTAAAGAACTGCTCCCGCACCTTTGCCTGTTCAGCCTCCACAGCCTTTCTCCCTCTGAAGAATTTCTGTAACTAGTAATTAGTCAACTTCTACACTTTGCAATTGATAAAAGCTTTTAACATTCTACGAAGTAGAAGGTTTTTACAGATAAGTCAAAGAAAAGTAATTGAAAAGAAGAAAGGTGCAGATTTTTCAAAATTCCAAACTTTGAAAATACCTATTAATGAGTCTGTAATAGCCATGAGCATGCAGTGCATAAAACAATCCTATTCACGTCAATAAATATAAATATCAAGGACAACACGGCCTTCCACAATATGAAGATCTCATCAAAACAAGAAGAAAATCTCGAAAGGAGAAGCAATACAATCTCTACACAACAATAGATTAAAAAAATATCCAAAAAAGGATCTCAACGACAACAATTGAACTTCAGGAAGGCTGAAAACTTCACAATAAAAGACATTAAATTTTTGCTCCTCTTTTGAAAAAAATATCCTCCGTTTGGTAGGCTAAGCAAGAAGCCCAGCAAAAGGAATCTCCCAACCCTATAGGGATATCAAAATTTTGGTGAAGTCATTCATCTTCCATTAGCCCCTTTTCGTTCTTAGTCATCCATGAAATGACACTAGGGCAATCTCCTCCACCCTGGTGGAAATGCCCAAAGCTGGGAGCATCAGGGAGCAATACTTGGCGGGACCCAGGAGTCTCGGCATCGGTGGGGCGCGGGCCGGCGGAGTCAGCTAAAATACTTGTGTATCCCAATGATCTTTAAACACTGCTTAAGTCCCCAGCTGCTCCAAGGCACCCAAACAGCATACATCAAAGTGGATCCTCATGAGACAATGTACATACAGGAAGAGTCCTCTCAACATCTTGGCATTATAATTATATTTATTATGTATAGAATATAAATTTTTATGAGATTATGATTGGACCAATACACAAGTTCCACTAAAAAAAATTGGAAGTGTATTTATGATCTTCATAACTCTGATGTTAAATATAAAATGGAAAAGGAAACAAATTATTATTGTAAATCAAGCTGTGTGAAGTACACCGAGGGCATGAATGTGAGGATTTCAAAATTGGATCACCCTTAACTCACTTGAGCCACAAATAAGGTCTTACAGATTGATGCATCCTATCCCATACACAAAGAGAGGAAGGAGAGATAGGCAAACACTGTCACACTTTGTAAGCATGAACACTCAAATGAAACACACATATGTAAACCACATTCTTCAAGTATTAGGCAACAGCATTTGAATTCTTCATTTTAATTAAGTTAAACCTAAAAAGAACTATGATAGCAATCAACTCCATAGCCCTACATTTTGAGATTAAATATAATAAATTCTTTTAACCAAAACATAATAATTTAATTTTTTTTAATTATAGAAAATAGTAGAGGATGTATGCATCACTGTATTGCAACATCACATATCACATCATTTTTTTTATGAGTAACATCACATATCACATCATATATTGTATATGTATTGTAAGGCATGCTTTAAAACAGGATATGGAATGGTTATCGTTATTTAAATAAAAACAAAATAAAAGATAAAATAAAAATAAAATAAGTATAAATTATCCATATATAAAAATTTTGAGCTGTGGATAGATATTCTCAGGGTGATCAGATCAGGTCGCGCAAAGTAGCATTCCTTGTTGGACAAGCAATTTTCAGTAAGTATCCCAACCATGAAACATATCTCTCTAAAGGACTTGCTGCATGAGAGGGGCCCACTACTAGAAAAATTAAGTTCCCTTCCATACTTCACAAAAAAATTAAGTTCCCTTTCATCAAACAAAGTGCACTGGTCTTTCAAACGATCCGCAAGCAATCAAAGACGAGATAAAACTTATTGTATGTGCCCCCACTTAATCAGCCATACCCAATCTCCAAAATTAATCTGCATTGCACCTATGAATTATAGATATGCATGATATATGAACATTGTCCATTTAGAATATGTAGGAAATATCATATGAATAGTTGTAACCTATCAAATAGTTGCTTTAGTAGTTACTGGTAGTTTCCGGTGGTTATTGGTAAATATTAGTAGTTTATTTTTCCTAGATTTTCTCCTTGTTTTGTGGACTAGAATGTCGGCCACATATTTAAAAGGATCCTAGGATTGTAAAAAAGGAATAATAACAATTCAGTAGTTCTTTCATATTTTGACAGAATATCTTTTGGAGTTCTACCTAATAGGAGGTAAATCAGCACTCCACCTCTGCCTAAAATAGGTGATAACTAATATAGCCTAATGGAAAAAAATGGTAATTTTCTAACACTGCAAAGGCTAACATAGCTTATAAGGTAGTTTTAAATGCAAAACTAGATACAATATGCATAAACTTCAGTTCACTTCTAAAGCACGTCTCAAGTAATTAACCATGTAATGCCAAAATACAACTTATTTCTTAGACATGCCCCTCTTGACTTTTTCTTTTTTTTGGTATTCCTTGAAGGACAACGGAAAATAGGTGAGAACCAGGAGTCCATAGTTGGCTAAATTCATCCAAATAAAATAAAAAAAATGACGAAAGCGGAATGCCTGACAATGTCAAAGAGCGAGCGGGAATTAAGAAAACTGAAGTGGACAATCAATTATAATGGGAACAAGACTAGCAGGGAAAGCGGAAGAGATAGGGGGAACTTTCTTCTAAAGTTAAAATGAAGATAAAAATTCTTTCTTGGAATGTCAGAGGTGTGAATGACCCGGAAAAAAGGAGAGTTATCAAGAGTTTTCTTAGATCTAATAGGGTGGACTTAGTTTGTCTTCAAGAAACCAAGGTTCATCAAATGAATATTGGTATGGTTCGTAGCCTTGGGGTGGGTCGGTTCCTGAACTGGAGAGCTTTGAATGCCGAGGGGTCCGCGGGGGGTATTCTTCTTCTTTGGGATAAGAGAAGACTCAGTTTGGAAGACTCAGTGGATGGTAGTTTCTCAGTTTCTTGCCTGTTCAGAATGGTGGAAGACGGTTTTCAATGGGTTTTTTCTGGGGTGTATGGCCCGATTGAGAAGAGGCTTAGAGAACCTTTCTGGGAAGAGCTGGGTTCGATTAGGGGCCTCTGGGAAAACCCCTGGTGTGTAGGAGGCGATTTTAATGAGATTCTTTATCCTAACGAAAGATCTAGTCGTGGCAGGATTTCCAATTCCATGAGAAGGTTTGCTGATGTGTTGAATGACCTGGGTTTGAGAGACCTCCCTCTTCAGGGAGGGCATTACACCTGGCAGGGCGGATCCAATGGAAGATCAATGTCACGCCTAGATAGATTCCTGGTCTCCCCTGATTGGGAGAGCCATTGCAATTGATTCAAAGGCGCTGCCAGATGGAGTCTCGATCACTTCCTATTATCTTGGGCCGGTGAGGTGTTAGAACGGGACCATCCCCTTTCCGTTTTGAATTAATGTGGGCTGAAATGAGGTTTTAAAGAGAGATTCTAAAGGGTGGTGGCGAGAATTTGATTACCACGGGTCTTTCGACTTCATCCTTTACGCAAAGCTAGAGAAAGCATTGAAGGTTTATAGAATTGGAGCAGAGGTGTTTGGTAAAGTAGAGTTTCAAAAGAAGGATGCTCTTCGTAGGGTGAGTTACTGGGATGAGCTTGAGAAGGAAAGGGTGCGAGTCTCGAGAAGCTAGAGGGGGATCGGGCTAAGGCAGATGATTTAATTTGGGCCCTTATGGAGGAGACCTCCTGGCGTCAAAAATCCAGAGAGACTTGGTTGAAAGAAGGGGACAGGAATACGGGGTTTTTTCACAGGATGGCTAATGCTCATAGGAGAAGAAAGTGCCTTAACAGCATTAGCATCAACGGCAGGAAGCTTGATAAGGAGACTGAAATAAAAGAAGGACTGGTAAATGCATTCCAGAACTTGCTGACGGCCTCGGGTGGATGGCGCCCTCCCCTTCCTGATTTAGCCCTCAATGAGATCGGACATGAGGAAGCTGCTAGACTAGAGGAAATTTTTTCAGAGGAGGAAATCTGGGCAGCGATTACAGGTCTTAGCAGTGAAAAGGCTCCCGGACCTGACGGCTTCCCTTTAGCCTTTTGGGCTTTCAGTTGGGACTTTGTAAAAAATGAAGTTCTAGGATTTTTTAAGGAATTTCATGGAGCAGGCGGATTGTTAAACAGCTAAATGCGACTTTCTTGGTATTAATTCCCAAAAAACAGACTGTGGAGGATTTCAAGGACTTAAGGCCAATAAGCCTAGTGGGTGGATTATACAAAATATTGACAAAAGTGTTGGCCAATGAATCAAGAGAGTCTTGGACAAGGTAATTTCCTAAGATCCCCGAATGCCTTTGTAGAGGGCGTCAGTTTTTGGATGCGGTGTTGATCATGATGAGATAGTGGACTCCTCCTTGAGAAGGAAGGAGAGTGGTTTGATTCTGGCTTTGGATATAGAAAAAGCCTACGTAATCAATTTGGGAGTTTTGTTCCGGGTCATGGGTAAGATGGGTTTCGAGTAGATGGTTGAGGCTGGATCAAATGGTGCGTCTCCACGGCTTCTTTCTGCACATCCTTGTGGTTCCCAGTGGCTTCTTCCTAGCTCAGGTTGCAGAGACGGGAGACCCCCTATCTACTATCTCTTTGTCGTGTATTTCTATTTGTTTGTTAAATCGCCCAGCTATACGAGTAGTAACTATCTCTGGCACCAAGATTCTTGACGGAAGGGAAGAAGTGGTTATTTCCACCTCCTCTATCTTGGAGTGACACTACACTCTTTTGTAAGGTGACAATGATGAATTAAAGTATATTAGTTGGATTACGTGGTTGAAGCGGTTTCGGGTTTGAAAATAAGCCTAAACAAAGTGAAATCCTCCCCGTTAGTCCCGGTGGCAAATTTGGAGGAATTAGCTTCAGAGCTTGGGTGTAAAGTTGGATCCCTTCCCACGACCTACTTGGGCCTCCCTTTAGGAGCCAAACATAAAGCACTAAGTGTTTGGGATTCGGTAGAGGAAAGATTTCGGAAGAGGCTGGCACCCTGGAAGCTTCAGCACATTTCAAAGGGCGGAAGAGCCACACTCATTCGGAGTTCCTTGTCCGACCTTGGGTTATCATTTATCTCTTTTCAGGAGCCACGGAGAAGTGTGTGCTAGATTGGAGAATTCCAAAAGACGAGTTCTTATGGGGTGGAAGCAATGTCCCCAGGCAGAAAATCTCTTTGGTAAGTTGGTATTTGTGTGCAGAAAGAAAAGGGGCGTTGGGGATAAAAAGCTTCTCGAAGATGAACAAGGCGTTGCTCAGTAAATGGAATTTGCGGTTTGCCAACGACAGAAATTCGCTTTGGAGAAAAGTTATTTACAGTAAATTTGGTGAGTCTTCTGATGGTTGGCATACTCGCGATCTCAGAGGAGGTTATGGGACTAGTTTATGGAAAAGGAATTAGGAAAGAATGGCCCGACTTTTCAACGATCTTCTCTCCCTTAGGGATGGTAGGAGGATCAATTTTTGGAAAGATGTTTGGTGTGGTGAGGAGGCTACGTGTTCGGATATCCCTTCTCTTTTCAATTTGGCGTTGAACAAGGAGGCCGAATCTGCAGACATACGCAGGATAGTGATAGGGGTTGGGAGTTGGGCCCCAACTTTCCTAAGACCTCTCAATGATTGGGAGATTGAGGAGGCTGCAAGATTCCTTCATACCCTCCATGAGGTTGCTTACTGCCCTTTGGGCGAGGATAGGCTCCTTTTGAAAAATGACAAGGTAAAAAGTTTTGATGAAGTATGTATAAAGGTTTCGACCCTTCCCCCGCCTTTGAGTTCCCTGTCGTCACGATTTGGAATCCGGGTTGTTCCTCAATTGGAGTTTTGCTTGGGAAACTACTTGGGCGAGATTCTCACCTTGGACCAACTCAAGCGCTGTGGATTCACTTTGGTTAACCGGATGCTTTATGTGTGCGCAAGGAGGATGAGGGAGAATATAGATCACTTCTTGCGATCCCTTTATTAAGCGCTAAAATGTTGTGGAATCTTTTTGTTGTAAATCTTTGGAACTTCTTCCGGAATATTGAAGTCGGTTATCGTACCTTTTAGCTTAGCGGGGTCGCGGAGTGGGTAAAGCGCAAAAGAATCTGGCTAGCTGCACCCCTGTGTCTTTTTTGGACCCTTTGGAGGGCTAGAAATAGGTTGGTGTTCGAGAATGAGGGCACCAATGTTCAAAAAATCAAAGTTAACTTTATAACCAATTTGTGGGCTTGGGCTAACATGTATAGGGAGGACAAAACGAATTCTGTTGTGGAATTCTTAACTTGGTTGGGTAGCAGGTAGTTTTTTGACTTTTGTTTCTCGCTTGGGTGGTTCACTGTGTCCACTCCACGTGGCCTGCACTACGGGAACAAACTTCCATCTATAATATCTGTTTTTTGCTGATCAAAAAAAAAAAAAAAAATGACGAAAGAAAGAAAGAAAATCTTGGGTTGCTATTTTAGTGCCTCTTTGTAATATACTTTCTTTTTACTTACTGAAAAAAAAAACAAAAAGAACGAAGGAAAAACTTCATAAAACACTGATCAAAAAAAACTTCATAAAACAAACCCACCAACACAATGTGGAAACTATTATTCAAGCATTCAGTTTAAACCATAAAGGACAAGAAAATAACAGGTTCCAAATCTGGAAATATGAAAAATAAATATTTTTATGAAAAATATATGAACTCATAAACTAAGTAGTCAATATGCAACTGCCAAAATTGGAACCTATAGTTCATACCCTTCATACGAATGCAATTTAGTGATAAAAATTCCTCAGCCACATCAAAAAGATATCATCCAAACGTCAATAGATATCATTTCATCATGAACCTTGGGTGAAACCCATTGAACATGACCTCTAGCACATGAAAAATGAGAGTGCAACAGTTGAAATTAGTCACAGATTTTTTGGGAAGTCATTACGCTGCAAAGATCCCATAACTGGAACTCAAAAAAAGGAGTGCATTGGCAAACATAAATAAAAAGCATTCTCCACTTTCACTTCACTGAGGCACAAACAACAAATGAAGACATTTTCAACCATGTTCACATCAATGTAACCATTCCTAGACTTAATTTTAGGCCAGTCTATTTTTTTTTATAGACTAATTTTAGGCTATTCTATTAATAATGACTGCAGCTGAAATTTTAGTTTTTGTTTCATTTCCTTACTTTTTTTTTTTTTTGATAGGCAAATAAGATCATATATTAAAGGTGAGGCATAACAGGGCACGTCTGTTAGAAGTATCTGAAAGCTTGAAACTAAGCGAGAAAGAAAACAGCGACAAAGACAAACTCCCCACCACACAAACTACATAGTACCCAATACTCCTCTTGAAAAGGAAAGATTCACATCAGGAATCATAATTGCCCACTCACGAAAAGACCTTAGAAAAAAGGAATTCAGCCTATCTCGCGAGAATTGCAAGTCCTCAAAAACCACTTTGTTCCTCTCCATCAAATTGCCTAACAAGCACAAAATGCCACGCCACAACTGCTTCTTTTTCTTGAGAGGGCCAGGAACCCGGCCCGTTAGCGAATCCTTGGACCAAATAGGGACAAACCACCATCATCGGACAAGGAAAACAAAAGTATTCCACAAGTCCCGAGATCTTCACCGGCGGTGAATGAAAAGATGCTCCAAAGCACAACTCATGGCCACAAAAAGGACACCTGCTTGCTAGAGAAAAACCACGTTTTTTAAGTTGATCCATAGTCAAAATCTTCCCCCACCACACCTCCCACACAAGAAACCCCACCTTTGTAGGCACAATGGGATTCCAAATCATATTGACAAGCACTAGATGCTACCTCCCCCCATCATATAGGTCATAACTAGACTTGACTTCCATTTCTTTACTATGTTTTTTATTATGTTTAGTGATCATGTCAAAAATATACAAGTAAATAACTGAAAACTCAAAACCTCCCCTATCATTTTTAGTCATGTTGCTTCATTAAAATATTAGTGATTTGGCAGTATGATTTGGCACTCTGCTGGTCTTGATTGTACATCACTTGCATTGGGAGCATCTGAGTTCACTCATTTGGTAAATTCATGAAGAAAGGTGTCCATATCAATATCACCAATAAAAAGCAATTCTAAGATCTTCTTTTGAAGGGGGGATTGGGTACCATAATGACATCAAACTCCTTCTAGGTGGGGATTGAGAATTAATTTCCTCAGCAATTGTACTGGAGAGCTATTTATACATCAACGCATGGATCAGAATCAAAGACTGATTCATCAAAGATGAGGCGTATTTATTGTGAAGCCTTTTTGCTTATGGTGGGTGGAGGGAGGTCCTTTTCCAAAGACATTAATCAGGAAATCTTTGATCCTTCCAAAGTAACTTCTCCAGGAAGACTTGAGCGACATCTCAAGCCAAAAAAAATATCTAACGGATTGCAGCATGAAAGGGGCCCACAATTCCTATGATTCCACTAAATATCACACACAATATTGCATTGTGTTCCCTTTAATCCCTTTAATCAAATCCATTGAAAGCCAATGGTAAGCAACCAAAAATGAGATATAGATTATGGCAAGTACCTCACTTAACCAAATACCCCAGACTAATTGCATTGCACCAACTGGAATTATAAAAAGTCCTTTGATAGGCACCTATTGGAATTAAAAATATACATGATGTCTTCATGCAATCCATCAAGAATATGAACAGAACATCAATTCAAGTACCTTTTACTGATAAAAACAATTTTATTGGTTAGGATGAACCTAGTGTACATGCTTAGAACACAAACATCCATTGATATAGACAAAAACAAAACCACCATGGATTCCACCTTACATTCAATCTTCAATAACAATAACTTCATTATCCCAGAAACTTAAACCGAGCAAAATAAAACCTTTAAACTTGCATTTCCTACCTTCCGAAAAATATGCATAGAAATCAGAACATGACAATGCAACCTTAGACAAGCAATTTGAAAGAATGTAATGATCACGTGATCACCTTAAACAGCATGCCAAACCTCAATTCAACACAAGAAAAAAAAAACCATATACAGCCAATTCCAGTACCACGCATGATCAAAACACGAAATCCAAACCTGAATAGTCAGTGCGGCGCTGGTTTGCTCCCGCAACCGATTCCGCCGCTTCCGCTCCTGCCGCGTCTGCTCCACAAGCTTTTGCCTATCCCTTTCCTTCGAACTTCGACCGCCCATGTCGACCCGCTTCCTAATCGACGAATCTCCGGAGAAGAACATTCTCGAAGCTCAGCCCTAATTCGCCTTATTCAAAAAACTGCAAATCAAAGTTTTGGGGTTCATTAGAATATGCAAATAAGCATAAGAGAGCGAGCGAGAGAGAGATTCTGATCAGCGATTCCAACCTAGAATTCAGCCCGATACGGTCCAAGTTTGACGGCGAGGTGTTTGGATCGGAGGAAAACTTATTAGACGGATAAATCAAAAAAAGGACTAGCCCCTGTATTGGGGTTTTCTCTCACTTTCTCCCTTTTCTCGTCCGTGCTGGACTATAAGATGGAAACTGAGTAGGAAATTTATATAAAAAGGTTCGGACCACTGGAATGATTGTGCGAATAACTGTTTTGAAATTACCAAAATACCTTGACGGATTGTTTGGGAGCTGGGAAAATCCCGTTATAATTTCCTTCGATTATTTCCTCTGTTATTTTGGAAAATTGGAATCAACCACGTTATAAAAAAATAAAAATTAATATATGAAATTGAAGAAGAGAAAACAATTGAACTTTCCGAAAATATTCTCTATAGTTTGTTTTATTTTCTTAATCTATGAAAATAACGTTATCATTAGTTATTTGAAATTTTAATTAATGGAATGCTAAATAATTTTATTTCATATACGCTATGAAATATTTTAAATAGGAAATTAAATAATAATTTGTGTGTTTTAACATTTTCCATCATAAATAATTATAAATTTTGACTTGCCCGATCACTCTCATCAATTTGAAGTCTTTCAAGTCAGAAATACTAATGAGTTTGAATAAATGAAGTGATAGGGTTTCAAAAATGTTGCGATTTTTTTACTTAATGCTGAATATAATTTTTGTTCGATTAAGTATTTAATTTGTTTTTCTATAAATTTCAATTTTAATATTTTATCCAATTTTTGAAATAATAAAATTTAAAAAAATATATATTTAATTATCAAGTTTTTTCTCAATAAAAAAACATTAAGAAACAATAAAAAATCAAATATTTTTTATTTTTTGTATTAAGTAAAAAGCTTAAGGTGATATTTGTTTTTTGGCTTTTTACTCAAAGTTAAATAGTTTTGAGCATTTCGTCTGTTTTTTTTTTACTTTTCCATGATTTATTGTTGAAATTTAAAAAAAAAAATTTTGAATAGAAAAAAACAAATACTGTTTTCTATTTAAAAAATCTCATATTCGAAAGCAGACGCTACCCTTACGACAACGATGAGGAAAATTTAGCGGCGACCATTCTTAAATATAAAAAAAAAAACTTATCTTAATCTTATTAAATCACATTTAGAATAGTGAAAAAAAATTTAGCATTAAGCAAAAAAAATAAACAAATATCACCTAAAAGTTTAAGAATAAGTCATAAAAAAATTAAAAAAACAAATAAATTGAATACTAAAAGCTATTTAGCTTTCAACAAAAAACCAAAAAGTAAAATGTCACCTAGTTTCTACATTTACTAATGAATGAACGATTTTGTAATTTTGACTTCATAAAGTAATCTTAAAAATGTTTTGTTTAGATAAAATGAAAAATTAAGTCTTGAAAAATAAGTGTTAAAAAAAAATTAAGTCTTGAATTTCATTAAGTATTGAATGTCTTGTAAAAGTGTTTGATAAATTCTTAACAATTAGTCTTGAAGATAAATATATTGTTTGATAACGGTAAATCTTGAATCACGAAAATTATGTATTTTTATATTCTTTATTATCGTTAAATTACATATTATCCCGAAATAAATAGAGTTTAACAATAATTTTATTTTACACTACAATTATTAATTATTGTAAATAACATGTTTTAAAAATATGTAAAAAATATTTATTATAATAATATTATCCAAAAAAAAGACATAAATATGTTTAAAAAATAACCAATAGAATCTAAGGCCCTGTTTAGTAGGTAGAAAATTTTATATTTTACATTGACTAGAAAACGGGGAAAGCGCGTTTAGTTACGAGAATAAAATAGCCAATTTTGAAAGCAAAGAAAATGAATTATTTATTTTTTGACATTTATATGAATCGGAAAACGGTAAAACGTTTTTCGCTGTTCAATAAATTAAATAAAATTGACAAATAAGGTTGAAAATGAAAACGTATTTTCAGCCGGAGGTGATGCCAACGTATTTTAGAAAATGGCCAAATATTAGAATAATTGAAAATTTTCGTATTACGATTTTGAATAGAGTTTGAAAATTTTTAGTATTAAGCGAGGGCCTAAGCTTCCCCAAAACTATCCAAACAAATCAAAAGATATTTGCAAAATATTATATTATTTATAAAAGTTTTTTGGTCTAATTTATTTTCATTAAAAAAATTTTTTGTTGATCGTATTCCACATTTCACATTAAGTAGGTCTTTACCTCCTAAAATTTTGTTATCAAACATATTGAAAAATTAAAACCATTAAAAATTTTCATTTTTAATTGTTTTAACATTTTCAATAGTTTATCAAACATGACCTAAATCTCTTGAAGAAAATCAAATCTTTGTTTATAAAAATAATTAAAATTAAGGTTATATTGATTCTAAAAATTTTAAGAAATAAATGCAATAAAATAGTATAAAGGGGAAACGTAAAGGTGAATGAACTGAAAAATAATGTTAAAGTTCATAGATTAGTTTTATTTATTATTAGTATTTGTTTCATTGTTTTTTTTTTTTTAACAGTTAAACATTTTAATTAAAATATATTAAATTATCTTCATTAAAACTCAAACCATAAATTCCTCTTGATAGGGTTTGAAAATAGTATGTGGCCTTCGTCAGCCGGGAAAGCGACCGATAAACTTAGCGGCGGCGGTAGCGAACGAGAGTCTGAGTCAGAAGCTCGTACTCCAGTAGATAACATAGGTAATGGGAAGGCGTGAAATACATCACGAATACCGCCAATAAGGAAAGAAGGATAATCGCTTGTGCGCTTATCACTTGTAAATCAGCCATCTGCCATGATAAGGGAGAAGGAAAATTCTAGATAAGCGCTCATTATATCCACGATTAAATCGATATCAATAAAAATAAAGTATACCAAATTCGATGAAAAATAATCACTTTATTAACATCCGATTGAAACGTGCACTATATATATATATATATATATATATATATATATATATATATATCGAGTATTTGTCCGGTGAAGGAATGCGCGAAAATCGTCGCGCCACAGCGATCTATATTTTCTCATAGCGATAAAGCGAAACAGCGTCGGAAGTAGCGCGAGGCGAAGCTACCATTGCTTATGTAGCACTCTTGTCTTTGTAGAGGAGTGCGCCCAGAGAGCAGCGGGCCAGATCCCAAGCACATCATCACCTCCCTTCCTTATATGCCTTGTTTTTTTTCAAATTTTTTATTGTTTTCCTTTTTTAGAGTAAAACTTGCTTTATTGTTGTTAATTATAACTAATTATATTTTCGTTTTTATGAAAAATCATTTACCTTGCTATTCTTTTTCCATTGTTACTTATTGAAACCTAGACATAACGTGACATTTTTTCATCTTCTTTTTTTTCTTGACAGCAAAACGGGCTAAACTTCTTCTTGGGCCGAAATGGGCCTTCACTTTTCTCATTGTTGGTGCGGAGGAGGCCCAGAGAACAACAATAAAGCTAAGGAATTCATTAATACTTTATTTTATATTATATAACAAATGTGATCAACTATCATATATCAAATTTCGAGGATATAACGATAAAGATTTCATAATAATTTAATGTAAGAAGATAAAATGTTTAAATTTGTAATAACAAAAAACAATTATAATAATTAATTATAGCTCAGTCCTTAAAGACTAGCCCTCAGAGGGAGGGATCGGATTCAAGTTCCAATGGAGAAAAAATTGTATACTTAAAAAACAAGTAGACACCTATTCCAGCATAAAAAAAAAACAAACTTAAAGAAACAGACTAATCCTTAGGGCAAAAGAGAGTATATACAAAAGCAGTCGTTATCTTTGGCACCGTATGGTAACGATGTGAGCAATGATAGAGAACCCCGGTAGATCTTCGTCATGTCTTATTTTCCTTGGATCCTTGAGCCCAATTGGGGCTGCCGCCTTACTATCGCAGCGTTTAGCACGTTAGGAAGTGTTACATCGCATAACGGTGTAAATTATTTTTTAAACATTTCTACTATTTTGGCCCGTTTTACCAGGTTGGCCAAACTTTTACTCAAATATGACTTGGGCCAAATACTTGGAGCCATATTGACCCAGGGCCTGATTGTTGAGCCAAAATGGGCTGGGTGCGTTCCGCTCAAATATAATTGCCATGTTCTAAATATTGAGGCAATGGTGGCGTATCAAATACTAACCTAAATCAAATATAAATCCTTAGTGGGTTCAGGCTGATTTTAGGCAAAATGGGTCGTGGTGACTTGCTTCCCATCTCTAAGCTAATTTATATGATTGCTTATACTAAGGGTCAAATGTTGGCTCGAGCCAAATATCCCAAGCCATATTGGCCCATGGCCTAATAGTTGGACCAAAATGAGTCGGACTGGCCTTTTTCCCACCTCTAAGCTAAATTATACTATTATCCATTCTCATTGATTGCTTACCTGTAGCATTGCTTTTCACATAACTTTTCGAAAAATAATAAGGAAATTAAAAAACAAACTTAAACAAATGTAGTTTGAAAAATAATCCTAAATATAATGTATTTTTCTCCACTTCATTAAGACACGTCATATTCAAGCTTGGAATTTTGGGTTTTTGGGTTTTGAGAGTTAAAAAACTTAGAATACTTGGTTTCTTCCCCCAGAGTGTCAAGCACTGATTTTTATGTTTAAGTGAGGTTTTCCTCTTCTATTTTCCCTCAATTACAAGTTCTTATTTGTATTTCTAGATTGTTTTGGGAAAGGTTTGGTTGGTGGAGTGGGGGAACAATGGAGGGTTGGGTGGTCATGCATTTTGATTTTTTCAATGCAGGAGGTGGTCCTGGGTTTTTTTTTTTTTTGGTTTTGTTGGAGGAGAGAGGAGGGAAAAGAGGTGATTTTGTTACTATCGATATTGGGTCCTGTCAATGGTGTGGTGGGGTTCATATTGTTAGCAAGGACAAATGAGAGTTGGGATGGGTTCTATGACACCCCAAAAACCCGGGGTCCGTTGACCAACTATCAACTCATAGAATATCTGTGGATAGCGAATATCCTGGTACCTACGCTATCTAATCTCATTAATTGGGATCCATTCATAGAGTCTTAGGTAATCACATACCTATGCCCTGACATCATGCTGTGAAGCGAGGGTCAAAATTACTTGTGGATATCTTGTGTCTCAATACCACACTATCCAATCCCATTCATCGGGATCCGTTTAGCCACATTCAATAAACTTTTTATGCTATTTTCAAAACATATTACTATGAGTTTAATTACAAACTTTATTACACGGTACGTATACCCAAGCTAGTTATTTTCCAAAGTTTTACAAAAAGAACTATACGACCACAAAATTAGGCTTTCTTCAACCTCTCGGCCAGAATGAGATAAGATCATTTGGTGTATACCCTGCACTTGAAATGTTTTCCCATAAAGGGTGAGCTACGCCGAGTAGAGAGACTCCTACAGAGGCTATTACCCCCCTAAATACATATGCAACGTTCACTTGGACACATTTACATATATATATATATATAATATCAACATTCCAATTGAATGATGCAGTGTCAAGGAATCTTTACGTGTTATGTCGTATCGTGAAGTGAGATGAGAATCACCTTATGCATGAAAAATCCAAGTCATCACAGACTCCCATCACACAATGCGTAGCCAATGTGTGATAACATCCATCGTCAATGAATTTCATCAAATGATCACTTTGATGTTTCAAAACTTATTGGATGTTTCACTTCCAAATATCATTTTATTAACAAAACATGTGTCTTTTTGGGTAGACGAATTTTCAAGGTCTCACCACAGGCTTTACACGCCTTCCTACACTTTCATCAGCTTTCACCGTTTGACACATATGTATAACCAAAAATACCAGGACTTTTACTCGAGAGGGTATCTATCCCTACTTGCTACTACTCGACACAAGTTTTCATGTTCTGCAAACAATAGAACTCCGCTGAACTTTGTTCAACGGTACTCAACCCACTCATCAACCACCAAAGGATGGTGTTTGATGGCACCATGCACTTACACCCATGAATGCGATGTCTAGGTACATATGCAATGCATTATGCCACTGCATATCAATTTCATGTCTCATATGTAATGAATGTCATATGGACAATAAATCATGTATCATGGACAATTATATCGAAAGCATATGATTTCCAACATTTCATCTCAATGTCAATATATTTGAATTCATATATCAACATTCAAAGTAAGTCAATCAAAAGCAAGCAAAGACAACTTGGTTCTCAAGACCAATTGTGGCATAAGATATGCTCATAATGTAACACCCAAAATTATACCTTAATAGTTTATTACATGTTTAGGGTATAATGTAAGTTAACTTTTGAATTTTTCGTAAATTAAGTGTAAAGTAGAAAAAATGTTAAAATGGTAAAATGTCACATTAAGGGTCCAAAGGTCATAACTCGAGAATATGATATGTTATTGTAAGAATTTAGATAAGTTGATTTTCAAATATAATGAAGTGGAAGCACCAAATGGCAAGGGTTAAGAATTTAGGAAAAAATAGAGATAAAGCCAAACATGGCTTTATATAAGAAACATTTCTCATTTGGCTTAACGAGACTTAGGGCTACGGTTTTGGAGGAAAACCAAATTGGGGTTTGCTTTTCTCTCAATCTTTTGAGTTCTATTTGATAAAGTAAAGGAAAGGAATTGAAGAAGTGAAGAAAAGGAAACTAGTTGAAGTGTTCAAGAAGATCAAGGTATGGAACTTTGGTCTGGATTACTTGCTAGGAAATTAACCTAACTCCCACTTTGTCTATGTTTCGGTTAGGGAAAACCCTAACTTTCATTATATGTATTTTGGGTTGTCTTAAGCCATATTTGGGAGTTGTTTTGTTTTGATTTGGTTTTGATTGGCAAATTTATGGTGAAAAATAGGAAGCGCCCATTTTGAGAAATCAGGCGCTTTGCCTTTGGCGTAGGAGGCTCGCTAAGCGTAGGAGAGCTCGCCTGAAATGGAGTCTCACCTTTGGTGTAGGAAGCTAAAGCGGGCAGGGCTCGGGTTTTCAAGCTTTTTGATGCGCACTTGGCGTAGTAGTGCTTCGCCTGAGCAGAGCCTCCACTTTAGGCATAGCATTGTTTAAGCTGGGTGCACATAAATCCTTTTTTGTTTTTACTATAACTAGTTAATTCTAACAATCATCCATTTGAATAATAGAAGATCATGTCGTTGGGCAGACATTGTTTCTTGCCCTTTAAATGCTAATGTGATTAAGAATAAGATAATAAGCTCAATAATACATATAATTGTATGTCTGCCTAAGATCGAATAGCAAGTGAATAGACACCTTTAATTAGTGCTACAACACTCTTGCTAGTGCTACGACACTTCTGTTACGTGGGTAGACACGTCTCTGATTAGTGCTTCGGTACTCTTTGTTCAATGTTACGGCACTCCTGTTAGTGCTACGACACTTTTGTTATGTGGGCAGGCAAGTCTCTGTTTATGCTTCAGCACCTCTGTTCAGTATTGTATCGTACCTTTGGGTACCTATTGTGCTATGTTCATCTCATTCATTATTTCCGGTCTATACAGGTAAACATTTATATGATAAGAATCTGAATAATATGATATATGAAAATAATTATATGTAATCACAAGTAATCAGTTATGTTCTGTATTGTACACACGGGTACCCTATGTACAAGATTTATGTTCTACACTCCAACGAGAGCTACACTCCTACGAGAGATATAAAAATTCAGATATATAAACTATTAAATATGTATACTATAATTGAGGACCACTGATGTGGTCATATATATTATCTGTTTTCCCACTAAGCAAAGCACGGATGTTTCATCCGTGTAGGTATTAAATAGGACATCTAAGGCATTCCGCATTCGCCAGGACCAACACAATATTAGGAGTCCACCATATGTAGGTTTTTGACTTTGTTTTGTAATGTAAATGTAATATTTTAGAGCTAGTGCAACTTGTATAAGTACAAGTAAATGAGACTTAAGAATATATGTACAAGAACATTTAAACACCACTACGGTGGTAATATTACAAGTTGTATCTTTTGGAAGAATTCATGGATTTAAGTTATGTCAATATGTACAAGTTTGTATTTATATTTCGAAATGGGCCTACCGATGTAAGAAAATCAGGTAAATGAGTCTCAATCTCGTGTGGCCTCCTATAGTTTGCCTAGGCGAGGGATGGGGTGTTACACACAAAGCAGTCCACACATACAGCCATCACAAGCCACACAAACATGCCACCACCAGGGCATAGAACAGCCCCAGATGCAGCCCTAAGACTATCCAAATCTAGGCCACAAACATGCCATACTAAGGCCACACATCCAGCCCCATACGACCACAGGACAATCCTGAACCTTAGTCCAAAATTTAAGTCCCAAAATTAGTACGAAATTAGCACTAACAACCAGTCCCGAAATTCGGACACAAACTGAGAAACAACCTAAGTTGCGGCAATCCCCGAAAATGGACCATAAATTGAGTTGTAGAGGTCCAATTTGGGTGATTCAAAAGCCAAACGTCAAGTTCACAGATGCAACTACAATTTCTATGAAGGACTTGAGTCCAAATTCCCTCTGTTTCCTAACCTAAAATCGGTGCTAAAATCCGGCTAGTATGTAGGATCAAAACAAAGCAGCATTCCCATATTTTACAAACAGTCCCTTAGGGTGGAAATAAACCAAAGTATAAATAATCTTTACCTCTTGGAGCATAGCCCTCATCGAATATACAGACTTTACTTCTTGGTCTGACGAGTTCCTAGTGTCGGAACATCGACTTCCCTTTCTCCCTCTTTCTCTCTCCCTTTCCTCTCCTTCTATCTCTCTTTCTTTCTTTCCTTTCCCTCCATTTTCTTTTTCCTTCTCATTTCCATTATGTTTCTCCCTTCCTCTATAACTGGTCTCCTCCCATTTTATAGACATTTCCACTTGCATGCATGTTGACACATGTGTCAACCGACACTAACTATATCGAAAAACGTGAAATTCCGACTATCTCGGAATTCAACGAAATTCGCCTGTGTAACTAGATTTCGAGTGACAAATCTAGTGGTGATGTTCGTTTTGTCATTTGAAATCTAGAAGATTTATAGGTTATCAACCTGTATTGTAGCGGCAAATTACTGTTTCTCCTTTCTTTAGAAAAATTTGATTTTCCCCGGGTTTTATAGGTTTTCGTTTGGAGGAGAAGCAAGGTGGGTGGGGCACGAAGAAGGGAGGAGCGAGTGGGTTCGGGCTCTAGTTGGGGAGGAAGAAGGGGGGTGGGGAATGAAGAAGAGAAGAAATGGGAGCGGTGTTTGTAGAGCGGGAAAGCGAAGTGGGTTATGGTGGGGGGCCCGTTTCCTAGTGAAGTACGGTGTGGGGAAGAAATGGTGAGGTTTTTTCGACCCATTTTTCCAGTTCTTATCCTTTTTTTTTTTTTTCTTTTTAATTTTGATCATTCATAAGGATGTGTGGAAGATTGGTTCATACTCACTGTTGAAAATATGGAGATTTTGAAGAAACTTGGAAGTATTATCTATATAGAAAAAATTTTATTCATTGAATTCAAATTTTAATTATTACTTGTAAATAGGTTATGTCGGGCCTTCATGTTTTAGAATGAGATGATCCTTTGAGCTAGGTGAAACTTAATTTTGCAGGACTGATCAATGTTTTAAAAACTAGATCGGATTGACCAGTCTGATCATCGATCGGTGGGTTTAGGGTCCGGGTTGACTTTTGGACCGAACTTCCAATTGAATAGGCCAAGAACCGCTTAAACCAGTGGTTGAATCGACAATTTGTTTGGCCCAATACATTTTTTAACAAAATTACATTCAAAACTCAATGCAGCCCAAACAATTGACAAGCACCACACTTACAGTCCCAGTTAAGTGTTTTATTGATTTTTGTTTAAACAATAATATAAAGGCTAGTAAATGTCCTTCTTATCCCTTTCTGATATGGGACAAGTGAGGGAGTTTAAGTTAAGACCCTTAAGGGGTAATAAATGATATGGCGTAAATTTAAATTTTTTACCTCCAGACATAATCGAACCTGAGTCCTTTGCCTTCCAATAGGTTCTTAGGTATACAGATTAATCATTTGGTCATCTTCAATTCTTGTTAATCTAACAAAAACAACAACATAATATCAATTTATGAAATTATAATACATTATAATATAAATATAAATATAATTAAAAACATAATATACTACAATGTCAATTTTTTTCATTTTCAATAAATTTTTACATTTACATATGTTTTCACAACTATGTAAAAATAAGTAAATAACATTATAAATATTAGATTATATATTTTAAAATTAATTTCAAAAATTTTAAAAAATAAATTATATATTTATGACATGCACCATCGGTCATATCTCATTTCCATTCACAATCTCTTTATTTTCTTTATTATTGCATCCTCATTCAAGAGTCATGTTAGGATTGTGCATATTCTTTGGTTATTAGGCGTGAGGGCCTAAAATACAATACATTATTCATTGTAATTTTGTATTTTCTTTAACATCATTGATAAAGAAGAATCAATCCTTAATTGTGTGATTAAAATTTTGTGATGCCCCAATCCCGGGGTGTCTCGTTGACAATCCATCAACTTGCGGAATACTAGAGTGGATGTCCGGAAGTATGGCACTTATTTCATGAAAATCGGGCGAGTATAAGCTGTACGGAGGAGGCTCACTTGAGCCAACATGTCCCAAACAGTTTACAATGACCACACCAGGTCCATATGCGAGTAAAATAATTGGCCACTTGGGCTACATCAACTCTCACAAAATACATCAATTATGGCCCACCATAGTCCAAGAGTTAATAAATCACTCTTAATTGACATATATATTAAAATGTACAATTTCTAATACATGTTATACAAAAGTCTCAACAAAAGCCACAACCCGGCTTTCTTCGCAGCGACACTCTAGTAGGCGTCTTCATACAGCCACGCTCTTTGTCTGCAAATAGTGATCGCCGGCAAGGGGTGAGAAGCGGCCGTGGTGATAATTTCCTACGTGGGTTGCTCACACCCTAAGTGCACATGTCATGGCAACAATCACACTCAAGTAAATACATGATCCTACTTGAATGTCTACATGCCCAATCCCATGTCTCGAGTCCTCACCGACTCCCTCACACATGCCTAAGTCAAATGCGAGTAAAATACAGTTTTCTAAACAAATGTTTTTTGTTCTCGAAAACTTACTATCGAGTTTCGGTAAATGCATTGGACTACCCTCCGAAACAATTCATGGGCCCCTCCGACGTGAATTGTTGGACAATCTCAAACCTGATTCTCAGGAGAAAATCTTAAAGTCGAAATTCACTCATGGCCAATTTTCGTTTGTTTTAACTTTGCATTAATCGATGTATTCAGCCTTTGTGTAAATACAGGATTGCTTGGTGTGCGTGGAATGCATTATGTCAATTCCAAGCAATTTATGCTAATATGTTTAACATGTATATATTACTTATGATTAATCGCATCATCATGTTGTCGATTTCGGCCCGATAACGAGGAATTAAGCTGCGTAGGGTGAATTAACAAATCAAGCAATTTATTTTGGTGCAAATCACACAAAAATCACGCAAAAATCCATTGAACGGTGAAACCCACCGGTCGACGTTTACGACCCTGCTAATAGGGATTTTCTCCCTTATGTTCAAATGTTTTGAGGGGCGAAATTACGGCTAAATCAAGCCTCGAGAATATCATAACCGTTCACATGGTTGCTTGCGAAGAACTCATGTAGTAGGAAAGACACACACCTCTTGGGTTATCGAACTCCACAAAAATCGGTCTTACCGCGTAGCCCTGTGAGCGTAGAACAACTTTACTTCTTGGCAGGGTGAACCAGCGGTCGGCAGTAGAAATCTAGAGAGAAGTCACACACTCTCTCTCTCTATAATCTGAATCCAGCACCTACTGCCCGTTTTTGTGTCTTTTTGGAGAAGCAAACTATTTCTTATTTGTCTTATTCTCATTAAACATTTCCATTAATTTCATCTTGTCCATTTTTAAGTGACTTTTGACACATGACTTAATCTAAGCCATTTATCTCCACCCTCTCTCTAATCATGCAACATGTGTCACATAAGTACATGTAATAGGTGACTTTTGTCACATCACATGTCTCTTATAAGCCGTTTGCGACTTTCGGCGATCTTGCCAGCGATGAAGTGAATGCCGGGTTTGAAGAAGTCGACATGTTATCTAGATTTGAGCCGAGTTCCGCGGGTGAGAAATCGGTTTAGTCATCCAGGATCCTAGAAAATTTTCGGATTTGTTTGAAATACGATTTTACCATTTTGGTCGAATTTTCTGGGTTTACATTCTCCCCACTCCTTAAAGGAATTTAAGTCCGTAAATTTTATGCTGATCACTACGAACTACATGCGCTATGCAGCATGCACTTTATACGTGCGTGTAGAAGGCCCCAGTGTTTAAGTATTAAGCGACTAAACCTCGTACCTTCATCCTAAACGAAGGGATAGGTGGACGCATCGTGTCTCGCGGCTCCCCACGTTGACTCCTCCAACTCCACGGTGCCGCCATGCTTTCCCTCACCCCAGCCCCACCTCACGGTCTTCGCGTCGCAAAATTTGATCTCGGTATCCATAGCAGCCATATTTGGTCCTCGCCGAATGTCTCATTCGTGTCCTTTCAATTTCTCCCCAATCCCTTACATGAAGCTGGATGGAGTGTACCTCGGAGCATGGAAGCGTGAAATACCTCGTGGACACGACATACTAGGTGTAAGCCAGCAGTGCGGCTCACCGGTGCCTACCACTCTCAGTATCTCGAAGGGGCGATAAGCCTCGGCGATAACTTCGTCTTTAGAGCGCGGCGAAACTGTCTATTAGGCATCACCTTGAAGATGTGATCTCCGACCTCTCGGCTGGGGTCGACGTCATGCATCAACATGGGCTGCTACCGCTGTTTCACGGTGAGAAGGCATGTTGTCGTATCGAAGCTCACCTTCTTAGGCGTCTCCCAATCAGTCGGGATGGTGATGGAGCTGCTTTTCTACCTCGGTCGACATATCGATGTCTGCATGACCTCCCATACAATGCCTCATATGGCGCCATCTGGCTATGGTTCGCGATGCTTGTTGTTGTGGCGAATTCCACTAGAACAAATGCTGCTTCCCTAGCTACCCTTATGATCGGGATGCATGCTGTTAGCATGTCCTTTCTGCTGTATGGTCCTCTTTGACTTTTCCATGTTGTGGGTGGAAGAAAGTTGTACTCATGATCGGCCGGGTGTGCCAACTAGCCTTACGGAAACTCTTCCAAAAAAGTCTTGGCAGAAGTAAACCTCGGTCTTTCCTATCAGAGCACTATGGATCTTGTTATTCCATGTAATGGATTTATCTCTCGAATGTGGCCGTGGAATCTCGATGTGAAGGTCATTTGCGGTACCAGAAAATGGAGCTTAGGTGAGTCGATCCTTATCACCCACATCTGGCGTCATGTCCTTCAGGTGTCCATGGAAAGTGGGTCCTGGAAATCTATGCGTGGCGATGCTCCCTTCGCTTAGCCACCTCCGATAGGTGAAGTAGCCTTCAGCCCCGGATTTGATTTTCGACCTTAACACAACGGACACGTGGAGACATGTCCGAGCAAAGTCCCCTACGTGTCTCTTCATCCCCTCCAGTAGTATTGGCGACGAAGATCTTGGTACATCTTAGGTGCCACTGAATACGGCTCAGATGAAGAAGCGATAAAACTCTGCGAAGTCTCTCTCTCAAATCGGTCAGGCGGGAACCCTTGCCAGTCCTATCACAGAAGACTACCGTCTGCATGAATGGTCCGACCCTCGTCACCGGGTACCCTAGCGTACTTGGTCCACTGATGAACACTATCTCAGTCGTCACAGGACTCAAATCACTACCTCAGCAGACGGTGTAGCTACTAAACTCACTAGCATTATGAGTTTGCTTTCGGTATTGTAACTTCTTGTCCACAGTCTCGAGCATCGCCACTCCGGGAAGCTATACTTGCCAATGCTCCCCCGTGACATCAGGCCGAGTGCATCGGCCACCACATTTGCCTTACCGGGATGGTAATGCGAGTGAAGTCATAATCCTCTAGGAACTCCGTCCCTGCGTTGCCTCATGTTGAGGTCTGCTTTGGCATTGAAAATATGCCCGGACTTTTATGGTGCAGTACACCTGACTGTTCACCATATAAATAGTGGTGCAAAATGTCACACCCCGATTCCCGGTCCGACCGGTGTGGATCTGAATCGAGTTCGAGTGAGAACATATGCGAAGACTCTTTACGCTTAATCGAACATTGGTACATCGAGTCTTAAAATATATCAACATCTCATATCTCCAGTCGAAATAAAACTACCCTTGTAGTGGTGTTTATAGTATTATATATATCTGATCTTGGAGTCCCATTTACATATTCAAAACTATACATTTACATTTTAATGATCGGAAGGCGTGAACCTCTGATGATGAACCCACACTCGTGTGTTGGCCTACTTGAATCGCGAGTTCGGGCGTCTTCTCTGACCTGCAGCGGATTAAAGCGTCTTAGCTTTAAGCTTGAGTGGGAAACATATGAAAATATGCATGTACATTTATGTTGACATATATGTCACGGAATATCGAGTGCATGCATTCATATCATAGACTTAGACAAGTACTTATACTTATAACAGGACTTATACTTGTCGGATCTCAGTAGGAGTCCAGAGTATTCTTATTCGAGAACTTGTAAGCATAACGGACTTATGTTTATTTGGGTCTCCCGTAGGAGTTACAGAGCTTATTTGTATTCTGGACTTATGCTTATAACAGACTTATTTTTATTCGGGTCTCCGTAGGAGATTCTGAGCTATTCTATTCTTATTCGAAATGCCCAGAAGGTGTACGGATCGAGCGATACATTTGTTTCCTCTTATTCATTATCCAGGGTTATTATCATACTAAACTGTAGAATGCCTAGACCATGAGTGCTAATAAAGTATAAGCCCACAACCTGATAAGTGTCAGAATAACACTATATAATATGGAAGTGTATGTATAGCAGGATTAGATATGAGCAGGTCTTGGTACTTTGCTGAAATCAGCGAAGGCAGAGTACCACAGCTTCATAGGAATAGGAGTATGTTTGCTTCAACAAGTGGGAGATCACAATAATCATTAATGCGGATCTGAAGGTGTATCAGTCTTGGAGCACTAATCGGGAATCTGAAGTACTAATGAGGACGATGCACATACGTCGTGTTAAGTCGCTGTATCATTTATACTGGTTTTAGGCATTCCTGCGATTATGTATTGAAGCTTCTATTTTATTATTGGGATAGACTTTGCTCCCATGAGCTAGCCTCGGCGGCAAGAGTCTGTCATTTCTCTTAATTTCATCATTTTCTATACTTTGAGAATCGTATTTTAACCATCACATAAGCGTAAAAAACGGGGTTCACGGACCACTTGTCTCGTGCAGCTCGACATGTACCAGTCTGAGTTCGGTTTTGGAGGTTGTCACTGATCTGGAGTTTAGGCTGTCACCCAGAATGCAGTTTGTCTGCATCACACTGTCTGGTATAAGTTCAAGGTGTGGGTGCCCAGGTCTCAGAGAACTGCCGAAATGGTAATTTCTGTTTTCATGCACTTTTCTTCCATAATTCACTTATATTTCTCTCCTCATCAAAAAATCGTGCAATCCCTCATAGTACTTTAATTAGTCAAAGAATCGAGGATTCATACCCAGGATTCTTGATTCTGAACCAGGTGTGAAGGATTCCATATCTAAACATTTTCAACTGAGATTTTCAGCAAACTTCCCTTAAATCTAGAGTTAGGATATCTTCCTAACAAAACCCTGTAAAGGGAACCAATTTAATCTTCAAGGAAAACTGTAATCATATCGAAGTATTCTTATTACAAAAATCATGCCAAAATCCCTACAATTCCATATAAAAAATTAATATCCACTTTGAGTCGCCACCTTGGCTTGATTCACTCCTTTCTTCCTCTTCTTCCTTCCTCCTCCTCTTCTTCCATCAAGCCTCTTGTTTGAGGCAAAATAACTCATTTTGGTCTCCTCCTGTATTATAGTTAGACTTTCATTTATTTGTCTTTTTGGTCCTCAAACTCATAACTATTTGTATTTAAATCTCCCATTATTTTATTTTGGCCCTCAATCCTATTAATCATGTCTTTGATGCCCACTTTTGGACAAATTACAATTTTGATACATAAGTCTTTAATAAAATTTTCGGGTTTCTAACTTTCCATATTTTCGCATTAAATTCTGAAAATTTTAATTTATACTACAAAATACCACACAAACATGTTGAGAAAGCATTTAGGGTATATTTAGGGGTGTTCACGCCCGAATCTTGAGCGAAGACTACGGCCTTAACTCCGTAATAATCGTGTGTGGGGTAATTACGCTCCATGATTCTTCAACTATGAGACATAGCTCACTACCACTCCAGAGGCTAGCATCCAGCAACGTCACTGGTCGCCTCGAGGCATCCACAATACAATACTACATATAATTCGGGCTATCAAGATAGGAGAAGTAAGTAAGTCTCCTCTTCGGCTCTGGAGATGCCTCTCAGCATTGGTCATCGATCAAAACTTGACCTCATTCCGGGTCAATCTTGTCATAGGTGCATCTAATCGGGAGAAATCCTCAATGAATCTCTTGTAGTACTAGGCCCGATCCCCGAGGCTTCATTATCTTGGTGACTTCGGCCTCTCCCGGCTGTGGCCTCGATCTTTGGAGATTATGACCACGCGTGCGGCACCACGTGTCCCGAAATCTACTTTCAATTAAGCCAGCTCGCGCCTGCTTTGGAACTTGGCGTATAGTTGATGGTCTCTCGGCAGCGCCAAGCAAATCCTCAGTGATACTTTCATTATCCCACTCGGTAGGGTATGGTCAATGTCATCCCACGAAGACTCGACAAATTGATCTAGATAGGGTTCGGAATACCCACATTCGCGCTGGGGTCCATGAATGTTATTGGCGCATTCGTCAATCTAAAGGGCATCACTTGTAAACTCAAGATTGCCCATAACGCAATGAGCATTTGTCTTGGGATATCGTGCCTCTTACTCGGTGATGGTAACTAGTCACGAAGGTTTATCTTAGAAATGAGCTCATTTTCTTCTTTGTTCGATCGAACAATCGTCGATCGCCGTGATGGTGCAGATTCTTGATCGTAATCTGTTCAAGCTGATGAACGATAAATGCAGATAGAAGGGTCTTTGTCCTTCTTCTTCGTAAATAGAATCGGAGTGCTCCATGGTGAAGATCTCGGTCTAATGAGCGCTTGTCGAGTGGCCGTGTAGGGCTGAGTTCCTACTGACTCAATTGGTGTCATCATAGGAGTCCTTAGAGATGGTGAGTATCGGGGGGTGTGGCTTTCGATCTGAAGTCTACAACCCTCTGCGGAGCAATCCGGTAACATTGAAAAACATCCTCATACTCCTTGGACTATTCGAGGGGTAGATATAAGTCAGTCTCACATAGATCCTTTCTAGGTAAGGCTTGCTAGCCAGCCCACATTGTCCATGACACGGACTCATTTTCTTTGGCTATGGGAAAAATATCATGTTTGTCCCATGAAACTGCTTCACAATCACAGATCTGCGTGTGGCGAGTAACCCTCCCTACTCCTGATCGATGGCGACTCCTGGGCGTCATTGATCCATCCCGAGATAGCAGAACTCGACATGTCCATGACCCTCAGATTACCTTTGTGAGTAGAATCCACAGAATCTCTAACTCCCGACCACGACATATCATCCACATCCTCTTTAATCCTAGGGAGGAACTCACATCTGAGGGCTCCTCAAGGCCTCGACCTCTAAGCTGACTCTATCCACCGATCTGGTCCCTCTTTGACTCCTAAGAACTCACAGAACCTTCTAAGTGACTATTAATGTCCAGAAAAACACTTGCCCATGAAAAAAGTCATGGAACTCTTGCCCAGTCCATTTACCTCTAGAGTCTTTAGAAGGTCTTTGCAGTTATAAGCCACCCAGGCCTCACCTCCCAGGCTGGGCATTAGTCTAATCTGATGCGTGTCAAAGGTAATCTCCGTAGCCTCCAAACACCTTCGACTGCGCCAGACGTGGTGCGCTACCGCCGGATCTCCTCCCCACAATGAATGTCGGAGGATGATGTGCCACAGATCTCACAGGAGGGTTACGCTGGTTTCTCACGACTATCCTAACTGCTTTGTGCAGATTACAGCGGCATAGCCTACGGCCTCGTGGCTTTTCTTTGGTGATATTGGTGGTGCTTGGCTAGCACCTCGTACGGGCATCTCTACGTCCTTGCCCTCATTGCACTCTGCATGTCAAATGGCGAGTTAAGATTGATCATTATCTACAAGGCGTAAACACAGCCCCGAGACACTATAAACATACAAAAAAAAAACATTTCATACATAAGGTCCATGCATTCATAGGTAATGCAAGACAAATTTTTTTTTTTCATTTTCTTAAATCATACACAATAAATTTTTTTTTTTTCATTTTATTTTATTTTACAAATTTTATTATTATTATTATTTTTTTTGAAAACCTCGTGAACAGTGTTCATGAACAATGTCCCAAACAGTGACTCAAAAATAGTGCCGGTCGAAGTGGTCGAGTGCACAGTGCACCCACTCTTGGCCCGACCTAGCGCTGCTGCGGCGAATTATCGCGTTTGGCACGGCGTATGGTTCTGCTTTGATCGGGGTGTCTCATTGTGACCCGTTAACTGGAATATTTCGTGGATGTGTCGGATAACTTAGAGCACCCTCTGAGAATGGCGAGTCTCCTTTGTACGGGGAACTCTGCCCCAGGAAATACAACACAATCCCCAAGCTTGAGTTTACAATGGCCATACTTAGGGTCGCAATCACTAGAAATAAAATAATTGTGCAGATTTACATGTCTCACAAAATACATCAACTATATTACCATAGTTCAGAGTTAATAGAGAAGAAAATACTCTTAATTCAACATATATTAAAATGTACAATTTCTAATACATTATTATACAAAAGTCTCTAAAAAGCCACAACGACTTTCTTCCTAACCTTGGTCTCACATTGGCGTCGTCCTCTTTATTACCTCCTTGTGCACAGAAATAGTGATCCTTCGCTTGGGGGTGAGCAAAGCCCGGTAGTGATAATTTTATACGTGGGTTTCCCACTAAGTGCACATGTCATGGCAACAATCACACTCAAGTAAATACATGATCCTGCTTGAATGTCACCATGCCGATCCACGTGTCTCGAAGGTCCTCATAGGCTCCCTTACATATGTCTAAGCCAAATGCGAGTAAAATACAGTTTTCAAAACAAAAGCTTTTTGTTCTTGAAAACTTGCTACCGAGTTTCGGTAAATATATTAAACTACCCTCCGAGGCGAATATGTTGGATAACCCTCCGAAACAATTCATGGGCCCCTCCGACGTGATTTGTTGGACAATCTCCCAAACACAATTCTCCGGAAAATCTTCCGTTGAAATTCCTTTCACAAACATTTTCGTTTTTGTTTTATTTCATGTCATGCACTCACATCTAATGACAGCCTAGGTTGCCTAGTGCTGGAATGCATTAATTCCAATTCAAACAATTTATTCACTAACATATTTAACATGTATATATTATAGTCAATCCACATAAAATCATGTTATTCAATTTCTGACCAATAACACGAGTTAGCTCCGTGAACTAATTAACAAATCCGTAATTCATTTAGTACCAAAACCATAAAAATCACCAGGCCATAGCAGTGAGCATAGGTGGCCCACTATTCACGGCCACACAATGGGGATTTTCTCCACTATGTTCAAATGTTTTGAGATTGAAATTACGGCTAAATTAAGCCTCAGAATATCCTTAACCATTCACATGGCTCTTAGCCAAATGATGAGTATCTTAAATACTTATTTATCTCTATACTTTAGTTATTTTTTCTAGTGTTTTTATGTTAAATAAGTGCCCTAATGCTCTACAAGTTCCTCTTATAGTCAGGTCATCCGCTTGGGTGGAATTATGCAAGTGGTGGAAAAAGCTGCTACAAAAGCAATGGAGAGGCTACACCATTTTGATGTTTTCAGACATCATATGAATCTATTAGAATCAAACTTATATGGATGGATTCTACACTTCAAAACTTTCAGGGATACCAAGAGCACCAAATTGGAGTTCAAATTGAAAGTATAAAGTTCAAGACTTAAAGAAATGACCAAAACATTAAGCACCTTTAGAGAGAGGGGCGCTCTTGTATTTTGGCGTTTTCAGAACATCATATGAGCTGCTTAAATGCAATCCATATATGGATGATTCTACTTCAGAGCTTTCAAAGTGCCAGAACACCCAAATGCGGGTTCGTATGACAAAGTTATGGCTTTACGAGAAGTTGGAGGCCAACGGGGGCTGACGCGTCAGCGGCGTTGAGGAATAACGTCGCTGACGTTGCAGAAGCGAGCATCCCAGCGTCGAGCACGTTGCTGCTGTTGTCTAGCGTTGGAGTCAAGTTTTGAACAGTGCAGACCCCATTTTAGGCCATAATGGAAGTTTTAAGCTCGAAGCGGGAGATCGAAGGGCGTTGGAACGGTTTTTTGGTGTTTTGAGAGAACAAGGTCAGCACGGGTGCAGAAGCACACAGAGCTTGTTCTTGGAGGAATTCTAGGGTTCGTTCTTGGAAGAGGAAGAACACTTGAGGAGGAAGAAGATAATGGAGGAGAAAAGGAGCTTCACGCCAAATTTGTTTCTCTACTTTCCTTTTCGTTTCTGCTGCACGATGGTTGTATTTACTTTTCCACTTATATTTTAGTTAGTTTTTCTTGGGGTTTTAGATGTGACAAAGAACATAACATATGGATCTCCTAATTTATATTGATTGATGTTTATTTCATATTTATGTTTAATTATTTCATTTAGATCTTAATACTTGTGGATATTTGGCGAAATATTTGCATGAATTGTGGTTTGATTCAAAATCGAAAGTGAAGCGTTAAAAATTAGACCATGGATGATTTACCATCTAATTATCATGAGATAGAGATATAAGTGAGATTAGGTGTGGTAGTAAGATTTTATAGGGTTCAATCGTCTTAATTCATGATGGTTTGAGCGAGAGATCACAGTATAACCTTTCTAGGGTAGTGTGCGAATCTCAAAGAGGGAATTGAATATACATTAGTTAAATCGCCATCTTCATGATGAAATTGACCATCGATTAATTGGAGTTAGAAGGTTCCTTACATCATTGTTTAGAGTGAAATCTATACCTTAAAGCTTTTTAGTCTTTGTAGTAATTCTTGCTGCTAGATTAGTGTCTTTGAATTTTTCTATAGGTTTCCAACATCGAATAAAGCATAGGCTAGATTAGGTCGAACATAGTAACTTGATTCTCAGTGGGAGCGATACTCACTTATCATTATATTGCTTGGGCGCGCGTGCGCACATAGGGCGTACATTTATACACACCAGCTTGACCTATCACCAAGAATACTTAGTAGGAGAAAATCCTATCTTTGAGGTTGTGGAACTGCAAAATCGGATGCCATAGCGCTGGCCTCACGTAGAACAACTTTACTTCTTGGCCCGAAGAGGCAGGCAATCGAAACGTAGAGAAATCTAGAGAGAGTCACACTCTCTACAGAATATGAATCCAGCACTTGCGCGTTTTGTGTGCTTTTGAAGAGAAAAAAACTATTTCTTCTTTGTCTTATTCTCATTAAACATTTTATTAATTACTATAGCATACTTTTTAAGTGACTTTTAGTAGCGTGGGCAATAAATCAATTAATCTCGCACTCTCTCTTGTCATGCAGCGTGTGTCGCGTAGTGCGTGTAATGCGTGAAACTTATTACATGTCAATGTCTCTCATGGCCAAGTTTATAGTAATAGCTGTGGTCTTTCGAAAAACATGAAATTACGTTGTCTCGAGATTCGTGAAATTGACGTGGTAACTAGATTTCGTGGGCTGATTCAAACAGTCAAATCCAAATCTAGATCATCACGAGATCTAGAAAAGTTTCGGATTTTGACCGAAATTACAATTTTTCAGAAAATTCGAATTTTCCCGGGTTTTACAAATTTACTCTTTTGGTCCATTACAAGTTATATTATAATTTTTTTATAGTTGATGTGAACAAGGTGTATTACATGCGATTACTAAGTTATGAAATTTTTATTGGCCAATTGACAATTAATTTGTTAAATCTTATATTTCTTGAAATTGATTATTTATAGGTACATGAATTGATGGTTTGATTATAATTGTTTGTTACAAGAATTGTGAAATCATTGATGGCCCAAATGGTGTGGGTTATAGTTGTCATCCAGAAATAGGTGTTTTGGTAAACAATATGATAACATATGATGAGTTAAAAGATAAGTTGTGTCATATTATGTCGATCAATCGTGCCTTGTTAGGATCGTGCTCATAAAATATGATGTGTATAGGCGATAAATTTATGATTTTTACTAGGGATGAAGCGTTCGATATAAAAGTTGTTTCGTAGAATGGTTTAAAGGTGTCTCTTGAAGTAACACCTTTAGTATAATTATTTTTTTATGAAATAGTGCAAATGTGTCTTTTATAAATACACTTTCAATGTCAATTCTAAACTTTTAAAATTATGAAGGTGTCTTTTGTAACATCTTGAAGTAACATATTGTGTCTATTATCTCCCGAAATAATCAAATATTCAAAGTAATTACAATTCTACATGGATTTCACATGGATAAGGGATATAACAAACAAGTTGTTAAGTTGAATGAAGGTACATGTCGTTGTAATAAGTGACAATCATTTGACATCCCATGCTCACATGTGTTAGCAGTTTGAGCTCATATAAGAATTGACAATTGGCAATTTGTGATAAATACTATATGATGGGCACATATGCTAGTAGTTATGCAGTTGAATTTAATCTTATACCACATGAAGATTATTGGCCATATCCCGATTTTCCTATTCTCCATCCCGATTCTCAAATGATTAGGGATATGGGGCGTCCAAGATCATCAAGGATAAAGAATGAAATAAATTTGAAAGAACCCAGAAATTAATTTAAGTTAGATCAGGCTAATAACAAAATAGAGGCATAATCGTCGTAATTGTCCTAAAAATGATGGAGGGCAATCCTCTAACCCCTTTCCTCAAGGAAATTAAGTATGAAATTTATTCATTTTCTTAATTATATATTTAATTAAATGCATTTAATTTTTCCATATTGGAAATGTGATTAATAATGTGGTGCTTACCTCCTATCACAGGTCTTATCTGAATGATGGGCGAACCGCTGGATCCTTCAATTTTGCATGGACAACATACACATAGGTCTTCTCTTGCATGGGAAGGTGCCGCACCGAGGGAGCTTCATTGTCGACGTCGTGAGGCCAACCTTCATCAAAATAGTGCTCTTAATACGCGTATCATTCAATTGTTATAACAGGCAGGCTTCTATGGTGTTGCACGTTTAGGATTCATTTCCCTAGACTGACACCTTATTACTACCTTTATTGAGAGATGACGACTAGAGACTCATACATTCTAATTTCCTCAGGGGAAGTGCACGATCACACTACAAGACATTGACATTCTTCTTGTATTACCAGTTGATGGAGTAGAAGTTACTGGTAGCACATCTTTACATTTGAGAGATGTCTATCATTCTTTGTTGGGACTCATTCTAGGGGATACAAATTTAGATGGGCAACGCCTTTATCTTACATGGTTGAGTCGGAGCTTTCCTAGTTTGGCACTTGAGTGATGAGAGTCAAAGCCTAGTTTGATGCCCAGATCTTTGATGAAGTGCGGCCCGATATCTTTAGGGCTTATATTTCTGACGTGGAGGTTTTCTTTTCAAGAAAGTCTAGCGATAAAACGCATCTTATGTTTTTACCTCTCCTATAGGATTTTGAGGTTGCTGGTCGTTGCAATTGTGGTAGTGCATGTTTAGCGTGACTTTGTCGACAGTTGTGTTGCGCTTCTCATGTTGATACTCATGATATCTTTGGGCCATTGATATTACTTCAGATATGGATATGAGATAGGTTTCCATACATTGCACCTCATAGTTTGCATATAACTCCAGATGTTGATCAATTACTTGCAACTTCACTGACCATTCGGTATATATGCAAAATTACAATTAATGTTATTATTATGATCCTATAGAAAGTCTTGGTTTTTAGTAGTTGTTTATTCATTCTATTTTTTTTTTCATTTATACAGATGGAAATATGAGTATCAGACAACCTTGTCATCTATGCATGTTGTATCGCAGTATAAGCTCCAGCTTGATCGACTTATGCCAGATCAAGTGATAAAACATTGACTTATTTACTTTAACTATTTCCTTTGAACAATTTCCAAACTCTTGATTACAAATAACAAATTTTTTTATTTAACAACATATTATATGACAGCTTTATGATGATAATGTAAGTGGTGGACTTCCCAATTATTGTGTAGTTAGGAAAGATCTTTGGTCTGCCCTCTGTATTGACGGTGATTTTTATACATGCTTTATACCATTGTCGCGATCAATCATATGCTTTATGGTGTTTTTAACGGCTCTAATGCTTAATTTTATCATCTTATGGTTCTAGGTACAATTTGAAGCAAATAGAGCATAAAGATGACCAAAAAGATGAATTTATGGGTTGTACTGCACTGGCCTCCCATAGCTTCAGAAAGCGATATGTACATGGTTCCATCTCAATCTTTCTAACAAGTCCAAAGATCACTGATTCAGTTTGAGCAGAAAAGATACGGCATCATGAGTAAAGGAGGATTTTCAGACCACATGCATCACATAATGTTTGTGCATTTTAATCACAGTGGCCTCGATGACTCAACAGCAAAAATTTATAGATTCTAATATATCTTAGCTTTTCGTAGAAACCGAAATCATCGCATTTAGGAGGTGGGGATGAAAGTTACTTGTAATCCGTTTGGAAAGTTAAGAATGTAAAATCTGGAATTCTTGATACATTACGGTTGTGAAATGAAAAACTATTTGCCGTGAAGGAAAGAACTTAAATGAGCACATTACGGTTTGCGGGGAGAGAAGCATGCCTTCATTAAAACGAAAAGTTCATTGAAATTTGGACCAAATATAAGGTGATTTTGAACTCATCCCATTGAAAGCATTTTCCATTGCTTATATATAGATGTTCTTTAGACATTATAAGGGTTCGATTTTGGGAGGGAGAACACTCTCCTTAGGGTATCTCCTCTCTTATTCTTGAACCATTCTAGGGTTTTATTTTGTTCATTTTTACTTTGGATTTGGAGCTGATATTAAAGATTTAGCTTATTATTGAAGCTCTTGCTACTATGGTGTAGAGTTTGAGACGAATTTCATTTCTCATTTGTTTTGTATCTCTAAACTCTATTCTCTTTGTCAATCTTTCCTTATTATGTTTATCTTAAATATTATTTTGTTGGATTACTTAGTTGTAATGAGTAACTGAACTTCCCTCTAGGGCTGATTGTGGAAGTTGATGTTTGGTTTATTTATGTTTTATGATGATTTTTTGAATTCATGCTTGTGTGGATGTTAGTTGGTGTAGTTCTTAGGATTATTATGGTTTTAACTAATTAATTCATACTAAGAGTTGGGTCTTCGATCCCTATACTAGGGCATCCTTGGTGACGCTTAGATTGCGCCCTAAAATCTGGTCTCGTGTCTCTTAAGGTATGAATTAGTTAATTGAAATACTAATTAACCTAATCAAATAATTCTAGGGAATTGGGAATGCCTAATGCTAGATGGATTTCATTGAGAGTAGCATCATCCCAACATTATGTGATGATTTATAGGCCAGGAGGTGATTGATCAGGCGTGGTCAGGGAGATCTGTGTATGGACAGTGATCAATATGATGCCAGAAAGAACTGCATAGAAAAGTATGCAGCATTTAATGACCTAGATTGACCGAAAAGAATAAGTATTTGGTGTGAGGGATTGAGGGAGACACGAGTGTAAACCTCATGTGGATTAAGCCTGGGCAGTACCGCGATGTACGTTCACTTAATCAACGCTTAATGAATATAAACCATAAATGCATCAATTGAGACAATCAACTATGGAATCTTTCCTTGAGTTATATTCCCGAAATTACTCAATTCCTTGTGATTGGACATTGATCACACCCTGTTTTATTTTGTTTTTAAAACGTTTTTCTACCAACCATCGAGTTGCTCAAATAGTGAATGACTTAAGCAGCTGGGGTACTCAATCCTCGCTAAAACCACACATTCCCTGTGGGATCGATATCTGGACTTGTTAGTACATTGTATTACTTGTGCGACCCGTGCGCTTGCAAAAAACGCTAACAATCATTGATCTGTTTCCACATTATTGAATGGCATAGACTTTATCAGTTTGGGTTTCGTTAAGGGATTCCTCGATCATGTGACAATGATTCAAATTTACATAGATATGATTTGAGAGGTAGGCATGATGTTGATTGGATTGAACGACATGGAGAGTACATTCAACGATTGGCTTTTAGGCACGATCATATTGTTAGGGATCATATGGTATTTGGTCCACTAGGGTATCATGATCTATACATGGTCTAGTATTGCTCGATTACTATTTGATTTCTTACTTGTAGTGGGTCCTTCCATGAGCTATTGGTAATTTTCATGTCTTATATAATTATTATATTATATTATATTTTTTAACATTTGAACTCATTTTATGGTTTGAGACTAGTAACGCCACATCAGATACATGATATTACCTTCGGAGGATATGCGTGTCAAGCGGTGTACTCTTGTATTGGAGGTTAGCCATGAGATGGATCGCTTAGATGCTCCATATAGTAATTGGGTGTATTTACGACTCAGACTTTGTCATGAGGTGTGCGAGACCCGGAGGACGAGTGTCCTTTGGGGAGAGGGGCCAGCATACTCAATTGTTTCAAATGCACTATCGATTGATGTTAGGGCACCACATCCTGAACCTCAATCTAGAGGTCCACGAACCAAAAGAGGGGGAGCTCATAGGATGAGGACTAGTCATATGTCTGATCTTTCAGGTGCACCATTAGTTGACATTAGCACACTACCTATGGAGGACACTCATATTACACATGTGGAGGTTCCATCCACACCATTTGCTATACCACTTGTTGCATCATCACCGCAACCATTGGAGACTATCTCCAATGTTGAGGAGTCAGTTCATATAACCAATGTTGATCAAAAGAGGCAAGATAATGATTATGGTCGAGGACGTGGTAGAAGATGTGTGAGGAGACATGGATTGTCGAGAACATGAGAGGTGCACGCTAGTTCCATAGAACCAATGGTTGGGCATCATGGATGTCCAATAAAAAAAATGAAGGCTCCTTTGTGCGGTACTCATTGAGGATGTTACTACATTTGATTTGTATTTATGATATTGTTAATTTTTTGGATGTTGGAACTTGTAATGTGTATTTTGGATACTTCTACTTATAATTCATGTTTTGGATATTATTGGTACTTTGTATGTTTGTTACAATCTATTGAAATGTGTTGACTTAGTTAATTTGGTTTGATTAATATTGGATAAAATGTTGATCATGATGCATACAGGTGATAAATTTATGATTTGTATTAGAGATGAAGTGTTCAATATAAAAGTTGTTTTATAGAATGGTCTAAAGATGTCTCTTGAAGTAACACCTTTAGAATAATTGTTGTTTATGAAATAGTGCAAAATTGTCTCTTCAAAAGACACTTTTAGTGTAAATTCAAAAATTTCAAAATTATGAAAGCATCTATTCAAAAGATACTTTCAGTGTAAATTTAAAATTTTCAAAATTATGAAGGTGTATCTTCAAAATACAATTTCAATGAAATAGTCTGCAGAGATATCTGTACCAAGACACTTTCGGTGTAAAAGTCAAAGAAGTTTAGATTTATGGTGTCTCTTCAAAGACAACTTTTCAGCGAAATTGTGCAAAGGAGTGTCTCTTCAAAAACATATTTTCCAACGAGTAATTAAGTGTCTCTTCAAAACACATTTTCAGTGTAAATTCAAAAATTTTAAATTTATGAAGGTGTCTATTTAAAACACACTTTCAACGAAATAGTGCAAAGGTGTATCTTCAAAAGACACTTTCAGTGTAAATTCAAAAGTTTCAAATTTATGAAAGTATATCTTTAAAAGGCACTTTCAGTGTAAATTCAAAATTTTCAAATTTATAAAAGTGTCTATTCAAAAAACACTTTCAACAAAATAGTGCAAATGTGTCTCTTCAAAAGACACTTTCAACGAAATAGTGCAAAGATATCTCTTCAAAAGACACTTTCAGTATAAATTCAAAATTTTCAAATTTATAAAGTTGTATCTTCAAAAGACATTTTCAACGAAATAGTGCAAAAGTGTCTCTTCAAAAGATACTTTATGTGTAAATTTATAAGTTTCAAATTTATGAAGGTATATTTTCAAAAGACACTTTCAACGAAATAGTGCAAATGTGTCTCTTCAAAAGACACTTTTAACCAAATAGTGTAAAGGGAGTCTCTTAGAGCAGTTTGATGTAAATTGGCTTTCAAAGTATGAAAGTGTTTATTAAAAGATACTTTTCCAGCGAAATAGTACGAATAATAAATGTAATACTCTTCAAGCAGCTTTGTAAATTCAAAATTATGAAAATATTTATTCAAAAGATGCTTTTAATATTTCTATTTCAAAATTTTAGAAAATGTTTATTCGAGATATATTTTTAGTTTTTCAATTTTTAAAAAAATGATCTTCAAGTAACACTTTTAGCTTAAATAAAAAAATGTTAAAATTTAAAAAAAATGTCTTTTAAATAGACAACTACAGTGTAAATTATAAATTTAAAAAATTTAGAAAGTGTTTTGAAAAGACACTTTCCCAATGACACGAACTACACTATATTTAAAAATATTTTTAAACCTATTATATTTGAAGAATTTTTTATTTATTTTAAAATTAAATGTCTAAAAACCCCTACTTTTCAGTGATTTGTAACCATATGTCAGTTTGGTGACCTAAATATATAATAATATAATGTCAGTTTCGGATCATGCTAATCTGCAGTAGCATTTCTCATACCTCTCTTACTTCATTTCTTTTCCTTATCAATAAAATAATTAATGATTTCTTGTTATAGTAAATTTTGAACACTCCATTTAATTTTGCATAGTAAATCTATTTTCTAATTACTATAACAATTTGCATGGTTTTTAACAACTTTTATGTTCTGTACCTAAGTCAATAGAATAGCCTACTTCAAAAGATCGGCATGATAGGTGAGAGAACTCATCAAAACTTAGAAGTATCGTTTATATCGCTTTATGTGAAGCGTGTGGGATCGTGTCGTTAATCATGCCAGAAGTCGGATGTCAGTAGGCGAACTCACACTTCTTGATGCAGCGGACATCTTGGCGTCAGTATTGTTACTAGGGTGGTGACTACATATTGCCCGTCATTTCGATAAGCAATGTGATAGATATTTAAACTATTAAGGTGTCATTAAAGATCGGCCACAATAAATGGAAAAACTCATCAAGTTTAAGTATCACTTTACAATCTTATATGAAGTCGATATGGGATCGTATCATGTTCCCTCCAATTTTAGAGATGAAACAATTATGTTTTATCAGGTTATGGTTATAGTTTTGTGTTTGTTTCTTACTGCTTGCTGCAATGTTCAATTGTGAATGATATTTGCATTTTGTGTTGGAACAATTTTCTAAATTATCAAGGCCCAAGCAGGCCCATATCAAGTGGCCACAGGCCCATTAGTAATAATCCTATACACTGCCCTAGAGCCTTAATCTATAAGTTGCGATCAACTTTCAAATTTCAGAACTGAAAAAAAGACATATATTGTGAAAAATTCAAAATAGCAAAAATAAAACAATATATTAAAGATCCAACGGCTGTGGATGGTTGTCACCTTGATCTAGCAGCCAGTTTTGAGGGCGCCATTCTTTGAGTATGTCTCAAAACATGGGATTTTTTTTTTTTTTTAACATCTATTCATTTTGCTTGTGAGTGTCGTAATATTTTTTTTCTTACAAAGATTCAATCCTGGAACCTCCCAATCCCCATCCCACCACTTAACCACTTGAGCCGAGCCTTAAGGACAAACATGGGATTCAACCCAAAATCAACCTAATTACCAGAGAAAAAACTTATAATGAAAAACTGATAATTTATGTTGATTTGTGACTCGAATTTGGTTTGAGTTTGCCTTCGACTCGAAGACTTGTAGTGTAACTTTCGTCATATCAATATATTATGGTTTATTCTCTATTCCGTTATACTTTATATTTTTTTTAGATTCATAATGAAGTTTTCTCCTTTACTCGTGAATATTTTTCATAAGAGTTTCCTTGTAAATCTAGTGTTTTTATTTGATTTTCGTATTTCATTATTGTGCTATTGATTTCTACAGTTCACAATCTCGATGTAAAAAGTAATTAGGTGCTATAGCAAATTAACGATAACAATTAATAAATTTTGAAATTAGTTGTATAACATATTACAAGATAAGTACATTGCCACAATGCTCATTTAGCTGACGCACTTAGAATTAGATGAGTTTTGTGACAAATTCATTGTTCATTGTATGCTTTGACTCCCTTTTAGTTCATCAACTTTCCCTGGATTATTTTTTTAAAAAAAACCCCATAAAGTTGAATAATAAAGGAAAACCAAAGGCTTTACCATATGAAAAATATAAACTAAACAACTTCATTTCGATTGTTTATTAGCAGATTTGAAATGGGCATTGTTACAATAATGTAGAACAGCTAAACACACTTAACAAGAACAAGAAATTCAAACTTGACAAGTTAATTTATGATTAAACAAATAATTACGCGGACGCTTCCTTTGTTGACAAGGAACAACGAAATGGTCAATCATAAGTTTTGTGTATGGTGTTATGGCCTTACACGGGGCCAATACTTTTTTAGTCACTTTAGTAAAAAAAAGGTGTGATGGCTTTAAGTTAATCGATAAATATTTTCAATGCTTTGATTAAAAAAATGATGTTTAATAATTACCAAAGAAACATTAAAATAATACTATAGAATTTTTTAAGATACAAAGGACAATGGTTTCAAGAAAAATATTTAAAGGGTTAAACTAATACTTAGTGTGGTGGCCACTTAGAGTCATATCTGAGTTAGATTCAACCAAATGAATGATAATGTAGGGGCTTTCCCCAACAATATGTTCAAAACAAAAACATTTTTTAAAATTTTTTAAGTACTTTGCTTTATATGATGTAGGGCTTGTTCAGTTCATACATAGCCTTCTTTTTCTTTTGTCTTCTGTATTGTCTCCATGATCCAACTTAGTCTTCAACACTGTCTCAAAAAGCAGCAATATCTGCTTCTAGAACGTTGTATGAGCTCTGAAACTATCTCAGTTGTCTGAAACCTTAATTTCTGGGTTTGGTTTATGATACTGTTCTTGATTAATTAGTCAGTACTTTAGGGTTTCATTTCATTCAATTTAGTTTCATTTCAATCAATTCAGCAGCGAAAATTGCGCATGTTGCTGAATTTTGAAGCAATGTTAAACTCCCATATTTCAAGTTTTTGGTCATATTTGAAAAGGATTTACAAGACTATTTTATACATTTAAAGAATTAAAAATGTGTTGATGTTGGAAATAATCAAACTTTCCAACCTATAACAACGTGTAAAGAAGTCTTTCAGTTCTTGTTTTTGTTGACTAGTGAAGATGCTCATGCTTGATGCATCATAATAATCAACAAACCCTAAACAACCTTTTATATTATTATCATAAGACTAATGAAATTTGTTAAATAACTAGAATTTTGTGATGACCTAACTTGAAATATTTTGGGAGTTCGACTTGAAAGAGAATATTATATGAGATTACTGTTGGGCCTTTGGGTTTGGCCTGCAACACCCTCTGCGGTATGGACCTAACTTGATTGGAACAACCCGATTTGATCTAGGGTTTATATATATATTGGACCTAACTCGATTGAAACAACCCGATTTGATTTAGGGTTTATATATATATATATATTATATGTAGGTATTTAAGGTGTGGGTCCAGCCCCATAAATGTTGTTGCAACAACATAAATTACATAAGGAGAAATATTCTCCACTGTCTATCTTATAGGATCAATCCTTTGCATATAAATAAGTTTCGAGAAACATAATCAAAGAAAAAACTGAGAGATTAGAGGTTCCGGGAGATCATTTTCCCGTCGCATAAAGTTGAAAGAATAGGTGTAAGCAATGTTGGGTTATCAGCGTAGGGAGAATGTTAAGAAACATAGCGACCGCGGAGAGTCTTGAGGAAGCGAGAGGATTGTGGCGATATCACAGGTGTGTAGCATCGTGTCATAGGTTTATCACCATAGCAAGTAGAGGTTTACTTTCATTCACGGGTTTGCAAGTGTTATATCGAGTTTAAATTTATTATCTTCTGAGAAGTCTTATTCTCTGCAGTTGGTTTAGTGCTCAATCTGTTTCGTTCACGAGAAGTTGGCGTAGTCGTCAGAAATGCATTAACATTATATGAATTGACTTAATCTCTCATGCTGACTACGTTTTCGATTGGATTAATACGGTCGCTCAGCGATGATTAATTTCTTGAAGGTTTGGCATTGCCATCAAATTATTGTTTTATTCTGTTAATTGGCCTTGCCTCCAAATTATTGCTAACAATTACAATGGATTGATAAAACTAAACAAATATTACTTGTTATAATATTCTATAGGTCAATAAGAATCCCAACATAAGGTTTATTGATTATGCACTTAAAAATTGTAATATAAATCAAATTGATCGAACCACATAAATATTTATGTTCTTGTTATTTTTCTTATTTATTAATCTCTTTTTATTTGGCAACAAAATTTTTAGCACACTAACCAGCGGAGCTAGTGTAGAAAAAAATAGCAAAAAAGACAAATGGGGGTTGGGGGAGTGCTTTCATCACTAGTTTTTTTTTTTTTTTTTTTAAATTTGTTTTTTTTATATATATAAATATTTTTAAAGAAGGGACGTGTCATTTTGCAATAGGGTGATGATACTGATAAAGGAGGTGGTGCCATTGAACCTAGACGAAAGTGTCTTAATTTTTCTTGATTACTTGGTCGTATTTCTAACCATGAGTTCATCATCTTCCTTACAACGTCCCAATCTCAGTGCTTTTCGATCCCACTGTTACTGCATGTGATCCAATATTATCGTCTTCGTCATCATTCTCATCGCTTTCTTCGTCATCGTTCTTGTCATCATGCATATTGCAAAATTTTCCTAACATCCATAAAAACCCGAAAAATAACAATACCATATATATTTACTTGGTTGGACCAATGTAACCTATGTCCGTAGATAGATAAAGAGACTCTTTATTGATTGTGGGTTTCAAATATATGATTCAAAACCCTAAACACATTCATTAGGTTTAGGGTTAATCAAGTTCGAGCTAATGACTTTCACCACACGTCAATGTGACATTTTACTATTGAGTTATTTCCCTTTTTTACCTATATCGAGAAATAGAACTAATTAATCCTAAGTAGGGCAAAGAGTTGAGAAAGCTCAGCGCTCATTGTCTTGAAACGACTTGGAACTGGGTTTCTTTTATTTATTACGGATCTGAATAATGAAAAAATTGGATTGATTGTCGGCAATTCTACATCGGGAAATAGGATAAACCACGGTTCGAGTCGCGCACGTGGTTTTGCTTATCTTTGGAAATCTGATTTTCCGTCCCCAAAGTAAGCAACCAGAAAGAAAAAGGTTATTTCGTCGTCTTCTGTTAACGGTGAAGAAAAACTCAACTCAGTATTTGAAAAAAAATAAAGGCACCACCACCATCACCGTCACAGTTCTCACAAAAAACTTCCTTTCGAATCAAACTCCTAAATTATTTCATAATTGGGGACCCTCACAACATTCTAGTCATATAACACCGTGTATAACGTTGTAGAAGGGTCATCTACCACAGTGGAAAATAAGAATTGCAGATTAAACTGGTCCCCCCCGTATCCAAATGGAACAGTATGAACAATAAGGCGGTGAAAGATGTTGAATTCCATCAAAACGAGTTATATTACGAGTCACAACAACGTTCAATGAAAAGGTCAATTTGCATCACCAAAACGTAACTCTATATGGAGATTTAACTAAAGCCCTCCAACCTCCATAATTCTAAAGAACATATGAAAACATGCCACGACTCAGAATTCTAACCACTAACCCTAACCCATCAAAAAACCACAACCATTCCTTCAAATATAAGCTCACCTACCAGAAAGTATGGATTTCGGGCCAATCCGAAACCCCCACGTAATGATCTTAAAACATAATTGATATTGTTCAGAAGTGTGAAATCTGACTAAGAAGCCATCAATTCAAAGTACTAACGACCTCTCAATATTGGCTTTAGTGGTGTGGTGCAACTCAAGAACAGACAGCTACGAAACAACACGCATTGATAATGGAAAATTGGAGTTAAAAAATTAGAAAAAAATAGTGTGATCAATTATGGGGAAATCCAGTTTGGGCGTGGAGTTAGAGAACAACATAGTTACGTAATACTTAATAAAAATGGCAAAGAGGGGAGGGGACATAAGTACATATACTTTATTATAAAAAACTCACTTTGGATGAAAGGCGTGCGTCTCAGAGAAGAGACATTTGTGCTCGTCTTTTTCTTTGGTCTTCTTGGCGGCTTCTTCTTCTTTTACTAACCTTCCCAGGAAGAAAATAATTAACATCATCTTATGAATATATTTTATATTATAATAAACCCAAAGCAACGCTTGGACGACTCCACTCTTGTTTTTGTTCCCTTTTTTAAGTAGTGTTTTGATTCTTTCAAACATTAATAAATGTCTGTTTAAAATTGGAAAAAAAAATAGAAGGAAAATAAAAAGTGGGTTTGAAATTTTAAAAATTAATTTTATACGTTTATTCAAACTTATTTTATTTGACATTTGAAACCTTTGTTTGTTAAAGAGTAGGGGTGGTTTTTTGGTCATTTTTAGCCAGAAATCACCCCTTCCATTTATGGTTTCTTCCATAACGATTTGGGTTTGCTTTTTTTTTTTTTTTTCTTGTTTTTGTCGTCGATATGTTGCGACGGGTAGTTATGTCGTCGAATGTTAGTTTCTTCGTGAGATTTTTCATTGACAGTTCAGATGACAAAGATTGATTTGATAGAATAATCAAATCAAAACCTTTTTGTCAATATGCAGTAGATATGAAATCTTAGATATTTTAGATATTTTTAGATTATCAAATATACATGTCTTGAAGAGATGCATTTTTTCTTTATTAGCACCAGATGTTGTATTAAATGCTTACAAATTTTTAATAATAATTTTGATTATGTGTTTCTATCGATTGAATTGCTAAATTTAATCAATAAATTCATCTTTTTTTTAAAAAAAAAACTAATTTTATTTTAATAATCACATCCCATGTTATATATAATAATAATAATATTTAATGGAAAGAAGTATATATGGGATGATATATATTCTTGTGTATCTCGTGTTGATAGGTTATTTTAATCCATTAAATCAATAAAGTGTCTAAACTTTATGGAATAAGCTTTAGTTGGAGTATGGAAAGTATTCGGAAAGTCCTAAGGTAAAAAAATAAAAGGAAAAAATTGAAAAAAATAAAATTTGGAAGAAAATAAAAAATATATTTAAACTTAATAAATTAATTCGATATGTTTATTCAAATTTTTATATATTTTTAAATTTCTTAATACTTATATTATAGACATAAATAAATTAATGAGTTTGAATAAACATATAAAATTAATTTATTATGTTTAAACCTATTTTTTATTTTTTTTAAATTTTCTTTTCTTTTATTTTTTTCTCTCTATTTTCTTTTCTTCTAGGGGGAGTCTTAATATATATATTTTTCTTTCTCTAGTATTTTTTGAGTTATAAGCGGAGCTTAAAGCTGTGTTTGGTTCATGGAAAATATTAAGGAAAATGTGAGGAAAAGAAAATAGGGAAGAAAGAAAAAAATGAAGGAAAATGAAAATATAGTAAAATCTCACAAATTATTTTTACTTACTACAATGAACAAAATTTATTTATTTTAATCCATCCATATAAAAATGAAATAATTTGAAAATATGTAAGTTTTTAAGTAATTTTATTTATATTTAATTTTCTTTAAAAATTTTCATTTGATAATCGAACATAAAAAAATCATTTTCATTCGTATTTTTTCTTTCCTTATAGAACCAAAGACAACCTGAAGAAAAAAAATGTTAAAAAAAATGATTTTTTAATATTTGGTTGAATAATAAAAAATTACTTATTAACTTATATATTCTTAAATTATTTAATCTAATCAAAATAAATAAAATGACTTTGAAATAAAAAATAAAAACGATACCTTGGATTTAACTCTAAATTTTATTTTCCTTCATTTTATTTTTCTTATTCTACTTCTCCTCTCTATATCTTTTTTTTTTTTCTCTTACATTTTCCCTAATATTTTCCTAGATCCAAACATACCCTAAAACTCCATTTGTAACCGGGAAAGTATTATAATTAAAAAAGAATTATACTAAGGAAATGATTTTCTTATATTTATTTTCATTATGAAAAATCTTTTTAAATTTCTTTCTCTTTTTTAATAAATATAAACAAAATAAAACGAGCTTTAATAAACATATAAAATTAATATATCAAGTTTAAACCTATACTTTATTTTTCTCCTGAATTTTCTTTTCTTCTTCCACTTTTCCACCTTATTTTATTTCCTTAGTATTTTTGAGGCTTATTCCATATAAAGTATAGAGACTTTATCGATTAAAAGAACCTATCAACGTACACGAGATACACAAGAATATAAATCATCCCATATATACTTCTTTCCATTAAATAATAAATACTATTATTATTAAACAACATGCGGTGGTGATTATCCATACAATTCCCATGAGAGCGATGTTTGGAAGATTTGACTGAGAGATAAAGATCTGATAGTTAGAAAACCCAAAAAGAAGTATGAATATAGGAAGAGAGAGTAGAAGAGTAGAAGAGTAGTAGTAGTAGTATTCGAATTGTTATAAACCTTTTTAAAGAAAAAAAAATAAAAAAATCTTCTGATACCTCAAAGTTAGAAGAATACAGAATACGCATGCTTAAAAAAAAGAATAAAAAAACCTTAAACCAGAGAAAAAAAAGGGGATGGAGAATGAGAAGGGATATGTTTGGGTCAAAGACGCTTCATAAGAAATATAGATGAATTGAAAAAGAGAAGGGTTTGTGAAAAAGCAAGCCTTGAAACCCGGGGGAGGTTGTTGGTGTTCTTCGTTTCATTTCCCCAGTTGTTTCATCTTAGCCGGTTTACTTCAAACTCTCTTCTTATATTCTCTGCTCTTAATTTCTTCTTATGTCGGTTTGACCACATCTGTTCTCACTACTAACCAGCTGTTTTCCAAGACTATGTGGTCTATGTTTGGTTTCAGGATATTTAACAGAAAAGGAAAACAAGACTATATATGGGTTTGTTCGCTTGTTTCTGTTGTTTCCGTGTTTTTTGATACATCTTTAAAAGTTATTCGAACTTCGAATTAAATTATTTGTTTTAAAAATTCGTAGCTTATTATTGATTTTTTTAAAGTTTTGAATAGAAAAAATTGAAAATATTTTCTTTTCTGATGAGAAAAATCGTTTACAGAAAAACTTTATTATTCTTGTACGAATAAGGAGAAGATCTGTAATCTGGCATTATTAGGAATAGCCAGCGGAAGGGTTTGAAACGGTGTACGTTCAACCGCATTCGTTTATTTTTTAGTGCAATATAACACGACATAAATATGGGTTGGGCGAGGATGAGAAAGTGCCGAACCGATAAAAGTTTATATTTAATTTTTTTATATTTGCTTTTCTATTTTTATTATATTAAAATTAATATATTTCATAAAAATAAAAAATATTACGAATTTTTATAAATTATTTATTAAAAACATTCTAATATATTATTATTTACATTAAAAGTATAAAATAAAATAATACAAATTATTTTTAAAATAGACCTGTGGCATAGAGTAACAATACTTGAACCTGCTTCGAACTCATCTCGGATTCGAGAAAATAAATTCAAATCCGCTAAAAACCCGATTACAATTAAACCAAACTTGTCCCATTAAGAGCGAAACGAGGCGAGAACTCGAAATACCTGCCTGGTCACATCCTTACTCGCTATCCAAAGCTTTTAAAAACAACAACTTAATACTTAACGCATAAGACTATTCAACATTGCTCTCAAGTTTATATTCTAGATAAGAAAAATAAACACCACCTGCTTTAAAAACATATAGAACATCGTTTTGGTGTCATCTAAAAAGTGTTCTTGTTATTTCTTTTATTGACAATAAAAAACTAAAATTTCATTCATTCATAATGGTAATACATTTACATTTGAACATACACCATCAAAGTTATTAGTAAAAAGAAACCACTAAAAGCCTACACAATAGATAATCCTAATATGCTTGTAACACTCCAAGATTTCGTGTCTACTTAAACATTACCTAATTTAACATATGATGAATCGACTTCTCGTCTCGATCAAGAAGACTGCCCCGAATCGCTACACAAAACCAATAAACAACCACATGTCGCAACAACTCGACGACAAAAACATAAGAAAACAAAAAATATTAAATGAAAACTCAGATCAGGTGGAATAAACCATTTTATAGAAAGAGAAAGCTCGTATTTGATTAGACAAAACAATGAAAGGGGAGATTTCAATTCAAGGAAGGCAAAAAAACCACCCCTCCTTTTTAACACATGCAGCGAAAAGAAAATAAAAAAGAATTAGTGGTTTTCTAAACGAGAAAACGAAGCAATAACTGAAGTTGGGCAAAACAACTTAATGCAACTGTCCTTATTATTTGAATTAAATGTTTTGTGTGTTATCCGTGTTTTCCCAAATTAAAAAAAAAAAAGGGAATTAAAAGAGTTATTTGAGTTTTCCTTATTTCTTGGAACAAAAAAAAATGTTTTCAATAAATAAACAGTCGCTATGTTTGATTTTAGAAAATTTTGAGAATTAAAATGACAAGTGAAAAGAAAGAAAAAAATAAAATAAATTAAAATATAGTTAAATTTAATGTATTATTATTTTTACTACTTTAAACTTATTTTATTTATTTTAGTTCATCCATGTAAAAATTAAATAATTTAAAAATATACAAATGTTTTTATTAATCTTAGCTAAACTTATGCAACTCAAACATACCCGATACCAAATTCTAACTATATATATATATATATATATAAAAGAATATCTCAATTAATGAAATAGTTATAAGAGTTACAATTTTTTATTTGTTATAATAGAATTTGTTATCCATTTTAAAATATTTCAAATCTCTTTTTGATCTTTTGTTCGAATTAGAAAAAGATTAACATAACTTTACCGCTATTAGTATAGATGATGATGATATTCTTCCTAGTGAAAATTGGAAAAATAAAAATGCTAAAAAATTAAGAGAAAAATAAAAAGAAAGAAAAATGTAAGAAAAGAAAACATAACATTTTTCCTTATTTGGTTATCCATAAAAATTTTAAAGAAAAATATAAGGAATTCAAATTCCTGGTTAACCATAGAAAAGTCAAGGAAAAATAGAAACAATAATTATGAATTACTGTATGCACAAAGATATTAAGGTCAAAAAATTACTGTATGAATTACTATATATTATAAATCTTATTAAGGTTAAATTTTTTTTTTTGAGAACAGTTTTTAATAAAAATAAATATGGGGTTGGGGTCTTAAAGTGTTGTATTCTAATTATCTAAAATAATATAATTTGTTGGGCAAAGATATTGTATGGACTCTTACAGACAAATTTTCCTTCCATTCCTCTTTTATATTCTTGGTTATCTTGTTTAGAAAAGTAATAAGAAAAATAAATACATTATTTTTCTACTAATAAGAAAAATGTTGTTGGTGACATGTGGATAATTAATTTGATGCAATGTTGGTGTTAAAAATAATATTATTTAAAAGCTAAATTACATGGAAATTATGTTAACCCTCACTTCATAGTCTTGATCAAATGTCTTGAACATTTTTATCTAGGGTTACATATCACGCAAATCCTATTTATTATCAAATATCTTCAATATATGAGTTAAAATATTATGTTAACTTTTTTTTTAAGCGAATATTTTATCAACTTTTTCAAATATAAATTTGGTAATCAATTTTATACATTAACTTAGATATATATTACCTTAACATGATTAGGTTAAGTGATAAAACATTTAATATTTAAATAGGCAAAAACATAAAAAGAAAAAGAGAAGACAATTTACTACAATATAACTAAAAGTGTCTATTTATTAAAAAAAAACTTGATATATATTATAATTGAGACTATTGAAACCAACTTACTTAAACATCGACTAATTTAATGTGGCCTGAAGTTAATAATCTGATAAATCTTTAGTAACCCTAAGTATACTTAAACGGATGGTAAGTGAATAAACCTAAGATCTTAAGACCAAACGAATTATCCTAAACTTATCACTTTATATGTGTGATTTTTGCATCTCAAAAAGTGGAAACAAACAAGGCATTAAATTTTGGAACATCTAAACATCCATTAATGGAATCAATCAATCATCCAAACATCAATCGGAGAATCTTCTAATAAAATAATATAATTAAACAGTGAAAAATAAAATAAAATAGAAAGAGTTGGTTGGAATTAGAGTCCCATAAGAAAGGATAAGTAATGTGGGGCACGTGTCAATAAAGCAGATTTATAGTTTGTAGATCATATAGTTTAATTATTTTTGCTCTGCTTTTCACCCTCCAGTCTCCTCGTGGGGAGTAACGTCTGACTCCCTCTAGAATCTTTCTAGAACACACTTTTATTTTTTTCCCACATCTTTATTATTATTATTATTTTTTTTCCTTGAGTGTGAGATCCGTTTTCACACTATCCTCAATTTACATTTTTTTTTTCTCGGACTATTAGGTGTTTTGATCCGGTTCATGCACAATTTTTATTTTTTTTTTAAGTCATACCATACCGAAACCAATTCTTATATGAGTCAACGTGGATCACAAGGACAATAAAGATGTACCATATAACATAGTAAGTTAGGAAAGATCTTGTCAATAAACAAGCTCGTACACAGATAAAAAATGTCTTTAAGTTACACCATATTCAAACTAATTCTCGTACGAGTTGAGAGGAATTATACGATAAGAAACTTATCATAAAACACAATCAGATATCGGGGCTCAAACCGAGATCATGAATAAAACTAGAGAAACCCCGTCCCAAGAGGTTCAGGTACAAAAAACGCTTTTAAGCTTATATCACACTCGGGATAATTCTCACACGAAACAAATTCGACGACAAAAACGCAAAGTTTTATACCACATAACACAACCCGCATTTTCAAACTCGACCTGGCATAACCGATTGCCATATAATTTCAATCATCTTTACTACACAGAATCGACGTGAATTCATTTTGGCTTTATTTTCTATTCTTACATATAATGATTTTGTTATGACAAATTTCATTTTTAACATCACACCAAAGCATTACTAGGTGCCTACTTCATAAAAGTCTATAAAAAAAGGCCTAATCATGATTAATTAATTTATTTATTTTTTATCAATCCATTACTTTGAAATCTAAGTCATGCGGTTCATTGCCATGGTTTTATTTCCTTGGCCTAATTATTGAGCTCAATAATAATTAAAGTGTATTTCTAAGAAGTGATTTTCACAAAAAAGAAAAATAAATAAATAAAATGGCCATATGATTTTGACAAACTCTGCTAATCATTTCATCAAAATATCTCAATGAAAAAATAAACATTTTTCCTCTTATTATGTTTTATTTAAAGTCGCTTTGAACAAAAATAAAGTGATCAATGCATCACATTTTATTGATGTGAAAGAGATATTTAAAAACCATCATTTTCATTTACAAGCAAATACTTTTAAGTACCGCTTATAAAATAGTGTTTAATAGGGTTAAATATTTAGTTGTTTGTTTTTAAAAAAAATTTAATATTTTAATTTTTATCTAAACTTTGAAAAAATAAAATTTTAAATAAATATTTTAAAATACATATGTTTTTATTTTATTATATTGAAACTGTATAATGAGAGTTTCAATTGAATTATAAAGTATATCATTTTTTTTCATATTTGAATATCTAGTTTTGCCTATATTAAAAAAAAATATTCAAAATGCATTAAGAAAAAACAAAAGGCCAAATATTTTGATTTTTTTTAATTCAATCAAAAATTTCAAAAATTCATCAATAAGTCATAAAAAAAAAAAAATGCTTTCAGTAAAAAGCCAAAAAAAAAAAAAAACATCACCTAAGTCATTAAAATTTTCAAAATTTGTCCATTAGCATTTATATTAATTTATTTTATGTAATATTTTTATTTTTTAGAAAATGAAATTTAATTTTCAAAAAATCAAACACCAATGTCTACAATATTTTTTATTTAAAAATATTTATAAAGATAAATTTAACAAACAAAAATGAAAATTAGTCAAGTAAATTTGAAATTATTATGTGAAAAATGTCACTAATATTCAATGCTATAAAAGTTTTGAACTATTTTCATTCATCAACAATTAGTTTTTAGATAATATTGCTAAATTCCAACCTCCAAAATATTTAATTGATAGGGTTGTAGTCTAAATGCTCTTATTGAATAATTGTTGTGATTTGTGCAACAAATATGATAAAGTCGGAGCAAAGGAAAACAAAGAAACACATAGGTTTTATGTGGCTCGATAGTATATTTACATCCATAAGAATGGCGATTCAAACTTTTCATTATCACTAAAATATGATTACATATAGGATGATATTTATAATAACCTTGGATATGAGTAAATTACAAAAATACCTTTAAACCCTAAATATATTATATTGTACCATATGAGCGAAAGAGATTATGCATAAAGGGCAAACACTTGAGCAAGACAGAACGTATCGAAGAAATTTGCCTAACTCTTTTGACCTCAATAAGAGCCATATGCCATAACAACAATAATATCTTTTCTAATCCAGAATTTTTACGGGGTATGAAAAATTTAATCCCTACTTCTCAATAAATAAAAAGCTATTTCCTTTTCTTTTTTTCTTCACTATTTCAAAAAAGTAAACAAATTATTATTATCACAGAATGTCATCTTAACAACAATATTAAAATAATATAAATGGAGGCTTAAAAAGAAATGGTGGCAGCACCCACTAATTGGGTCATTGAATTACTCAAAAAAGGTTTGGACCCACATCTTAAAAAGTCCACAATCAGATGGAAGTATGTGAATATAAATGTATATATTATTAATTATAATATTAATGTTTTTTTTTAATATAAAATTATAATATTAATGTTAAGTGGGTGGATCCCATTTTCTTTTGCTTTATTAGATGCAATCAATCATATCAGCATATTTCATACCACCTTAAACAAAAACACATCTAAAATCATAATTAAATTAAAGTTAAATTAAATTTATGTCGCCACCCACAAGAGACAAACTGTGAATTGCCCAATTGAAGTGCATGCATTTCCGACTCATAATTTTTTTTTTATGCAAAACACGTGATTATCGTTACAGTAGATATTTCCTTCTTTAAACAAATTATTATTACTTTAAATTATCGGCGCAAAGTGCTTAGATTATTCTTATATAAATTATAATATATTGTTGTTGTTAACTCTTTTTATTTATTTTTATCAAAATATATTATTATTTATTTACTGGGATGAGCGTGCCTCAATAGTATCCATATACTTAATAGTATATAATTTTAAAGTGGGCCATGAAGCATCCATTAGAAGAATGAGTCATATTTCCCTTTCCCACCTAAAACCATATCTGAATAATTTAAGATTATATATATAAACATATATTTTTAAAAAAAAATTTGTACAGAGACCGTACCATGGATATGATAATTAAAAACATGGTAATGGCTACGTCACCGATCACTAGTTGGTAATGTTATCCATTAATTGTTTAGAACATGATATTAATATTATTTGTTTTTTTAATCTATATCCAATTCCGTAATGATTTGAAGAAATTTTATAAAATTAAAATTTAATTAGTTGGAAATATGAAGGAATATTTATAGTATTTTTAAATAAATATTTGATACCGAATAAGTGCTAACTTAATTGGTTTAAAACGAATTAAAACATTTCCATGTAAACTACTTAAAATAAAACATTATATATACATAGTAGAAATAAATTATTTTACTATAAAATCTTTGTATTTTATAGTACAAAGTGGTGATGGACTATATAACTTGTACAAAGTGGTAATATTGAGAAATTTGTTTGGGAATTGGTATTTAATATATTTTAATAGTTTTTGACTAAAATTTGGATTTGAAATCTTAGAGGATTCGCTACAAGTTATAAAGAACCACTTATTCATAAAATATTTAAGAATTTGAACAAAAAATTTTTTTTTTTTTTTTTTTTTTTTTTTTTAAAAATAATTTTTATGGCAAAATCCCCACTTCATGATTTATTTAACTGACAGAGTTGGTGCAACAGGTGATGTCGAGGCTCTTGTGAAAATTTGTCTAATTTATTTGACCACTTTCGCATATTAAAAGCTTTTGGTGATTTAGATTTAAATATTTTGATTATTATAAATGAAAAATAGGAAATTATTTTTTTGTCTAATAGTATGTTATTCATATTATTTAGGTAATTTGTGACTTATTGAGGCTTCTTGGTTTTTGCTAGTACATTAGAATATCGGGTAACATAAATTAATGCAACTTTTCTTATAAAATAAAATATTTTGATGGTATATGTGAATATGAGTTTTTGAATTTTCTAATTATTTAAATCACATGCATTAATCAAATACGTGTCTTATATGAAAAATAGTGTTAAGAACGTTTACGGTAAAAATTAAAAGTTATAGAGATATACTTTTGTATTTTTGTGAAATTGGAAACATGAGGAAATATATGAATTTGGTTTATATGGTCCATGTCAATTAATATAAACTTGATATATACTAATACGCCAACGAAAGATAAACTTCACAAATACTAACTACGCCAACGGACATAAACCGACAAATATAACCTATCACGCATAAACTCGATAAATACGACTCGTCAACGAATATAAACTCGACAAATACAAATTTCACGCCAACGACATAAACTCGATAAATACGACTCCAATCAATCTGACATAAACTCGACAAATACGACCTACTAATAACGAGTTATGCAGCTGACAAAATTATCATCACAGCGGTTATAATAATGATATTTTACTAAAACAACATTTCTAAGAATCATGAGTATATGTTTTTGAAAAATTTGTGGATTTGACTATGATATGAAATTGTTTGATAAATATAAAATATGATGAACATTGGTTTGAAATACATTTATCTCTTATTTTTCTTGTATTCAAATATTTTATGGGATTTTTGAGGAAATGAAGAAAAATATGTTATATCTCAAATTTTGAAAATTTTAAAATACATAGATCCATGAAACTATATTAAAATTCTTTATTAACTTTTAACTCATTCTTTATTATTGATCATTTTCAGATACCTTGGACATTGGCGATGAGTGATGCTGGGGTAGGCATGGATGAGAATTGAGAAATTTTTGAAGTAGTGTTTTGTTAGAAAGTTTGTTGTTTTGAGATTAAATGGTTGTAAACTTTATTTGGAGAATTTATGTTGCTAGAATGTTATATTTTAAGACTATTAGTTTTGAAGAATTTATCTTGTTAGGAGATGTTAGCTTAATGATATGTTGTTATGATTTAAGGGAGAATTAATATCATTGAAAATTGTTGTTTTTACGAAGCTAGTTTAAATTTTTGTAAGTATATTCAAGACAAACAAGATTCTGAGTAGGAATTTTGAAGGTGTCACTTACAGGTGGGGTTTTAGTGTCCTATATGTGAATTGACAATAATACCCTTAGTTCAGAGCTGAGGTGTTACAATTACAATCCAAAAAAAGTTTTCACTAAATCACTATTATAGTTTTTTTTTTTTACAACTAATCACTCAGATACAAAGTTGTGGCACTCCATTCGAGAGACTAACTGTTTTTCATACGTCCCGTACAAACCTTAACCATCGTAGCCTAGATCTTTTATTTCAAGACATGTAGTTCCTGACCAAAATTATAAACCCCTAATCAGCTCTTATCTATGTTATCTCATTCAAGCCCTTCTTCACTATAGAGGATGAGTGTGATTTTTTTATCATTTTTAGCATGAAATTACCTCTTCCATCGTTTCCTTTCCTCATATATGAGTTTTTTTTTTTCCAATAAAGTGGTTTTCTTCTACATCGATATGGGTTTACATTTATTTTTTCTCTACCTTTTTGTGCTGTTTATCATCAACCTATCAGAACGCTGCTGGTCACTAATCATATACGATAATGTGTTACCGACGATTAGCCACTTCGCTGCCGACATATCAAATCACAGCTGATACGACAAAGCTCATCAAAATTAATCACGTTTCGTTAAGATGCTACAAATACGAATTTGCGATTTTTATATCACGTGATTATCAACATGTAGATTCGAAAGAAACCCTGCTATTATTGTATTATATCATTTTTTTAAAAGTTTTTAACACTTTTGATTTCATATTTATATCAATTGTATAATTAATCCGAATCAATAAATTTATTTATTTTAAAAAATAAAAATAAAACTAAGGGTTGATTTATGGATAGGGGAAGTGGTCAAGACGGTGGGAAGGAAGAAAGGGCACAAGTCTCAATCAGGATTTCATATCATATGGATTAAGCGTGACGGATAAGACTCAAATACACGTAGAAAATATGTCTTATTATTTTTGTCTTCTTTCTTTTTTATCTTTATTCTTTCAAAGTAAAGCGTAATAATAAACTTTATACACAACGAATAATATCTTATATGAAGTTATACTTTTTACTTATATGGTTTTATCGTCGATTGTCATGACGTATGAGTCACGATGTAAAAAAAATTAATTAAATAAAAATATCAACGTGCATGATGATTAATATATTAAACTGAATATAAGATATAATACACTATTAAATTATTAACATATTAGACTTCAATCGATTATTTATATTAAATATTTCGTTATCCTTTAAAGTTGTAAATATGTTTTTAAATTGTAATCTCTTTAAATAATTTCAAAAATCACCTCTATTTAATATTTTATTTTTATATGATAACTACTATTCATATTAAATCGGAGTCAAATGATATAACAGAATACCCATGTTTTGATAGGACCACTGCCGTAGTCAAACTTACTTATATCTATTTTTTTTTATTTTTTTTATTTTTTATGTGATGGGGTTTTTTTTTTCTTTTTTAGATATATTTCACCATTTTGGTTCACTCGTGTCACGAGCTGTCGGCAGCCATCATAAAGCGTACCACGTTTAAAGGTAGGGCATAAAAAAGGGGGTCATAAAATGAATGAAAATTATATGATTAATTTGAAATTGATATTGTTTATTTAAAAATTAAAAAATAAATGTTATTATCTTTTTACTTTTATTTAGTTAGTATAGTATTTTATTTTTATAAGAATTTCAATATGAAATCTCTCATAACCTTTTCACACATTTTTATCACTTTCAATTGATCATTGGGATTTTATTTTTTAATTGGAATCGTATTTATCAATTATAGTTTAAAATTAAACTTTAAAAAAAGAGTTTGGAATTAAACTTAAATTCGAAAAAATGAAGATTTGAAACATAAGCTTATATTGTTAAAGGAAATAAGGATAGACAGTAAGAAAATAAAGATAAAAAAGTTTAATAAACAACCCTCGTTCAACAAAACCGACGCGAATACAAGATGATTGGCGCCTCGCAAACACGTTTCCTTTAAAACGACCGTCTCACACACTGCTTGTGTTGTAATCGGAGCCTCGCCTCCCAGATACAACGACCAACTCAGACCCGAACAGACCAAATCTATACCAACGAACCCAAGAAGTTCTTCACTCTATCACCCAAGTAACAATAACGCCAGATCTTTAAAAAGCCCACCCCCTGGGAGCTAATAAATAAGCCTCCGCATTACCTGGTATCACAAACCGCTTTCCAAACATAATTTAAAACATATTTATTACAATTTATTCATTAATTAAAAAAGCTGCTACTAATTTAAACATATTTATTACAATTTATTCACATTAAAAGCGTTACTAATTTAAACATATTTTTTACAATTTATTCACACTAAAAACGCGCATTAAACGCTTAAAATCCAAATAATCCTAATACATACGAATGAATTGCTTAAAACAAGACTCAACCTTTGCGCGATAGAAATTGGCAAATGGAGCCTCCGCATAGATAGGTAGGTTTTATCCTTTCAACCTTCCCTTAATATATTTGTTTCTGTATCTACTAAAGGTAGACACGATGTCCTCGAACTCTCTGGCTGCTTACGAAAAGATGACAGACCTCAGTTATCAGACTCTTCCCCGCATTTTTCGCTTCACCGTACATCCGTTCGGGCGCTGACATCTTCCCTGCCTGCAAGAGTTTCAAAGACCGCGCCTATACAGCTTTCCCCTCAAGAGAGCTCCTCTTTCTCTCTCACATAGGTGATTTTTTAACTATGAGTACTCACACTCCTCTTTCTCTGATTTCCCGGTTACATTAGAATCATTAGTGCATAAATTAACTCTATCTCCAATATATATCACTGCTTCATCATGTACTGACAGAGGTTAAAACCCCCACAGTTGATCCAAACCAGGGCCTTTACGCATTTAGTCAGTTCCTTTCGCCTAGATATCGGGATCTCCCAAATAATTGTAGTGGTTTCCATCAGATTACTTTTCATTTTTACGGGCTTTAAATCCCATTCCCTACGACTTCTCAACTAATTTCTATTTAAATTTTTCGTTACGTGATCCGCAATATTATCCTTTGATTCTTTACATAGTCAATGCAGATAACTCCACTGAGATTAGTTGCCTAACGGTGTTGTGGTTCCGAATGAGTGTGTCTAGATCTTACCATTATACATCACATTTCATGCTTATGCCTATCAGCCGACCGACTATCACAATGGATAGATATACCGCTGTCAGTGCTTCGCCACCCAGAATATCCTCCAAGAAATCATGAACCATTCAAATTCCTCTTCACCACATTTATCCAAAGCAATGAATTCCGATTCCATAAGGATCTGGCCCTTACAATTATTTCGAGACTTCCATGAAATCGCCGCACCGCTAGCAGGAACACATATCCACTAGTCGACTTCGAAGTTCTTCACACCGATATCCAATGGGCATCACTCAGATCCTTCCAATACACCGATATCTCAGGTAGCAATCCATAATCACGAGCATACCGTAAGTATCTTAATACTCTTACACCTTTCCAATGATTACCATCGGATTACCTCGTATCTACTCGCCTTACTAACCGCTAAGCTATATCCGTCCCAGATAACTCATCAAGTACATTAGGCCCCAATCACCCTAGAATACTCCAACCGAGATACACTTTCCTTCCTTCATTTTCACATATGAAGATTTACATCCATGTGTCCAGCCACACCCGTGACCATCGTTACCGAACTTATCCAAGATTTTAACCACATAATGTGATTGACTAAGAAACTAAATTCCATCGAGGTTCTCAAGATTTCATTCCTAAACTATATCAAGAACCACATTGCAAAATCCCGCTTCCGTGCCCATATACGCAACAAATTCCCACACGCAGCCTGAAGCATGTGCCTGTGGCACGTGGACTGCACTCTCGCTCCAAACCTCGCCCCTACCTAGCTCAGCCTGCACCCGCGCCTCCCAAATTTCTGCAAGCCCACATGCGACTGTGATCCAACGACGCCGCTCAACTCACCTTCAATCCCAAATTGCAAGTCCAAATGAATCATTTTCCATATTGTGCCTGGGCCGAATCTCTATCGATCGAAAAACACAATTCCGCTTAACAACTCGGGCCAGATCGATGCCTATCTCTTCGTCCTCATACAGACTTGGAGATACATTGTTTCAAATTTTTAATTTTTGATTCTTAATCAAAATTGTCCTGCACTAATAAACCAAGTTAAACAATTTAAAAACCAGTTTCGTGGAAAAAATTTAACTATATTCTTTGGTCTCCGCAACAAAGATTAGATGTAAAATATGTATATATATAAATTTTACAAAATAAACTTCAAGGAAAATCTCTTTCCACTTCCCTCAACCTCGTTTCACCGCTTCAAAACGTAATCTGCTTAAGATTGTCGGGTCAATTACACACAAGAAATGAGATTATATAAATTACATAAATATAACACACCATGTAAGATAGCAAATTCTAAATTACAAATCAATAAAATAAAAGGAAATTAAGATTAATAAACAACCTGGGCTCAACAAACCGACATGAATACGTATATCTTCGAGTACCGAAACACGCTCTTAAACGACCAGTTTCACACTCTGTTTCAGGTCAATTGGAGTGTTCGTCTCCCAGGATACAACGAATTAACCGAGAATTTCTGGAAATTGCACCCCAAAATTCTATACCAACGAACCTAAGAAAGCCTTCACTCTATCACCCAAGTAACACAACGTGTCTCTTTAAAAGCCACCCCCTAAAGCCAATAAATAAGCTATCTGTACACTGAGAATACAAACCGTTTCCAAAACATAATTTAAAACATATTTATTACAATTTATTCACACTAAAAAAAACGTTACTAATTTAAACATATTTATTACAATTTATTCACACTAAAAAACGTTACTAATTTAAACATATTTATTACAATTTATTCACACTAAAAACGCTACTAAACGTTTGTAAATACAACAAATAACACTCCATGCTATCGCTTTTGCGCACTTTATAGAACAAAACTCGGTAATCTGCTTATATTTATTTTATTCGTTTTCTTTCAATTTTATTATTCTTTATAGCCGAGCTACATCAATTTGGTATCGAAGCCTAACTTCAATCCGATATCAAGTTATTTATGTTTGTTTTAAGTTCTTGTTTTGTTTCTTTCAAATTGTCAGTCGACTTTCTCTCTTTCGTCCTCGAAATCTGAATTCTCAAAAGCCTAAAAAGCCAGAGAAAGAAAAAGTGCAATAGTGAGTTCCATGTTAAGGATCAATTTGCTGTCTGCACTCGTTTTATTAGTGGTCTCAGGTTCGACATTCAAAGGATGGTTAAATTGCATGTTCCACACACTATAGAGGATGTCTATAAAAAAGCCTTAAAAGTAGAGAAGTTCAATAAACCCTCCTTTTTTGCACACATAGGTCAGTCCATGTCATCAAACAATAATACTAGGCCCAATAACATTAGGAGCTAAGAGTTTAGCTTACGTAACTCTCTTCCTGTTGCTTCTCCTATTGAGTCTAAGACTATTGATTCATCAATTGTCTATCATAAGTGTCATCATAAGGGTCATATTGCGTTTCGTTGTCCCCAACGTGCATTGGCATAGATGTTCAACATAGTAGTTTGGAGGATAAGGAAGACCAAATTGTTGATCCTTAAATATTATTCTAGTGATGAAGATGATCTTCATCAAGATTGTGATGATGAAGCATGTGTTAGTGTGGTTAGATGTATGAAATTCACAACTGTAGATAATGATAATTGGAAGCGTACTAGTATTTTTCACACAGTCATACAGAGTGGAGATAAGAAATGTAAGTTAGTAATTGATGGAGGCAGTTAAATGAATGCGGTTTCTAAGGATGCTGTTAAATTGTTAAGCCTGATAATAGAACCACATCTAAATCCTTTTAGAGCCGCATGAGTGAATGACCATATTTTGCCTGTCACTCAAAGGTGTCTAGTTTCAATTCGAATGGGGGATTATAAGGATGAAATCTATCGTGATGTGCTATCCATGGATGTTGCCCATATTCTTTTAGGTCGCCTTTGGCTTTATGATCTTAATGCTACCAATTTTGGTAAATATAACATTTATTCATTTAAATACAAGGGTAAGAACATTATTTTGAGACTCAAGCAGGTTTCCAAAGGTCGTATTTCCAGAATGCAGACATCTCTAAACTTCTTGAACAGAATTTTCATATTTTAAAATATAAGAAGTTTGAGAGAGAGGGAATTGTGATCGGTATGTGCTTAGCATTAGTGGAAAAAAATGTTCCATCTGATTCTTTGATTGTCGATGTTCCTTTGGAAGTGAATAATTTACTAGATGATTTTGTTGATATGGTGTCCGATGATTTGCCTAGTGAACTACTACCTTTAAGAGACATCCAACATGTTATAGATTTAGTTCTGTGTTCTCAATCAATTAACCTTCCACATTACGTATTGGCAATCCCAAAAGAGTTAAAAAGATGGGTAGGTCAATGTCTTTGAAACATCTCTTCTAGAGGGAATTATGTTGGAAAAGGCTAATGTGAAGATAATGACTCTTTTCCTGTCAAAGGTCAGGCGTGCCTTCTGTTATTTGTATAAGCCGCCTTGGTCTCATAAAATAAAACACCATTTATGTCATATATGTTAAAGCAATATTAGAGAAAGAATTATTTTAATTGCTGTTTCATCATTTAGATAAGATATGAGTAAATTTGTTGCCTATATTTTGGAATCTCTTTGAAAATCGTTTAAGGCACTACTTTGAAATTTCATTTGCTTTTCATCCTCAAACCGCGTCAAACTAAGGTTGTTAATTTGTAGCTTTCGTGATATGCTTAAAGCCAGTCAGTAACAGTAATCTGCATTTTCGAGATTTAATTTTATTACCAATCAGCCATGAGTCAATTATGTTAATCGGTCACTGCAGGTGCTCAAATTGTTAATGACTATACTTCACATCGACACCCATCGATCTTGTCTTACCACCTCACATAAAAGTCCGAACCGTAAAACTTTGCAAAACACATCCATGGTTTACATGTCTCATTAGGCGAAAGATTTCTCTATGTAAATAAAGAGGCAAACTCGGGGCCGCAGATGCGCATTGCAGAGTAGCATGAATTTAACGCTTAATATGTCAGCTATTGCACTGCCTTGAAAGAATTCCAAAAACGTTTTCAAAAAAAACTTTGTGTAAGAGTCATGGGCTCTGATTCTATCATTCGTAAACTATGATCTAATGCATATCTTCTTGATTTACCTAATGACATGGATATTAGCCATGTTTTCAATGTAGAGGATTTGCTACCCATCTACACTTTAGTTCTCTCACTTTGCCTCCTCTCTCTCAGCTGCTGGCTTCAGAAAGCTGCTCAAGAACAGATTCAATCGCACTTCAAGCATAAAGATACCAAGGAGACGATGACATTATCATTAATGAGAAATTTCATGACTCTAGATATCGCTGTCATTTCCATTCCTTTATCAAACGATATTACTGGGTCCCGACATCATACTACTTTTATACAGTGACGACGATCTTCACATTCGTGGATTCTTCGTCATTTGATCATACCTTCCTCTTGCACTTCGAGCCAAGTTCTTTCTAACTCAGTTTAACGATTTATACATTTAAGTAAACCCACATTCAGCCCAGATAAGATACTTCAAACTGAATTACGACTCTTCTTATTATTATTATTTATTTAATCGTATTTTCAGTGCCCAAGCTCAAGTCCATATCCGCTACGCTTTCTATTAAAGATATAACAACACCTTACGTTATCGCTTTTCTAAGTAGACTCGATACTTATTAATAAAAATTTGAGAATTTCGTTTCATTTATTTTGTTATTTTCTTTTAATTTTATTATTCTTTGTAATCGAGTTATATCACATACGTCAACGATAAAAATATATAAAAAAACAAAGAAAAATCAAATATAAGGTTGGAAAAAAACACTTTACTACTAGAGAAAGCCGAAATGGGATAAATGTGGATATAAAGGAATGCAGATCCAAGAAGCAAAAGATGCGGCGAAAATGAAGCAAAATAACAAAAACCAATGGGGAGAAGACATGTAAAGGTGGGTATGGATGGGGGAAAAGAGAGTCAGTGGTGGACTCCTTGGCGGTGGACAGGTATGAGAAGAAGAGTATGTATTATGTACTATGTATTATGTATGGCCCTTCTCCACCCACTCAGATAGATAGATAGACAGATAATTAGATATATATAGAGAGAGAAAGAGAGTAAGAGAGAGAGAAAGAATTGTAGAAAGAAAGCTACCAAATTAAGCAAAGCCAGGGGGCCAATGCTGAATAGGATTCCACAGCTTTTCAAGGGGGTTGACCCACTCTATCTTCATCTTCCTATGGACGGAGACTCAAGTATTACTTAACCAAACCCTAATCTCCCACTTCATTTTACATAGATAAATTTAACTCAAAATAGTAAAGGGATAGAACGGTTTACGAGGAGTTCTTGGAATGAGCTTAAATAATAAGAAGTCGATCCGAAACGAACTTAGATTCAGATCGATCACTCGAGATCGAATATTCAGCTAGGGTGCTTACTCGAGTTGGAAAAGACGAACAATCGTATTGGGTCACAAATAAAGATAACTTAAACGTATGATGCGTCAAACCAACAATGGAATAATGAGTCGACACATGCAAAAAGTAGTATAAGAGTATGGTCAAAGAATATAAAGCAGATGAATCTTTCGTATCCATTTGATTGTGTAAAGAAAAAACCCTAATTTGGAACTAGCTTCTCAGTTCCAACTCGAATCTAAATAACATAATATTACAACGTAGTAATATGGTAAGTGAATAGAAATAAATAGTAATAATAATAATGAAACACTTGACAACTTGAATTGTTTTTAGTTGTATAGGACTATTTTGGATAAATTTCCAGAGAAATAAATGGTCTTTTTTTAATGAAAAATCAATGTTTTTAGGTATGTTTAACCAAAACTTACTTTCAAAAAGAAATAAAACTACACCAAATTTTAATTAACAAGAATATAAAAATAATTAAAACTAAAACATTTATTAAAAAAAGGTTTCGGGTTTTAAGTAAAATTTTATTTTACAAAACATCAAGACAAAGTTTTTAGAAAATTGTTATACAAAACATATTTTAGTATTATCATCCCGATCAAAGTTATAATTAACTTCTTAAAATTAAAACAATGTTCTTTATAATAAAATTTTGTTTGAAACTTAAGTTGTTATTAACTTGTGATTTTTCTAATCTTGATTTAATGTAATATTACTTTATGGTCATATCATGCCATTAAATAAATGTGTATTCGCAATTTTGACAAAATAAATCTCCCCTCTTACCCTTTTTCCTCCTATCTCATCCCTTTCTTCTTCATTTTCTCTTTGAAATTGGACCTAAATCTTGTACTATTGTAAATCTCTATAATGTTTGAAACATTCATGCTTTAATAATTTGCTAATATTTCAACAAACAAACAAAAAATCAATCATGTTGGAAGCCAAAAATTTCATTGAAATTAGTTTCTAAATCCAACCATAAAATTAAAGAGAAAAATATGTTTTTTCATTGTTATTTTGCAAAACCCTCAAATATTTTCAGGATTTCTTAAAATTTTCCTTGATTTAACTAAAACATAGTAAAAAAAAATCACAATTCTAATTGATAACATTCAATCTTTTAAAGAACCAACTTATCAAAATTCTATTATTTTTTGTGTCCGATAGCAAACTCCACAAATAAGATCCATAATAATCTTTAAATGTAAATTTTCTAACATATTTAGGAAAATCCGATCACCAAATATTTGAATTAATATTGTAAACACATTTCTTAGCTAAACAATACGATGTTTTATTCGCTTCCTTATATAAATATGACAACAATGGTAAATATTTAAATCTTAAATAAGTCTCCAAATTATCCTCCCTTAGTAAAATAATTAAACTGATTAAATTTTTTTTTTCTATTATTACCATCGATAATTACTTTAAAGCCCTTTTCAATCTCTAGAACCCCATCTTTCAAAACCATTAGTCTTTAAGTTTTGAGGATTCAACACAACTTTCATCTAGTCTATGATTCGAGAGTAAGAGGAATACAAAGTACTACAATGTCATGGAGGAAAAAAACAAAAGGAATAAAGGAGATGAGAGAACATATGAGATAATTAAGAGGTTATTTTTTTTTTAAATATCAAAGACTTTCTTACTAAAGTTGCATGTGGGCTTGTCGATCAAATGTGGTAACTTTATAACATTTTAAAGGTGCATTGAGTTAGAAAAAAAAAAGAAAAAAAAAGAAGAAAAAAAGAAAAAAAGGTGACCCTTTAAAGGTGAAAAGTGAATTGTATTAAAAAAATAAAAGTTAGATAAGACATCATTGCTAGATTTTAAACTAAATGATTACACACATGCTAGAGGATGAAGGGTTTAAGTATAATAAACCTTCATTAAAAACATAATTCACAAATTATGAGAAAAAAGAATTTTAAAGATTTATTTTAAATGTAATAATATATGAGTGGAAAAGGCTTGCAAGTTTTGTATGTTAGATAAATACACGTTCATTACATAGTGTTTACTTTATATTTGATCTTTAAAAATATTAAAAAATGTTAAGCAAAATAGTTTACTACTTATAATAACAAAAAATGACTAAATTGCTAATAAATTAATATATTTTATTTGGTCAAATATAATGCAAAATTAAATTTATTTTCCTTTCAGTACATGAAATCTACTAGAATATAAATGTATTATTGTTTAGAGTCTCAATGCAAAATGCAAATAAATGAAGTGTTATGAAAAAAAATATAATAAAAGCATGATAAAAGTGGGTCTTGTTTTTGTTTTTAATGTAAAATTTATTTAATTTACGAAAAAATGTAATAAATTTTTGTGGCTCAGGTTTTATTTCAACTTTCCAAATTGGTTATAGGGACCATATTTTTTTATGTTGTCATGGAGAACTAAATTTCTAAAACACTTTCATAAAGTGCAAGATTTTCAAATATTTTACCAAATATTATATTTGCCTCTGGTTTTGAATAAGTGTTTTATTAAAAGATAAATCCAAAAATTTGTTCTTACATTCTTCAAAATTTTGTTTGAATTTAATTTAAATATTATTTTATTAAAATTTAATTGAAAAAACATTATTTATTAATAATAATTATGATGTAGGGTATAATTATTGTTATTATTATTTTTTGAATACTATTGTTATTATTTTTTTTAAGAGAAAAATAATTTTAATAATTCAAACTAGCAATGCATAGTTAAAAACATAAAATCAAACTCACTAAAAATCATAAAGGATGAAATAGTATATAGCTTTAATAAAGATAATAAAACGATTCGATAATCAACTCCACATATTGCTACTATTACTATCATGACTGTATCAACTAAAATATATATTTGACTTTGGTTATCACAATAGTGTGACATTGTTATTATTTTATTAAATTTCCATAAAAATTATTACTTATCAAATTATTAGGAAGTTAGTTGATGATGAAATAGCCTAGCCTGTGATATATACCTACTACCTACAAATAGGTCTAAAACATGTTGGAGAAAGGGGAAAGTATATCATGAAGTTGAAAATAATTGCACATATATCACAAAGAATATGATTTATATGGTTTATAACTTTTTACAAAAATAATTATAGGCCAATTAATATATTACCATAACTAGTAAATGTATTATCGTAACTAATGAATATATTCGTTAATACATTCATTAGTTATGGTAATATATTAGTTAATTATGATAATTTATTGATTGATCTATAAATATTTTTTTAAAGGGATGTAGTGAATCATGTAAATCAAATTTTGAGTGATATATATATACAATTATTTTCAAATTGAAAACCATGATTATAATCCCTTGAAGAAAACCATGAGAAGGTTGGTGAGAAACTCCACTAAACTTGAGGAAAAGTAAAGAAAAATAAAAATAATAAAAAATAAAAATAAAAATAGCAAGTTGTTTGGAGAGTGGGAAAACCATTTACAGGGAAACTGCTACACTCTGCAAACGCGCAGGAGAGAGACAGGGGTGAGGGTTGAAAGTCAAAGCGTCAAAGTTGAAAGCCTCTTACTAATAACTATAATTACACACACCCAAACCCAAGGTTAAAAGTGTTTAATTAATTTTAAAGCCCTTAATTAATTAATATATTAATTAAATAATCCCAATTGCGGCGTGTCCGCTCTCTCTCTCTCTCTCTATTTCTCTCACATGTCACCATTTTCAAACCTATCTCTCAATCTATATAAACCCCCTCACCACCTCTATCCTCTGGATTAATCCAAACACCTTCTCTCTTTCTCTCTCTCTCTCTGAGAAAATCAATCAAAAGTCTTTCCTTCATTCTCTCTGTTTTTCTTTTTCCTCTCTCTGAATCAAAGACTTTTATTTCAATCAATCCAGTCGGAGCCTTTGTTCGGAAATGGATGTAAATGGTAGAGGTGGTAGCTCCACCCTTCTCAGTGAAGAAGAGATGGACCTGAGAAGAGGACCATGGACGGTCGAAGAAGACCTTACTCTCATCAATTACATTGCTACCCATGGCGAAGGCCGCTGGAATTCTCTCGCTCGCTGTGCCGGTTGGTTTTTCTTCTTCTCCTTCTTCTTCTTCTTCTTCTTCTTCTTCTCTGCTTTCCTTTTTCCTTCACTCCTATCAGATGTTTGATTTGTTGCCCAAATGATTATTTTTTAGCTATCCGTACGCACAAAGAGAGTAAAAAGCCGAACATATTGCGGAGCTCATCATGGCTTATTTATTTATTTGTTTATTAAGTATATGCAAAAGCACTGTATAATGGAATTGCTGTTTGTTTCTCGGCATTTCTTTTTATTTTCTCTCGCTGGAAAAAACTTTACCAAATTAACCAAATTCGTCATTGAAACAGGCCTGAAACGAACTGGAAAAAGCTGCAGATTGAGGTGGTTGAACTATCTCCGCCCGGATGTTCGACGTGGAAACATAACTCTCGAAGAACAGCTTCTGATTCTTGAACTCCACGGCCGCTGGGGAAATCGGTACATCTCAATCTTATTATTTCGAACCCCACTTAAAATTTAACGTTAAAAAAACCGGAGAAAACGAGTATTAATATGAAACATGGTTTCATTGTTTTGATTTCTCATAGGTGGTCGAAGATTGCGCAGCACTTGCCGGGAAGAACAGATAATGAGATAAAAAACTACTGGAGAACCAGAGTTCAGAAGCACGCCAAGCAGCTGAAATGCGACGTTAACAGCAAGCAATTCAAGGATACTATGCGTTATCTATGGATGCCGAGGTTGGTGGAGAGGATTCAGGCGGCGGCGGCGGGTGGAGCCACCCCAGGATCGTCTTCGGCCGCCATGCCCGCCCACCAGCTCGGTGGCGCTTCCGATTTCACCGCTGGGAGTGCGGCGGTTCAGCAGATGGGTGCCGGCGGCGCCGATTTCTACGGTGGTGGGCAGGTCAGCGCCGGTTACACCCCGGAGAATTCCAGCACGGCAGCTTCATCGGACTCGTTTGGGGCGCAGGTTTCGCCCGTCTCTGACCTGACTGAGATTTACAATTTCCCGGTCGGGGACAACCATAACCAGGATTACTTCCAGGCCGCCGGCCAGGTTGGGTACACTGATACGCTAATCAGCCCCTCGGGTTACTTTAACCACGGACTGGACTTCCAATCCGTGGAGCCAAACACCCAGTGGTTCGACGGCAACGACACGGCCACGGCCGACAATTTCTGGAACGTCGAAGACATTTGGTCCGTACAGCCGCAGTTCATCAACACGAAGATCTGATAAAATAAATAAAATTGAAAGAAAAAAAAAAAGAGAGAAAGAAAGAGCCCAATCTGATATTTGCAGGAAATATGGGCCAAAACCGAAATACATAAAAAAAAAAAAAAACACAATAATCTAGGATACAAAATTAGAATTTGTGAAAAATGGACAGCTTAAACCGTGAATTTTTATTTTTAGTTTGTATTCTGAAATATGTCTGCTATTCTGAGAAGGGGGAGGGATTTGTAATTTGAGGTTTTTTGAATCTCATTCATTGAAAATTTGACAGTGTAATCTAAATTTTTACATGGGAATGCCTTTCTTATTTTTCTTTTTATTATTTTATGATACCCTTTTCTTTTTCTTTTTTTTTTTAATGCGGAAGAGGTGAATAATTGGTTCCACTAATATAAATTTTTTAAGTCATGGCACTTTAGAAACCTGGTCCATGGGGTCTGAACCCACAAACAGTCCCTTGTTCTAGATGACAAATAGGGAATTTCGCAATGATTTTGATTCGTGTCATGTCGTCAACTCATCCTTAATCGATCTTATCAGTTTTCGTTAATATTAAAATATGCAAAAACTTCTATATATTTTAAAATAAATAAATTCACGTGACTACATCAACTTACGTGTATATAAATATTTTATTATTTTTTGGCCAATACATGATTATAGAATTGAAGTCTTTTAGTTAATGGATGTTGTTTAATTATTTTGATTATATTGTTGTTAGTTTGGGTAAATAAAATTATTATTTTTTAATAAAAAAAAATAAAGTCATTTCTTATGGAAAAAGAAAAAGAAAGAGTGGACGGGAAAACGTGATGGAATAGTGAGGAGAGTGGCGGCGGGGCGGGAATATTAGACGGGAGAGAAGACTCGTGCCTTAAGGAGAAGCCACCGAAGTGGTCCCTGGGGTAGGGAGAGGGGTTGAGAGGCTGCCACGTGTCAAAATAGGCTTCCTGGACTGAAGCACTGACAGCCGCAAGTCTTGAAGCCTGCCCAATCACAAGTCTACATGTAAAAATCTCTCTTATAATAAATGTTTAATATTTTTATAGTTAAAATTAAATATAAATAAATAAATGACGTATTAGAGAACAACTGGAATGCACTAAAGTTACTTCCATGACTCATCTTCTTTGGAGGCCACGTTGATTTTTTCGGAGTTGGTGGGACCCACGACGACTTGAAGTCAAGAGAGTGGGGTCCACAGGAATAGTCCCACGTGGGCAATGTATGTGGCATCTGATGCCATCAACGTGGGGCCATGCTTCCATATATCTGAAAAAAGCAGTCTGTTACTGTCATCAAATCTTTAAGTCCCCCTACCTCCTCAGCAAAAATGGAAGGTTTTGTTATTATTTTTCAGAAATTAAAATAAAATAATTCAGTTCCATCAACATTGGAGATGTTCATAAAAAATCAATCTTTTAATATATGAAAGCCCAAACTATTGATGTATCATTTCATCATATCATTTCATTTTCCTTAAAAAATCGGATATTCGTCAACGACATCCATTATAGGTGATTCATATTCTGAATAACATTCACTTCGGATAAAGTCTCAAACCCGACTTAATAGATAGAGGAACCTCTTAAACTTAAGTATCACTTCACACTTTTATATAAAATCAATATGGGATTAGTATTCTACATTTTCGAGTAAAGGTTTTAATGTTATAAAAGTAATGGTGGAGTTTAGATTTTACTTGGCAATCTCTAACAAAAATGTGTCATGGTTTGTAACTTTTTGTTGCCATTTTTTTGCTCCTTATGCCCTTATATATAAGCATGAGTTCTTTCAAGGATGGAGAGAGCATGGGACCAGTGGGGCAGTTGCCCCAATTGGACATTTTGAAAAAACAAAAAATTTATAATAAGATTTTACAAAATTTTACCATTATTATCCCCATTAAAAATCTTTAAAAAAAAATTCAACAAAAGGTTATGAACTCGGGACACGTTCCTTATTAAAGGTTGCCCCAATTAAAATAAAATTCTGACTCTATCATTTAGTTGTTCTATTGTTAACCTAATAGATGTGTTTTCAAAGAATCGTGAGGGGCAAGAATTGTATCTTTATTAGTAGGTTATACATCTATAGAATTACTTTCCTAAAATATAGGATCTAAATAAATAGGTATTCGAGGTGGATTAAAAAAATATTGTAAAGAGATTACATCTATAACTAAATATATACATGAAATATTCTTGAAATATTATATATATATATATATATATATAAAACTAAGTATTCCAATAATTTTAAAACCTTGAGGGTTTTTTTATGCGAAAAACAAAAAATATTTATATAATTGAGTCCGGATCATTACACCTCCAATTTTATTGAAAATTGAATGAATTTGCACTGCATAAAAATAAAATGAAATGAGAATGAGATGGAATAGCACTTATGGTTATGGGAGAAGAAGAAAAAGTTAGGTCTCCACAACACATTGTAGAATGGCATGCACCACAAAATGGGGGAATCAAGATTTGCTATAATTGTTGGAAAAAGGTTTAAAGATTCAGTAGGGTTTTTCTTCTTCTTCTTCGTCTTCCATATTTCTTAATAGTAATGAAATCTTTCCAAATAGACCAAAATTGTTGCTTGTATTTTAAATAATTTCATCATTCCCATCCATGATCCATCCCCCCCAATATTGGTGGATATCATAGCTTGCTTTTTTCATCAATTTTATGATCTTATAAAGTTTTTCTTATGTTGAAAGCTCAACTTGTGTTTTGCTTCTCCACATCTCCTTCCTTTTACAAAAATGGTTGACATTACATCTTGAAGTCTATTTAAGTTAACATTATGTGAAAGACTTAAAAAGGTAAGTATTTGATTTTCTATAAAAAATATTTTTTTTAATTCTTAAGTGAATCAAAGAGATATGAGTGAAATTAACTCAAAATTAAATTTATGATTTTTTTTTAATAATGGGTCTAATGCCATGTTAATTTTTGTAACAATAGACGACTAACCACCACACATTGACACATGCAATTTAAAAAAAATATCCAAACTTTCTTCTCAAACATTGATGAGCCCACATGGAAGACCTCCCCATAGTTTCATGCACAACATTTTCCAAAACAAAATCAATGGTAAAAATGGTGTGTAACACAAGTTGTAAAAGTCTAATTAAAAGATACCCTCAAAACATTTTATGGAATAAAAAAATAAGTAGTCAGATTTTTTTTGACAATGAAATATTTTAGTTATAATATAGTAAATTGTCTCTAATGTGACTGAAACTTAGGACCCCTAGCCTCCCTATGCCCTGTCTTTATAAAATATTGAGCACTTTACCATATAAGCCAGGTATGATGGGCATATAAGTATTGAGATTTAAATCCTAAGACTTTGTGCCTTCTTTTTGAAGTTCTTATCTGGAAATTTTAATTTTGTTCTTTCTTTTCATCCTCATTAGAAAGAATATGTGGTTTTTTTTTGCTTTACTTGGCATAAAATCACTCATCTTATCGTTCGTCCACTCATATATGGGCTTTCTCCCTCAATAAAGTGGTTTCTTCCACCCGATCTGAGTTTTTATTTGATTTTCCTTTGTTTTTTTATGTTTTTGTTGCCAACTTATTACGATATATGGTTGTTCATTAGTTTCTTTCGTTTGTTTTTTGTATTGGGGCGAATTTTAATGACGAATTTTCTGTTGATAAGATAAAGTCGCGTAATCCCGTGTTGATCGGTATGATTCGTGAGGGCCTCAAAATCTTAAATATTTTAAGCATGTGATTATTCTTTTGTCTGCTTGCTTGGCCGTTTTTGCTGGCATAAATGGATGTTGTATGCGTATTTGTTTTCAATAATTTGATTTATGTGCTCAAATTTATTGACATTACTTGATAAGTGGAATTTCATTTTTCATTGTAAAAAAAAAACAAAAAAAAAAAAAATCTTAAGACTTTGTAAAATTATGGTCATGGTTGTTAATTTAACTCAATAAAGTCTTCAACTTATGGAAAAATGAAACTAAAAAAGACCCATAATTTGTGTAAAAAAAAGCCTTGATGCATCAGATGGGCTCCCCAATAATAAACCCATTGTCTATAAATTTAATTCAATTAGTTACAACGTCAACGTTAAAATAGTTGAACATATGACCAAGTCTATTACTATTCCCTTTCATTATGGTTGATTTATATGTTGGGTCCATTTCATTCCCTTTCTCCCATTCACATTCACCATTCCCCATTCCCCATTCCCAATCCCATTCATCACTTGCGTGAAGCTTTGTATTGAAAGCGATATGTTTCCATTGTCACCCTTTTTATTAGGCTCCCCAATTCCTTATAGCCACAAATTCAATGGTCTAGCTAGCCTTAGTTATTGGGGTCATATTCATCATTTTTTTTTCTTTTTTCTTTTTATTTTTTTATTTTTTCTCTTGGTCACATCTTTAAATATACAGAAAATCTTTCCTACCCGTCAAAAATAAGGGAAAATTTTATGTTGGTGCTCCTCTTCAAGTGAAAGAATGTGTTGTATTGGGTCATGCTTATCCAACCCTTTTTAAGTGGTTAATTGAGTTAATTCTTTTTGGGTTATGTTTTATTATTATTATTATTATTATTATTGTATGATTTTGACCCATCATGTGTCCTCCAACTCCAAGTGTAACCTCTTCTAGGATGTTAAGAGAGATTATTCCCATACCTTTCAACATATCTTGGAGTCTCAAATTAAGTAATGCTCGATATGGAAAAGATTATAACTTTCAACATTGTTAAATGGTTGATTTAAGTTTATTGATAGACTTTTGAAGATAATACTTATAAATAAAATGAACTATTTTTTAGTTTTTTTTTTTTTAATCTATTGTTGGAATCTCGAATCTAAGAAAATAAAGGGAAACTTGTGTTTCAATGAATTGATTTACTATCAATCATAATTGAAGACATAAAATCGCAAAATACATTGCTCAATACGATCTTATAAAAATAATCATATTCAGAATCGATAATACTACGCACTAACTCAATAAAACGTACATTATACTGATATCGTTTCCATTATAATACTACCTGTGATCTATTGCCGTAGCAAGCATCTACAGCTTTTATTAAACTGCATTCAAGACTACCACATTCAAAACCACAATATTTTTCTATGAAACCATAATAAACCATGATTTTGGAATTTATGCATTTTTATAATTATTCCGAAGTCAATTAATTGAAACACAAGTTTTCCAAAAATCAAAATTCTCTATCAATGCCTAAATATATTAAATTTTTGTTTTCATGAAATGTACCTATTTCCTAATTAAGATACACGTAAACTAAACGATACCTCGATGTCATATAAATAAGACTAAATATGATAGGGTTTTTGTTTTGGTTACATTAACATCATGGGGGCTAGGGGTTTTTTGTGATCCACAAATTTGAATTACGTAAACCATCTAATATCATAAAAATGATGTTTTCTTTTTCCTAATTTTCATTACCCTAAAAGGAAAAATAGTTAGAAAACATTCACATCACTTCCAACATTTGCTCCTCGTGTACATCTATTAAGGGAAACTAAATTAGGCCATTGATGGTGAGAGGATTAGCAAAATTAAAACATCAACACCATTACGATTACGCAAAACAACTTAATGATCTGAAATTGATGATATTAAAGTATCTTGATAAGCTACTTTTTTGTATTTCTAATTGTATTACCTGTTTTTGATGAAGGGTTAAGGAAATCGGAAAAGCTTAACCCAACTAACACACAATGAGAGGGTGGTGAGGAAAACTTGAACAGAACTAATGGGAAGGATTAGCAGCCTCCTTAGTGCATTGACCATGACTCGGGTTTAATTAAGATTATAATCACACACAAAACACGGGTCAAGCAGCTAAACTTAATCTAATCCAAGTGACCATATCCATTGTATCATTGCTTAAGCTGGCCAAAATGATGGTGCGCGTGAACATTTTGGATTAAAAAAATTTTGTGGCTTTTTTTTTGTATCAGAAGGTTCTTCTTATGGTTTGCTAATAAACAATTAGTTAGTGGTTTAATTTTAAATTAAATTGTCTGAATCTGCAACCTGCATTGGGTTGGGCTGACTGTGGAATGGGGCCCACGCGTTTTCATTGGGCCCATTTTGGTTTTGTGTAGTTTTGTATTTTAAATTTTGAACCCGATTGATAGGATTTGGGAATGTCACTAGTGTGGATCAAAAGGGTGGGAACTGGGCCTTGGATATAAGCCCATTGTTTATTGGGATTCTGTTTTGTGGGCCTCAGAAGTCTAATATTGGGCTATAAACAACTGGGCCGGTTGAAGGAATGCGTTCAAGATTTGGACTAGCCTTCGCTATGATTTAGCCAGGTTTAACCTTTTTCGTCAGGCACAAAGGTCATGAGCGGGCCTTCACAATACTAAAACGTTTTTAGTTCCATAACACACTCAAATTCAATCTCCATTCGAGTCGTGAGGATCATAGCTACGGTAAAACACTACGCATTCTCAGAATTAACTCGATAACACTTGCTCAACCATTGCTTAAAATGTTATAAATATCAACGATATATCGTCAATATTTCGGGTGTCGGTCCATTCTGACATAATATCGGCCAACAATAGTTGTTTGGGGAGAAAATAGAAAATATCAAGGCTGGAGCATCGATAAATATCTACGAGATTGATAGAGACTGCCGATCGAAAATTAGCGTGTGGAACTACGGGCATGTCACAACTGAAAATTTTCCATTATTGCCAATAGATCGAGAAAATTCGGAGATATATCGATGACATGTGGATGGCTAAGGCCATGTTTAGTAGGTAGAAAATTTTCTGTTTTCTCTATTCAAACTTTTCGAAAACAAATGAAAAACACGTTAAGCATTTGCACAAGACGAAAACAAATTAAAACAAAGAAACGAATCTTACCATTAACATTTTATATACGACCGAAAAATATGAAAAGCTCGCTTTTCCTTGCTTTCGAATTAAATTCAACCAATTGAACTAAATGAGGTTGAAAATGAAACATATTTTCAAATCAAATTCAAGTACGAAACGTATTTTCGAAACGAAACTAAAGACAATACATCAAAATTTTCATATTCTCGAATTTTCGACATAATAAAAATTTTCACAACTAAACGCCTGCATCTTTTTTTTTTATCCAAAATTTTGAAAAAGCTTCAATAGCTACTTGTAGGATTTGAAGGCCATAATTGAGTATGTATTTATCCAACGGTCAAGATTCAATTTGGCAATTTCTTTAGGTTCCAACTCTCAGATTTTTCATTTTTTATCTAACGGTGGATTTTGAATATGTGACTTGATCCATTTCCATGAATGAATTATAACGGTTAGATTAATATCTAATGGACATATTCGATCAAAAATAAAATCCAACGACCAAAATTCATTTTAATGGGTTTTTTTTATCGAAAAATTGCTAGTTTGACTTAAAAAATTCTATAAATAGTATAAAATAATTAGTTTTTCATATTAAACTCATCCCTTTTATAAAATAACTAGTATTTTTGTTAATTTTCGATATATCGATATTCATATAAAAATATCCATCGATATATCTGTAAAATCCAATATTAATATATCCATTAAAACCGATATTTTTACATTGATTCAAACTCGATATCACTTGTAAAGGTTTTTGTACCTTTGCTTCGTGGTTTGATTAATATACATTTTGAAAACTAAATTTCAAAAATCTAATATTTTGACCTCATTTTGTCAAAAATGACCTCATAGTTTCTGTAAAACTAACTCATTTTTTTCAAACATGCATATAAATACATGAATAAGAAATGACATTTTTGTCCATAACGAATTATTTTTCAAGAAAAAAACATTGAGAGTGCTAGATTTATAAAATTTAAGTTATTTAAGATCTTTTAACCTACTATTTCTTAATCTAAAGCTTAATGTAAAACTAAAGTCATAATTTATAAAGGATATCATCAATATGTTCGGTTCAAGAAAATGATTAAAAAAAAAGTTATTTATTTTTTCTTATGATCCACTTTTCCATGAAAAATATAAAATAGATATAAGTAAAACTATTAAGATACTTATTAATTTTAAAAATCATATAATCTTAACGAAAAACAATATTGAAATAAGGGAAATAAGTTCGGAATAACATAAGAGATTAGTTCATTAATTTTTTTTTTCTTTAATTATTCTCCTTTCCTATACTTTTTTCTATATAACATAAATTTTTTATTTTATAAATTTTAATTTTCAATCATTCTTCTAACTTATACAACTATTTTAAAAAGAACCTTACAACATATAAAAAAATTAATATGTTTTGAATTTTTGTTTTCAAAAATAAAAATATTAGTATTAATAAAGCATAATTCAATGGTTAAGAATTGTGAAAATATAGGGAATGACTAATGTAATACAAAGTATTTAGATGTCTAAAAAAAAAACAAAAACATTAGTAAAATTGCTTTTATTTTCTAAAATCCATACAGATCATCAATTTTTATTTTTTAAAAAACAAGCATAAATTTTTATTTGATGTTTTTCACGCATTGTCTCTTAAATTAAAATCAATTTACTGACACGCCCACGTGGAATTGAGGATTGATTATGATAATATTTACAATTCTCCGTTTTTCTTCCACTTGGGCATTACTGATATCGAAGATGATTTAAAATATACAATAAAAAGGATTCCATAACGTATATACAATATTAAAAATATCGGTTTCATCGGATATACTAATATTTAGATTTTACGTATATATCGGATACATCATAGATATATCGATTAATATTTTTATATGAATATCGATATATCATAAATTAATAAAAATACTTAAATTCTACAAAATACTCAGAAAAGCCAGAAAACGACATTAATAACGAAATACATATCATGCTGGAGATTGATAATATATTTTTCAAATGAAAACATGTGAATCGACTGAAGGCTGACGAATATCCCATTCTTACGGTATACATATACCAAGATATATCATATAATAATATTGATTATAAGATCGAACAAATTAAGAAATGTTTTAGAGATAATAGATGAATTTGATATGAAAATTAGATATTTTAGGGCTATTTATAGATTTTGTTGGAGTCAAACTAACCGTTTTTTGGTAAAAAAAAATATTTAAAAATAAATTATGACCGTTGGATTTGATTTTGTATCAAATATAACCTTTAGATTTTGATATAGCCGTTATAAATCAATTATAACTGTTAGATCAAGTCATATATTCAAAATCTACCGTCAGATAAAAAAAATAGCCGTTGGAATCAAAGGGATTGAAATTTGACCGTTAGATCAACACAGATTGAATTATGACTATCATATTAGCTACTAGCCGTTGGAGATTTTGAATTTTTGAAATAAAATCTCAGTTTTCCACATGTCTAACAATTATGACATTCGGATTTGGGCAATTTACTAGTCGATATATCGACTGATATCGGCGATATTGGCAAAATTGTAATTTTTTGTTTTATTTTTTTATTTTTTTACACGCTACATTTTTTCGATTGATTTTGTGTCAGATATATCACCGATATTTTCCAATATTTCCTTTAAATGATTTTCGTTTGCTGATATTGTATCAAGAAAGGCTGATACCTGAAATATTGATGATAGATCGTGACGTCCATGCCTATATGTGATTAACTTAAAAAAAAAAAAAAATGGAAAACTAGAAGGGTGGATTTTAATTTTTATTCATGGTGGAAAGAATTCCAGAAATAAATAGTTGAAACTAAAAATGGGAATAATGAGGTGGAAAAGATAAAGATAAGAGATAATTAGATAAAGATAAAAGGGTACACGTGTCAATCGGGTGGACCCACACGAATTGACTGCTGACTTGGAGCCTCATCCAATTCTTCTTCTATTCACTTTATTCATTACCTTCTCTTTTTTCTTAAAGAAAAAAAAACCAAATAAATAAATCCAAACCTTAAACAAAGAAAAAAAGGGAAAAAAAAACATATTTGAATTTCCCTTTTCCCGTTTTGAATAGTTCTGATATAAAATTTATAAATTTGATAAAATAGTAATTAAAATTATATAATTCTTGTTTTTCAACATATGATGACTATAAATTGATATTTTCAATTAATTAAATATGTTTTATGTGTTTGAATCACTTTTGCACAAATAAAACGTTGTCACAAGATAACAAATAATATTATATAAATAAAATGATGACAAAACAAACGTCGATAAAACAACGATAATATAAAAAATAAAATAAAATATAAATCTTCACACACAATTTTATTAAACAAAAAAATGAATAGTGATTTTAGATCAATAATAATTAAAAAATATTAAAACGTCACTTCTGCATTTTTTTTCATAAAGTCGTGCTATTAAGGTTTTTGATTATAGTGGAAATTCATACTTTGGAAGCGGGTATTTACTTGAAAAGTGTGTATCTTATGTTTACAAACATCTGTTGCTAATATATATATATATATATATATATATATATAAAAGAGCTAAGATTCAAAATATAATATTTGAATTTGAATTTTTTAAAATATAATGAGAAAATTATTTTCAAAAAAATTTGAGAGAGGGACCGGATTGGGCACTAATTAAATCCGTCCCTATATATATATAAAGAAATGGAGATGAGAAGAGATTGAAGTCTCGAAATTGAAAAGTGCGTTGAACGTTTTAAGGAAATAATATTGGTACCAAAATCCTAAGAGCATATCTCACAGCGAAAGAAGTTTCAACATGTATTTAAATCAGAAAAATCGCCTACTGGGCTAAGAATAATAGCACAAGACAGCATCTACGTCGTAATATTTATCGTAACATACAGAACCATTCACTAAAGAATAAACGTCGTTAATGGGAAATCTATTTACTCTCAACAACAAAATTTATAAATAGACATGGAAATGGGACATAAACTGAACGTAATTTATTACCGATATAATTATTAAAAAGTTTAAGAAAATCGATCAGATTAAGATTCGATAAACTTCGACGCTATCGCCTAGATGCTCTAACTAAAATTTAAATGCAATCTCAAAACGACTCGTGAATAAAAATATACCTTTACGTTGCTTCACTTTAGATAACTATTAAACGCTTAAGCCAGATAATATCATCCTTAAATATCGCGATATTTTCAACTCAGAAGGAGACGAGATATTTCCAGCTCAAAAAGAGACGACTTTACAGACGAAACCTTTTTTCATCGAATAGCATGTCTCCACGTGTACCCATTGCTCTTTATACAAAAAGGCCAAGCTGTAAGATTCTATCTCACTTTTCCTTTTTTTTTTTTTTTTAATTTTCATTTTGAGAATGGAAATGACCAAAAGTTGATCTTTATGGAATTCCGCACATTTTTTTTTTCCAACTAATACCCGCCGACCAAACTGACCATTTCGGAAACCGTGAATATTTCCTGACGGTTATACCCTTTTATCCAATAAATCCATTTTCCATTCTTACTCCGGTCAATTACATAACTTGTCCTTACACCAATTCACACCCTCCCCTCCTAAATCTTCGTTCTTATCCACTTCTGAGGCTATACTCGTAATTCCAGGTGACCATTCAAACCACCGATCACACGCAGGGGCAAAACCGTCAAATCACGCCTCCTTGCTCATCTACCTCTATATAACTGGCAGCCCCACCGACTTCCGAGTCTCCACATTCAAAACCGTTTAGCTCGTCTCTTCAGATTTGATTTCCATTTCTGATTTTTTTTTTGAGAGAATTTCCATTTCTGATTTTAGGTCCGTACATATAGTGATTTTTATCATTTTTTTTATATAGTTATCACTCTCTGTTGATCAATTTTTCAGATTTAACAGAGCTCTGTATATATATACAAAAATTGTTCCATTTCCTTTTGATTCTGTACGGATCATGAACTCCAGCGGTCATATTGGAATTACGACCATGAAACCCTACTGTAGAGTTCTAACCAGCTGTAGGAATTCGTCTATTTTCAAGTTCCCTTCTTCAAAATCAAACCATTTCATTGCTGATAATTCGTCGAAATTTCAATCTCAGTCGGCCCATGGCCGGAGATTCCAGTCTTGTAGTGTTCAGATTCTGGGTAAGAAATGTGGAGCTCATTCGAATCGGAGGGCTTTTTCGTTGTCCGATCCGAGTTGGAGCCAAATTAGGGTTTACAGAAGTTGTAGTGGTGTTCTTGGAGGTAGGAGAGGTGTTTTGGTGATCTCTAATGTGGGGTCGGATTTTAGGAAGCATTCGACATCGGTGGAGAGTCATGTGAATGAGAAGGGGTTTGAGAGCATTTATATCAATGGTGGATTGAACGTGAAGCCTTTGGTGATTGAAAGAATTGAGAGGGGTCATCTGGAGGAGGAGTCTAGCTTAGAATTTAAGGAACCGGAGGTGAAGTTTGATCATTCAGAGGGTTTGAATGAGAGAAAGGTTGAGAGAGAGGTGCCGGAGATTGAAAAAGAAGCATGGAGGTTGTTGAGAAGTGCGGTTGTGGATTACTGTGGGAATCCGGTGGGGACTGTTGCAGCCAATGACCCAGGGGATAAGCAGCCGCTGAATTATGATCAGGTCTTTGTTCGGGATTTTGTCCCATCTGCTCTAGCATTCTTGCTTAAAGGAGAAGGAGAGATCGTGAAGAATTTTCTCCTTCATACATTACAGTTGCAGGTGAGTCGTGGCTTTGGTTTGATGTTGATGTTATTGTTTGTTTCTCGTTTATGTTTAAGTTAATTTCTGCTTACTGCACATAATTTCATTATTTTTGTGTGTAATAATAAGGGCATTATCAGACATCTTTAGAAATTTATTCATCAATGGGGTTTACCTAGCATTCTAAACTACAAATCCATCATTCAAATGAAAAGAAATTGAGGGTCATCTCCACAGCCAATGGTACAGGAGAGATTTAAGGGTTTCTTGAAATTCAAGTTTAGGATTGTTTTTCATTTGCTTCTAGGTTATGGTTGCCACTTTCGGTAATGAGCCATTTCTTGTGATGCTTTTTTTTGCACAAATTGTATGTGAAAAAACATGAGCTAAAAATTTTCTGCACAACACTGACATGATCATTGAACAAATTATGGAAAGAATAAGTGATGCCTTTATACAGAAACTAAATGGCAAAAATTTGAATAAAGTATTTGGTTAGATGTCCCAACTTATAATGAAATTTAGCATCACAAAGAACAAGGAATATCTTTTCTTCTTTTGCAAGTAAAAAGAATTCATAGTTCAGTCATGGGAAATAATGCCCCCTTTCACAAAATATTAAGCCACAGTGAAGGGTAATAGCATACTGGGGAATCGTATTAAAGACCTGTGGGTCAAATAGCTAGCTTGTGGAAATGTTAGATTTCTTCTGTGAGCTTTGACATATATTTAAACAGGCTGTTTTGATGTTTGTTGCTTAGAGTTGGGAGAAGACCGTGGACTGCTACAGTCCTGGGCAAGGGTTGATGCCAGCAAGTTTTAAAGTTAGAACCGTGCCTCTTGATGGAAGTGATGGAGCATTTGAGGAAATTTTGGATCCTGATTTTGGTGAATCAGCGATTGGACGTGTTGCCCCTGTAGATTCCGGTAGGTTTAGCTTTGCCGCATGATCTATTATGATTTTTCTCCGTTGCTATGTATCCAGATGTTCATCCAGTGCATTTTCATGCAATAAGATTAATTCTTACCAACGTGTGTCAACAATATGACAATTTGCATTGCGTAAAATCTGAAGTACTGTTTTATATCTTAACTACTCTGACAGGGTTGTGGTGGATCATTTTACTGAGGGCTTATGGAAAGATCACAGGGGACTATGCTTTGCAACAGAGAGTAGATGTCCAGACAGGCATAAGACTGATCCTTAACTTATGTTTAGCTGATGGGTTTGACATGTTCCCAACTCTTTTAGTCACTGATGGTTCCTGCATGATTGATAGACGCATGGGTATTCATGGTCACCCTCTTGAAATCCAAGTGAGTTGTACATCCTCTGTGTAGTTCTTAGCTTTTTGTAGGTATTGAGTTTTTGCTTGGATTTTGGTGAATTATTCTTTTCCATTTATTGCATGCTCGAGCAGATTAGATATTAAGGTAGAATTAGTTATGTTGCTTATGGTTGTATGGCATCTTCCTTTGGCTATTATTTTGCAATTTTTGCCTATACTCTCCATGTGAATGTTTGGATGAATGTGTTTTCAAGTTCATAGATTCAATGTATATCTGTCGTCTTTTGAAAGAAATAGAGTGGCCTTTGATAATGAGGCCTTCTCTGCGTACAGATTAAAGAGTTATTTCATTTGTAATTTTTGGTCTAGGTCGTAAGTGTTTAGTGGGGACAGACAGGAGTTTGTTGGATTTTCTAACATGGATGGGGTATAGATGATTTTTTGGGTTTGGTAGGTTTTCCAATGCTTTGGCCATTTTCTCAGTGTACTTTTTGTATTCTCTCAGTGTACTTTTGGGCAGTCCTTTTTGTATTCTCTCAGTGTACTTTTGGGCAGTTTATCTCTATTTTTTTTTGGTGATTAATACATGCTGTTTTTTATCCATAAAAAAAAAAAAAAAAGTGTATCACTCGCCTTTCTTTACAGCTTTCAATTGCTGTCTCAAGTTTATGATCTCTATCATTTTTTGACAAATCTTATTTTTCACAGGCCTTATTCTATTCGGCACTACGGTGCTCCCATGAGATGCTCATTGTCAATGATGGTACCAAGAATTTAGTGCGGGCCATCAACAGCCGATTAAGTGCCCTGTCATTTCATATTAGAGAGTATTATTGGGTGGATATAAAGAAGATCAATGAGATATATAGGTACAAGACAGAAGAATACTCCACAGAGGCCATCAACAAGTTCAACATTTATCCTGATCAAATTCCTACCTGGCTAGTAGATTGGATACCCGATGAAGGTGGCTATCTTATGGGCAATCTACAACCTGCCCATATGGATTTCAGATTTTTCACCCTTGGAAATCTGTGGTCCATTATATCATCATTGGGTACCGCCAAACAGAATGAGGGTATTCTGAATTTAATTGAAGCCAAATGGGATGATCTTGTGGCACATATGCCTCTTAAGATATGTTACCCTGCTATGGAGAATGAGGAATGGCGCATTATCACTGGCAGTGACCCAAAAAATACGTGAGCCTGTTTAGAGTTTTTCTTTTATTGTATCAAATCGACTTCATTTATAAACACCTCTTTAATAGAAGCACATCAATTATAGTAAAATTCTTATTCTAACACCGAATTTCTCTGCTTACTTGCAGGCCATGGTCATATCATAATGGTGGATCTTGGCCAACACTTTTATGGCAGGTAAAATTTCTCTTGATTTATATATGAGTACCCTCAACATTTTTTTGTAACGCTTCCAGAAGATCATTGTTCTTCATATTAATTCATTAGAAGGCTTTCTTATCTTCGCCGTGTTTTTGTCCCCCATCATCCTCTTCCTCGGATTAGGTCTACCAAAACAGCAGTTGCTGAAAAATTAATCCTCACATGTGTAGTGCTGGCCACATAATGCTAACCCTTTTAGTTTTTTGTATTTCAGTTCACATTGGCCTGTATCAAGATGGGAAGGCCAGAATTAGCAAGAAAGGCAGTTGCTTTAGCTGAAGAGAGACTTTCAGTGGACCACTGGCCTGAATATTATGACACGCGGAACGGGAGGTTCATAGGGAAGCAGTCCCGGTTATACCAAACATGGACAATCGCCGGATTCCTGACTTCAAAGATGCTCTTGGAAAACCCAGAGATGGCATCCCTGTTGGCTTGGGAAGAGGACTACGAGCTCCTTGAGATTTGTGTTTGCGCGCTCAGCAAATATGGTAGAAAGAAGTGCTCACGCAGTGCTTCAAGATCCCAGATTGTTGTCCAGTGAGAATCCCTTCCTTCTAATTAACACTTCTTCTAATTACAGTCAGTCTCCGAAACTATAGGACTACAATAAACACATAGGACGAGCATGGTGGCTGACTTGATTTTATACTACAGCCACAATATGCTTCTCAGATTCTTGGATTTTCTGACTGCCGCTTTAGTCTAATATATTTTTTAGATGTAAGTAAATACATTCAGTGGAAAAAATAAGACAAATACGTAGTCGGATGGCTGATGTTTTTAGAGCGCCTCTGGCTCTGCCATTACACTAAATGTTCTTCTTCACATTGTAAGTTATATAACCAACTAGTGTTGTATCAACATTTATATTTTATATGACCTCAATGTATCTTTCTAATCTCTTACATCTTTGTGTTATCTTTTCCATTTCCTTTTATCTTTTATCTTTTTTATCTCAGAGCTCTAATGATAGATAACCAAGCTCAATAGGAGAGTAGAACCCGAAAGACGCTTGATGGCGACCCATCAACTTAAGACTAATTCACAACCTACAAACTGCGTCACAAAATTCAACACGACACGACATTAACCTAATACGACAATCGCCGACAAACGGCCGCGAGACAACGCCGCGATATACTGCCAACCGCTTAACACGCTTAATAAACGGGTCGCCGCTACACGCTTACCATCACCCGCTTAACCCGTGAATCGCTTAACCCAACCCAACACGTCAGACACCCCCTACTAACCAACATGGACGATCATCTACTCTGAGTTTAAAACTGATAAAACCTGGCTCAGGCTGTCCAGATGGGCCTGAGTTCACACTCCTACTCCTACTCATACGCTACTCATATAGGAAGAGGAGGTTAGTTAGTTAGTTGAGAGAGTATAAAAAACCAGTATTGGAAGAAAAAACTAACATTCCATAATCCATTGATTACTGAATTACACTAGTAGAAAGAAACAACACAATCACAGATATCATCTAATAAGCGGAAACTTGAAAAGCATGTATTTGATTGATGGATTGAATTCATGAGTTATGAGGATGAGGAGGATCCAAGTCTGGGGAGGCTTTGAAAAGATTGAGACGAGTGTCGCCGAGGCGTAGAGAGTATGCAGTTTCCTTGTACTCGCTCCAAGTGAATGGCCTGTAAAGAGAAGGCTTCTCAGGTGTGACAACCTCTGGAAGAGAAGTGATCAATCCATGAAGAGGTGGACCTCCAAAATATGCCATTGACATTCTGGGCTTCACTGAATTTGTTATGGCTCTGTGTCTCACGCTCACAAACCTCCCATTCGTCATGACCTTCCAGAACAAAAAAAATCAATGATCAATGATCAATGATCAATCCCCCTGTTTGGCGTCCAAGAAAATAATCATTAAATGCGGGTGTGATTTCCTTGAATATATCTCATTGGTTGGGAACTGATGGGTGGGGTCCAACTTATCACCAATCCAGTACCAGAGAGATTGCAGGGATTCCCAACTCATTTTTTCAGTTTGTGTCAGTGAGTTGAGTTGTGTTTGCTGATTACCCATAAGGAAAAAAACTAAACAAGAAAAGAAAAGAAAAGAAAAGAAAACAGACCTGCAACAAATCACCTACATTAACACAGAAGCTGGTGGGGTCGGGGGGGACAGGAGCCCAAAGGCCATCAGCAAGACGGATTTGGAGGCCACCCACATCGTTGGATCTCAAGATGGTCAAGATCTGAGGGTCAGAATGCTCCCCAAAGCCAATGTAACTAGGGTTGGGCTGATGATGAATCTGAAAAGAGGGAGAGGAAGAAGCAGAAGAAGAAGAAGAGTGGGTGTCAAGGATGAAGAGAGGAGCAGGATAGTGATTGAGCCTGAAGAAGGAGTCGCTGTCAAGATGTGTGATGAGGCTGCTGAATACTGAAGTGTCATGGACCCACAATCCCTCTGCCATCAGATCCAAAACTTCACATGCCAAATTTGTTACTGCTTCTATGTAACCATTCACCGCAGAGCTGTCATCACCCATTCACCCCCACCCAATCAATTCAATAAACACACAAAATTAATTAATTAATTAATTAACAACTTATAACTTTATTACAAGTATTAAAAACCGAATCGATGATTGAATCGAAAAATTATTTATTCATAGTTTAGGAGTCGAATCGGATTAAACCATAGATAAAAAGGTTATTAATGAATGATTCGATTCTTAAAACATTGCTTATAACCCCTCTTTGTCTCTCCCTCCAACACACCTCCACTTCTCACCCATTGATTTTCCATATTTGATAACAGAATACTCAATACTAAAAAATGTCATCCATAACGGTCCAATTGATCGAAACAGTGCTTATACTTCTCTCTTTCTCTCTCTCTCACCCCCACCTCCAATCCATTGGTTTTCCGACACCTCCCACCTCCCACCCATTGGTTTTCTACATTTGGTAACAGAAGTTACCATTGCTTTTTTCCATATCTGGGACCTTACCCTCATTTCCATCTTCCTTGATTTGATTGGACCTTCTTGATGTGTTTCTGACTTGTCATTCTGTTCTGATTCTATACACTTTTTATCTCCTTCTATCTATCACTACCCCACCATTTCTTTCTCTTTTATTCATCATTTTCTTTCTCTCACCATTTAGTACTTTCAATTTCAACCAATCAACCCATACCCCCCATCATTTTTCTTTCATAATTTTAACCCATAGAATTATTGGATCAAGAACCCAATCATGGATTTCAGAAATAATTGCATTTCAAACTTAATTTCTTAAATCATTGTCTCCCCTACAAAGACAATTAGCCTTTTTCTTTTCATTTCCTCCCCAAAAGCAATACTTAGTCATAAAAACAATACCATCACATGAAGTACTACTACAATTAGGGTACTACAAATGCAAAAATGTAGCATCTACCATGGGATGCAGAGATTGACACTTGCATAAATAAATTTTGAATTGCAAACCCATTCAACTACCTCATGGATTTCATCACATTCTTTTCATAATTTATTCCATTATAATAAGCGTTTGGTAGCTACTCTAGAACCAAGAAGAAAATGAGTACCTATTAACAAGAATAAAATAATTCCCAACTCATACTACACCTATTTAGTATCATTTTCAATTAAAAGAGCCATTACAAATACTGGGTTGTTGCATGTGAAAGCATGGAGGACTATATACAAATTCATATCTATCTATATATATATATATATATATATATATATGAATTTATCTTTGATGCTCCACGTTAACTTCATAGAGTTGAAGTGACTTTTCAACAATTTCTTTCTTTAAATGGAAAAACCATTCATCATGGTAAAACATATGCCAGCAGGACAAGTAAAAAAGGGAAAGAAGAAGAAAAAGAAAAAGAAAAAGAAAACTCATTAGTTCTCTCACGGATTTTTGAGTTTCAAAAACAACCCTTCCATGTGAATATGTTTTCCAAGATTTGACCACCCATGGATGTAAAAGATAAACCCACGTAAAACCCTAAGGTTTTTCTTTTTTTTTTTACTAGAGGGATAAAAGAGATCAGTACCTGAACTTTGTTGGATCATTGGAGATAGTTTCTGATATCTGAGAAATGGAGAGAGGTTTGGTGTTGAAAAGAAGGTATTCAACCTCCCCCATATCACCATTAAAGCCTATGTTCTTGCAGCCATAGCCTAATGGCTTTGCTAGTCCAGCTCTCTCCTTCTCTGAGGCTGGTTTTGCAAAGAAGTTAAAGCTTTCTTCTTCCATCTTCCTGATAACGTCCTCAGAAACTCCATGGTTGATGACCTTGAAGAAACCATATTCTTGACATGCTTTCACTATCAGCTCTGCGACCTTTTCTCTACTACCAGATAGGTCTATCACTGGAAGCTCCAGCTTCTCACTGCCAATTGGGTTTGATGAGGCTACCACCATTGTTTCCCCACAAGAAGAAGGATGAAAGAGTTTTTGTGTGAAGACTTAGAGAAGATGAGGGGATATTTAAGGGAGAGATAGAGAGAGAGAGAGAGAGAGTCTAGAACAAAGAAAGGGGATAAATATTATATACATAAATAATTAAACGTGAGGATTCAGGAATCGTAGACTTTGAGTAAAGTACAACCGGCAAATTCCTGTCACACAAAGAAGGTTGACTTTTTCTACCATCTTTTGACTTGGATTTTTTTGCCCCTCGCTTTATTATATTTTACCTTCTCCCAAGGCTTCAATTTCTGAAACCAGATTCGTATTAAACAGAAAATGATATAAAAATACTAAATACTTAATACGATTTTATGTACACCGCATTTAAAATATGATATTATCTAGATACTATATTGATAAATTATAGATAATACATTAATATCCTAAATACTATCATAATGAATAGGGTCAAAATAGTATATGTGGTTTAATCCGAAACATAATTATTTTTCATGAAATGATATTGAATCATGCATTTTATATTATTTATACTTTCTTTACAATTATTCCCTCAATTGGTGAATTCTTAGGCTTTGTTGCACAGACCACCACTAATTTACATTATATTCCTTCCTTGCTATGCCTAGTAACCACTAATCTCTACTCCCATCTACCCACATTATTTCACTCTTAAGTGATTAAATAATTATCTATATTTGAAAATCAATTATTATTTTTTTCCACATATTTTGAATAATGTGTTTCCCATTCTTTAATCATTCCTTTATCTTTATTTCCAAATTGTAACCTTGATACCTACTTTTCCTTTTTTTTTTTTCCCCTCCCTTTGTTAAATTTTACCCTAGCCTAGGCTTAAATTTTTACACTCTTAGGCTTTGTTGAACATACCACCGTCAATTTACATTATATTCCTTCCTTGCTATGCAAGTAACCAACCACTAATCTCTACCCACATTTATTTCACTCTTAAATGATTTACTAAAAATAAAATAAAAGCATCCATATATGTGTTATCTTAGTTGGATCATTATTCCCTATAGTGATGCTTTTTTGTTTCCACTAAAAAAAAACATCTTCCATGGTCTTCAAAATGAATGTTTGTGGGGGAGAGAAAAATCCCAAAAATCCATATGGATGATAGCTGTTGGCTATTGAGAAAACAGTAGGAGATAGATAGGTGTGTGTGAGAGAGTAAAGAGAGAGATGATGGTGAATATGAATATAGCTTGTAGACAGTGGGGTAGAGGTTTTTTGACTAGGGTTGGGGAGAGCTAATTGATTCCTACATATCCCTACTTTTCATGGTCTTGTTCTTCACTGCATTATTACTCTATTGGTTCACCAATGTGGCTTAACATAAATCCCTATGTTTGTATAAATATCAATATACTTTTCAAGAAGCCTACACATTTTCTTCTTTGATTGCATGGCTAAATTTAAATTCTCTTTTATTTTGTTTGTTTATTTGTTCTGACACTTTGCTTAAAATCATGTTGATTTGAAACATCAACAACAAAATGCTCCATTCAATGTGACATATCTTATTGGATGCCTTGTCATTTTTACTCAAATAGGTAAGAATTATCCATATGTATCAAAAGGAAAAAAAAGGAAAGGAATCTATATGTATTTGTCTAATTTGTCATGATAGTTTTCCCATCTTTTGGTCCATTTGGGAAAAAAGAAAGATATGAAATACATTCAAAGAAAAAAAAAAATCAAAAAGTTAAACCTTTTATACAAAAGGTATAAGAAAAAAATCTTCACAAAAAAATAAACACTAGTGATCAATATAAACCCTAATTTAACCTATCAAACAGCCATAATTATTAAAAAAAGGTTATTTAAATAGATAACTCAAACCTGTAAGATTCCTCAAAAAATATATGGAGTAACTCTAAAAACTTATCATTATCCCTCTCTTATACTATATCCCACTAAAAAGAAAATCAAATCCATTCTTATATTTTGTTTCTTGTTCCATCTATCCACTTCTTTTCTTATTTTGAACTTAAATGTCTTTCTTGTGTTTTTAAGATAGATAATTTAATTTTAAAAAAATTCTCATGTCTTGAAAAGGAAGAGCATACTTTTACAACTGCAAGCTTAATCAGCCCCCTTTTTAGTCAAATTTGCTTTATAATAATCATAGCCTCATATTAATTTCACCATAGATATAGAAAAGGCACATCATGATGTGAGATCCAAACATTACATCATCCATCAACCGACTTCATGGAGAAGGAATGGGCTTGATAATTGTATATGATACCAATCTCTATGATGATGTTAGTTTTTTTCACACTGCTTGGTGTCCCCTGCACTCATTGCTTTATACTCTTCATCCTCGCACTTTTTCAGACATCAGATCTCAGACTTTTATTTCATATGTATTTCATCCTCACAACCCTAAAATCGCCTAAATCGCGCTTTTTTTTTCGCTGTTGACATTTATAACGCGCCGCTTCCCACACCGCATATCTAATAGCCTGTCAACACTTCCTCCTTCTTCCATTTATTTTTCTGCATTTCCTTAAGTACAAACCCTAATTTTTTTTTTCAAAAGAACTACAAACCTAGCTCATAATTCGCTACACTTTCTCTTTATATGTAGGCTTATTAACTGCTCATAAAACTAAAGAGTGGGCAGGAGAGAAGACTATTAATGCTAACAAATTAATTAACATACGTGGCATTTAAATATATATTTTTATTTTTATAGCTTTTTTTATTTTTAAAGTACAAGTAATCTATCAGATATTTAATCTGCTGCGTAATTTCAACGCGCTCTAACTCAATGAACAAATCTATACGAAATGAGAAAGATAGCTGACGCCGCAATGCCTCAAAATAAAATACAAGGACGGTTAAAATAATAAAGTACAGGAATTCTCAAAATATCAGGTTTTGGCTCTTTACTCTTTAGAGAATGGAGATGATGATCATGCACCACATCATCCCCCACCATGCCATTCCTGTATATCATATGGTTTTCAAGATATCGACTAATCTTGTCCATCTTCCACACGTGCAATAATGGATCATTTTCACAAATTATTCAAGTATCATGACATGAACTTTGTCATAACATCATCCATTCATTTACAAATATCCAATCCATTATTTTCTTTTACAATTGGTATTTATACACAATGACACACCGAGGATTCAAGATCAATGAGAACAAACTTAAAAAATATCATATAATCCTTGCAAATTTCAATGGGGCAAAAGGTAGGACAAGTTCAAATCATCTTAATTACAAAGGAGGATTTTTTTTTCAAAAAGAAAAAAATTTCAATTAGAGCAAATGCCTCCATTGGACATATGCCAGTGATTCGCTAGCGAGCAATGATCAAGTTATTCACATGATTTTTTCAATTTTTTTTAAGCTTTATTTATCAACATTATCATTATCACCGTCATCAACATCGTGTCATCATTATCATTATCGTCATTATCATTGTCAAGCTCATTACCATCAATACCCTATATAATTGTTTAAAAAAGAAAAAAAGAAAAAAAATATATATAGTGTTTATAGATGAGGCCCACTAAATAAAGTAGTTAATAATTGGAGCTTAGTAATGATATTGGGTAATGAATGGGAAAGAAGAAAGGAAATAGAAAATATGGGAATTATGAGGAAGGGATATAATTAACTCAAAATAGAATTTGCTTTTAAGAAAGGAAGGAAATGTAGGGTTGGCATTCCCATGCAGTTACTCCACAATCAACGCTAACCTAATATATATATATATATTTCAAAAGAAACTTCTCTTTCATTCTGTAATTAATTTCCATACCCATCTCCAATTCTTGAGTCACTTTCACCTAAAGAATCTAGAGAGGACGACTCAGTTGGTCCTAAAATTGGGCATAGACCTGACCTTGGTGTAATGATTCTGAGATTATGGTCCTGAAAGTAATATTTTCTTCTTTCATTTTTAGTTTTTTATGATATATTTATTTTGGAAAATATGCTTCTCTCATGCAACATGTGAAAGGGAACGGACAGGCTGTCCATGGACCACCACGTTGTCTATTTTCCCCCCCTCATGTACTCCTAGCCTCCTACCCTTCTTTCCCACTATAATTTCTAGAAAGTTAGAGAGAAAGTAGCGAGAAAAAAAAAATGAAAGGAAAATAATGTAAAAGTTTTCTTAAATAAAAATTAAATATTATTATTATTTTATGATATCTATTTAATTTTTATTTATTTATTTATGTTTGAATAAAAATTTATTTAAATTAATTTTTTTATATCTATTAACTTTACATATTAGATTACAGTACTCTGTTTTGGATTCAAATTTGGTTATTTCGTGTCCTTAGTTTCCACTTGGACTCGAATTTGAGGTCCTCTTCTTATGTTTTTTGCCTGTTTTAACGGTTAACACTTTAACACTTGAGGTAGGCATAATGGTCACCTCAAGCTCTATTTAAATTAATTAATTTCAACAAAAAAAGAAGGATCAATACTAGAATACACTTTAGTTTCAAGATAGTAAACTGTTTTTACTGAGACTCCGAACCCAAGATTCTTTTTTTATGCCTTTTACTTATTTTAACTGTGAACCATCTATCGTTTGAGTTAGACATGACGGGTGCCGTCTATTTTAATTAGTCAATTTCAACTAAAAAAGGAGGACTAACGCTAAAATAAGGTGAACAAATAAAAAGCAAATATGTAGTCTAGAAAGCGGCGGCGATTAAGTCCCCATCCAAATGACACATGCAAATAGTTTTTAGCCACTAGTTTATTTTCACATTATCATACCATATGAAAGGTTTGAAAAAAAGAAGAAGATTATATTTAGCTCCATTTATATTTAAATCTAGGTTAATTTCAAGTTTGACTAGATTGCAATTGAAATTTGAACGTTTAAAAAAAGATGTATTTATTATGCATTTATTATAAAATTAATTATATTTAGTTGGATGGATATTATATATCGTATTTTGTTTGGTTTATTAAAAGATGAAATAAAATAAATTATACTTTATTATTAGACATTAATTTAAAATAAAATTTATTATGCATTCTATTATCTGCTATTATAAATGAAAACAATTTTGTTTTTTTTTTGACAATAAAACTAAAATTTATTGTCAAGCATATAAATCCAAGTTATATATATTAAATAATACATGTTTACCTTACTTAATAGACATTCAAAGCTTTGCACATATCCATGGTTTAAGAGATTCTATAATGGCTTAGGAAAAAAAATACATGTATTTGTTGTAAAAGTATTATAATATACAAAATTGAACATAAGTATATTTTCCTCTCTTCTACTTTTATATATAAAAGAGATAATAAATCAAAGATGGACAATGGAAAAGAAGAAAGGGAGATAGATGGAGAAAGAAAGATAAATGAGAGAATTGTATTTCTTTGGGATGATTCGAATACAACGAGAAAATGAGCCTTTTATAGACATTGAAATGACTTCATTCACTTATACATTAAATAAGAGTAATGAAGGTGAGTTATGAAGCTACGTGAATTTTGCCTCAACATCAATATGATACATTCATTTTGGCTCCAATTCAATGTGGTCATTCACCACACATAAAAATCCTACTTGCAACACTTCATCGAACTACACTACTATGTTAATACGCTTCATTAAAAACCTCGCTAAGAAACCTAAACGATAAAACCCACATGAAAAGATAAGATAATATCTCATATGGATGTTTGTAGATTGCTTCTAAATTGCTAGGATCATTGCTAAAAACATCATGTTAGTAACTAATGGACAAAACTTTGACAAAGGAAAACGAAACAAGAATACATTAACATCTGTCATAAGCACGCTTCTCCTCATGTCGATATCTTAAGTTAGTGACCAATCTTAAGGATAAATTTTCTCGAATATATTAAGAATTCCACTTCGCAATAAGTCCTGCCAGATTATCACTCAATTACTACTCATTTAACATCAATTTCACTACTCTTATGAGTTCATGTGTATAAAAACCTGAAGAAATTTGTTTAATTTTATCTCGTTTGATATAACTTCATTTGATTTCCAGGTAACGCATTTAACATTATCTCTTCAAATAATATCACAGTTATTCTTTGATATGTGAATCGTGATGATTCTCGATATGTCGAATCATCAATCTTGTGCCTATATGCATTCACGACTCGCTTGTGAATCGCTATAATCTCTAATGATTCCGACGACGTACCCACCACGCTTCGCTTAAAGGATTCCACAAATACAGCCCATTACAATTAAACATATATCCTGTTTGTGATTTGACCTTATGTGGGTCTAAAAGGTATCCTACTGATTGATCCTTTTTTTTACATAGACCAAAAAAGTGACTAAGTCATAGCATGACAACCAAGAATTATTCATTTCCCAACAGTCATGCCAAAAACTTGTTGGACTCAAGATATAAACACAAAGAGCATGCCAGAGGTAAAGTCAGATTTAAAATCGGGTTTTCGATTTAAATCATTGCAAGTGCATAGGTCATACAAGTAATAAAGTGGACTAAACAAGTCTAGATATCATTCCTAGGAGGATTGACATGAGAATCTGAAGATCAATTACCCATACTACTCAAGATTTCCACTTTTTGAACTTCTAATTTGTAAACTGACTTAATAAATTGTTTTATAAGGTTTTTCTTTGTTAGAAAAGAAATCAAAAGTAAATGAATAAGATATTTCACTTAATGGAATAGACACGGAGAAATGAACCAATGTTTTTTACCATAAAATTGCAACAAGTTAAAAAACAACAGGTTAGCTATGATTTTGAAATCTGGATTTGTCAAAGAGCAAAATAGTATAGTCTTGGATTCCTCCTAACACTATACATTTCACTAACTAGAATTCCATATGCCTTTCCAGGTCAAGGGTCTAATTAGCTACTTTTTGAAAACGATCTTCTTTAAGATTCGATTGCTTTTTCTTTCCAATACTTCACAACCATTTCAGATCGAGATATGTCATTCCCATAAATGATAACACAAGACTTTCAATTCAATCGTACCTTTGACCTGCAATTCGTTAAATCTCTCTTCCTCGACAATCTAGCTAACACTGATCGAGACTATTCTGCAATTTAGATGAAAAACCTCTATGGATTAAAAATGGGTCTCTACAACAACTTAATTCCTCGTAGAAAACTATTCGTTAAACAACATAATTAGGCTTAGAGTACATTAATTCATGAATATTAATAAAAAATGCCCCCAGGTGACTACTCTATACCCTTAGGTCGTCCATCTCTGTGTCACTCAGAGGGATCCTGGAAATCATAGTAAAGACACAGCTATTAACCACGAATATGCATAATAATACCAAAGAACAATACTAATAAGAGCAACCCAGTGTTCATGCCCACAACTTCAATGAGTAAAACAAATGATAATCAAAACATAAAATCCTTTCCCGAGGGAACTTAGTCTTTCAAATATGGATCACACATTACAATGACTAGTTGATCAAACAAATTCATTGAAATAGCAATCTAACCGAAATAAAATGAATTCCATAAAATTTTCAATTTCCAATTTCCATTAAAGTTCAGACATAATTGAAAACTAAATAAACATTAATCTGAGCTCCATGATTCGCTTCAGATCCACTACTGACTCGAAAAAAATGAATAAAAATATTATACAACGACTTCGCCCTTCCCATAAATTTTGGGGTTCATCAAAGCCGCTTATCAGACTCTCAACTCCTTCTATCATGTGGTTATTAAATGCTGAGCCTAAATTCGAGGCTGAAAAATGTGGATTTCAATGCAAGCCTAATTGATATTTTTGTAGCAACACAACTGGTCTTTGTCGCGACATTGCAACAACTTTGTGTCCTTAGGGCTTTGTTGTACCTTGATGGTCTTATCACGACAATATGGCTTAACAATCTTCTCGTTGATCGCTACGACAAAGTTTTTTGAAGGTCGCGACATTCTTTCGCACATAAGCTAATCTGAAAGGTTTATGGTGACATAAAACCTATTGCAAACAAATATTTCCGCGTTCTTCAATCAGGTCGCGACAAACTTTTAAAATGTCAGAACATATTCTCCACGCCAGACCGCTTGATCGCCAATGGTCTCGCTACAGAGAAACCTTGTCGCGACATAACGCTAATGTCGCGGACATAAATAATAAATTTTTTACCATTTGCCTGGTTCTTTTCGTCGCGAACCGAGAACTCAATGTCTCTGATAATCTTCGCCCCAGTACTAGATTTCACGCTAATGCTTTTATGTCATGGATATACCGCAGTTCCTTCGTGTTTTTCCTCGTGGTTTGTCGCGATATAATATTTGAATGTCGTGACAATGAATTTTCTAGTTGTTTTGAAGTACATTGCAACATACTTTCTTATGTTGCAACATTTTTTGCATGTATTCTTCACAACTTATGTTGCGACATAGTTGTAAAATGTCGCAACATTCTTTCTATCGCTGAGTTTGTCGCTCATCTGCTATGGCTAAACAATCGGACATATGATAAAACTTTATCGATGCCTTTGAACTTGTGTTATGGTATAAAGTTGTAAAATGTCGTGACATAATGCATTTTCTGCCTTAGCCAATTTTTACTGCTTTTCTTGCTGATTTTGTTTCTTTTTCATTAAAAACCTACAAAACACAAATTTAGCGAATATTCAATTTTTCTGCATTAAATTAAACTTTAAACCCACAAAAATATAAGAAAAATGGAATAAAAAATATATGAATATATGATTCATCAAACTCCCTCAAACTTAAAGTTTTGCTTGTCCCCAAAGAAAGAAAATAAATTTTGTTTGTTCTCAAACAATTAACTTTATTATTAAGAACATTTTTCTGCATTAGACATCTTTTTCTTATTATATCCTCAGATTAGCCTAAAAATAGGATAATTGTAATATTACTTTTGAATAAGTTTTTTATCCATAATGAATAAGATTTTCAATTAATTTCACTAAACAAACTAATAATTTAGATTGTGTAAACAATTCAATTATTTGCCTTGAACTAGTGAGTGTGTGATGGTCCTTCCCTTTTTTCAAATTAGTAGTTTAGTTAATCTTTCGAGATACTATTCAGATAATAAACTTCTACTAATTTTTCTAGTCTCATAGGTCATATCACATTATTCCTTACCACACGTAAAGTGATACAACCCTTCAAAATCATTTAGGTCTTTAGGTCTGTAATGTGTGGTTTACGCTCTTCGTGATTAAATAGACATTTTAGGTTCAAGCTCGTCTCTTACATTTACATAACTCACATCGTTGCCTTCACTTCATCCTTCATTATGTTTTTCTATTAACTTTTCAAATATCCCCAAACTTGGTTTGGTATTTCATTTTGTATTTTTCCATTGGTGGTATTCTCTTAAACCCATCTCATGATTCATTCATTTATTATTCAATCGAGGTTTTTCTTCTTTCTTATTTCACTTCAAGGTTTATTGAATGGTATAATGTTTGTCCTATTGCTTTCTACCAATTTTTTAGAGAGCTTTGGGTTAGCAACTCCCATACCAATTGGCATTAGGGTACTAGGTGTTGAAACGCCCCTAAAAACTTAATTGCTCAAGGGAGGAAGGCTACAAGACAAAACTCATTCTACCTTTATAATTGATATTTCCACCACCTCTTTTTGTTCATTTATTTTCATTGTTTTTTCATCTCAATTGATTTCCCATCTTTATAATCTATCATTCTTCAAATTACAAAATTTTATTCCCCCAAACTTACTCCTTGTCTTATTCTTTTGCACTTGAGATGCAATTTGGGCAAACTATAGGGTTCTTTCTACAGGATTAGATTTAAGAGGGGATTTTTGGCTTTTCATTTGCTTATTAATGAAGAAGTTGGCATTAGGCTCAAATGTAGGAATCAGGTGTACATGAATACATATTACATGGGTAAAGCCAAAATTCAAACTTCCAAGGATGGCCTATATAATTTCCTATTAGTTGTCTTGCCTAGGATTTTGCCTTGAATAATAATCTAACAAGTTTCCGGACTTTAATACTATGATGGATCTCAGAAGATGTCTTTAACCCCAGCACAATTAGTTTCAAAGGTACTTTGACTAGGTGCATGTTTTCTAGCTCAGGACACCCAAACTGGCTTACAAAAAACTGAATTAAAGTCTTATTTGTTCCATCATTTGTTTAAATCTTCTTGAATTTTGAAGTTCAACTTATTCATCGATAATATTACAACTTCCATTTTCAATTCAGTCATCCTATCCCAATTTCATCTAACAGTTTCTTGTTTGGATTTTGAACATGTTTCTATGCTATATCACACTTCAAAAGCTCACTTACAATAAACCATATAATTTCACAAAATCATTATAGCATCAACAACTCAATTAAATCATCATTCCAATTTGACTAAACAATCAAAATTACCTAGCTCATTATTCAAACTTCATTTCAAAAGAGTACAAAAACTTTCAACAAGACAAGTTTTGCATAATTTGTTCAAAGATATTTCATTTAACTCTTTAGATAATTATAAATGTGTATTCAGGTAAAGCAATTACACAAGATATTCATTTTTTTTTTCTTTTTCTTTTGGGCCTAAAGGAGACTTTGCTGAAGGTTTTAGGCATTTTGGAGGTTTTGAAGATTTTTCTTTAGCTGCTTCTTTCTTCAAATATTCTTCAATTTCCTATTCTAAGGTTAGTTATTTCCTTCTTGTTGTACCATAGGTTTCATTTGGAGGTAGTACTCTACAAGGTACAAAAGGTATTTCTTCACAAGGATTAGGGTTAGAAAAATGTATGGGAGGGTCTGTGACATCCTGAGGCATTATGGTGTAAGGTATATAGCCCGGGATATCCCGATTCGTGGTAGTGACACTTTCTTGCTCGAGACTGCCTTCACAAATTCTCAATCCACCCTCCAGACACTCATGGAGTTCACGCTCACAATGGTTTCTATGAGGTCCTATTGTCGACCAAGCCAAGAGACATTATCCTTAAATTGCCTTCAGAGGTTTCAGAGACTATTTAGCCACTCTATCTCTTAGATGCAATTTCTTCTCGATGTATTTTCTGTTTATCTTTTTCTAAAGATCTCACATAAATTTTATTCTCTTGCTTCCATATTTCTTCCCAGTAAATAACATCCCTATTTTTCGGCTCATTCATCCACCTTTCATCCCTCTATTCTATCTCATTTTTCCACTCTACATCCCTTTGCTTTATTTCCTCTTCCCAGTACTGATCTCTCCTCCTCAGCTCCTTGTCTAGATATTTGTCTCTTAACTGTAGTTGTAGTTGCAATAGCAGTTGTCTATCCCTTTCTTACATTTCTTGCCTCATTTGTTTTAGCATCTCTGAAGATTTCCATATTGTCGTTTATCCCGAGCTTCATTGACTTTTATGGATAATTTACATTTTGGAGACAGATTCTGGGATGTAGGCTCAAACTTCTCTGTTTTCTTTCTTTTATTGAGCTTACCACAATGGCTTGCTCATTTTCTCTAGATATCCCTTTGTTGTTCTTCCTTAATTTCTAGAACCTTCTTCTTACCCTTTTTTGTTTGAGGCTTGGTTATACTAGTTAATGTTAAGGGAGATGTCTTGGGACATGTTTCTTCTTCTTCCCAATCTCTTTCCACACCTCCTAAGATACACAGTTTGGTGATTAGTGTGACACCCCAAAACCCGAGGGTCCCATCACCAGCAAATAACCTATAGAATTCAGACCTGTGTCATTGCGCACCTAAGTCTTCGTACCGAACTCCGTGAATACTACTTTGTGGACACCGAGTTACCGGGACACCACTTTTTGATACGCCCTTCACCGGACCCAACATTCATTTAGTTAAAAATATGAGAATAATACAAACGTAAGAGTCCGATCACTAATCTCTCTTACCATTATTACATACCGACTATATCAAGTAATAAGCCAAAAGATTAATTACAATTATTTTATACAAAACACATGCTAAAGTAGCTGGTCTCAAAGACTTTTACAAAAGATTTATCATGCCATGTCTACTTCTTCTTCATAATCACGCCGTCTGAGGCATCGTCCACCTGTAGACCTCTACACCTAAAAGGCTGTCCCATAAATATAGTCACGCCAAGAGAGAATACTCCTATAAGGGCTACTCCCCCAGCGCGCACATGCAATGTTCACTAACATCTTCACATTCAACATTCCAACAAGAACATGTCGCCTCTATATGGAATCCTCTACATGTCATGCCATGAAATGAGACACTCACCATCATGTACCATGTGTGCTTCAGTCCTCACGACTCTCACATAACTTAAGCCCACAAGATAAACCGTCATTTTAGATTACGTTTAATGATCATTTTCAAACAAATTTATTTGTTTATAAACCAAAGCTGATGATACATCACAATGATCATTTTATATTCAAACCATCCTTTGCGGTAGCGATTGGGTGTCCCACCGGCTCCAAACCTGCACACTTTGCGCCTTTCACAATCGGGACTATGTCTAACTATAATTGGTGGGTTTTTCACACGATGCGACGATCCTTCGCCGATACATTCGACACATATTTTATTTTTACCATTTATTCAAATCACAGACCGACGGCGCTTGGTCCCATTTAATCGAGCCTACCCAATCAAACATCAAACGCAATGTTGATTTACCAACCATGCACTCACACCTATTTAATGCGATATCCTTGTGCATATGCAATGCTAGATGCCATTGCATGTTATATCATATCACATGGCACGAAGCTAAGACGACAACACAATCCACACCACTTTCAACGGCAAGCCATGGACAATCACATCACCTGCATATGACTTCCATACATCATTTCATTCATGTCAATATATCATAAAAACATATATCGACATTCACATTCACCATGTCATTCTATGATCAAACAATGACACACACACAAGCAAGCTATGTAATGGCCATTGCACATACCAATTCATCATACATCAAAATGTTGGAGTACACATATTGACATCCGAATATGTCACTCTTAGCCAAGCAATGACACACTCAAACAAGTCACACAATGGCCCTTGAAGCATAACAATCATCACAACGGCCACGAGACTAACCTCAAACAAAGACACAAACGAGGCCTCTGAGTCGCAGGCTCGCTCAGCGGCGGTTCTCCCAAAGGAAGCAACACCTCGCTCAGCGACCGTAAAGTCCGGCTGGCCGCCCTTCTGGCTCACCCAGCGCACATGCCCATGCCTAAGAGGACCTTGCTCAGTAAACCAATCCTTCACTGTGTGCGAAGAACCAATCTTCGTAAGATTTACACTTCGCCTAGGCAAAGAAACACCGCCTAGAACCTGAAAGATGCTTTATTTACAACAGTCCTTAAACGAAAAACTCCCCTTTCCCACCCAAAACGGAAAGTAAGCAAAAGTAAAAAAGAATCCCTTACCGTGAGCGTGATACACGTAGGGAAGTCCCTAAACCCGACAACTTCGATTTCTGAATCACTTCTCTGATCCCCGAGGAAATCCTTTGCGCACCCATACCCTCGTCGATGAAATGAACTTTCGCTCTGGCTTCGATAAAAATCAACCAACTAATCCTCAGAGATCTTGGGAGGAAGCCTTACTTTCCCTCTCTTTCTCCTCTCTCTCAACTCAAACCAAGAAATTCGCTCCTTTCGCCCTTTCTAATTCTTCTTGTCCTAACTTAAGTTTATGCTGATATGTGGCCTACGTCAGGCTCACGTGTCCACCCACGTTCGGTTCACTCGCTCGGCTAATTATTCCATTCCTACCAAGTTCAAATTTTATCCCATGAACTTAACTCAAATCATTTCCCAACTTTCGAGATTTTCGTCAATAATCTCATACCCAGGAGTCATTGGATACCCATCACCTCGAAAAACGTGAAAATCTGACTATCTCAAAATTTGACAAAACTAGATTTCCCTAGAGATGAATCCAACGCGTGGTCGTTTCACACCGAGACTAAAATTTTCAAGTGCTTTCAAATTATACTACATGGCAATTAACTGCTTTGTCATTTTCTTAAAAAAATCATTTCTTCCTCAAACTTTACAATTAGTGTTGGATGTGGCAATAAACCTCAATAGTTACTTATGAAGTAACTCAAAAATGTGTTCTCTAATATCTTCCCCACACTCAATTTATATTCCTTCAAGATTGCATATAAGATTCATTATTTTTCATCAGACTGAGATGTCTGAGGGTAAGAGAGGATTGAAACTAACAAAGTAGAAACCAGACCTTGCTTCTTCAATGTGAGTCTCTTACAATAGATTCATGTGGGCTTTCCCTTAATCCTACTTTTCCATGTGAGCAAGTCAACTATCTTCTAGTAATCTAGCTATTTTAGCAATTTCTTTTACTTGGAACCATCCTTCAGCTCCTTCAGATTGAAAGTTTCATTTATTTTCTCCCTGCTATGGATATCCACTTTCCTCTAACATAGCAAGTCTTTTCTCTCAATTCCACCATGTTTGAATAAAACTCCTTAACCATAACCACAAAACTAAGAGCTTTGTGCTCACAAAATAGATGCCACCATTTCATCTCAATCGTTTTTAGAAAGGGTGAAATGAGCTTGTTGAACCCTCTTTTGCCAATGAAATCTCTCTATTGCAAATTTTCCTTCCAGACGAAATAAGCATGCTCTGAAACGAAGTCACTCACTTGGTTTTCTTACCTCTGCTCTGTTTCAGTTTCTTCAGCACCCCGCTTTCTTTTTCTTCCTTCTTCAGTTGGTTTCCCAGTCTCTATTCTTGCTTATAATCTTTGTTCTTGAACAACCCCTGACCGAATCTCCTTTATGGTTTCTTCCTCATTCTCAACGTATTCTTCCATAATCTCATTCAGGTTTGGAATTAGAGTTTTTGTCTTATATGCATGGCGAAGGCCGGTTTGGGATCTAGGGTTTCTAGAACTGCATGACACAAGCTTTGGAAGTAGATGAGCGATCAGTGTAGTCAATTTTCTCTTTTTTTTTCAAATTCGACTTTGAACGCTTAGGTTCTCTATTTATAGGCCCAATTATTGTTTGTGTCTTTTCCATTATCGCGACATAAATAACAAAATTTTATGCCTAACATATAACAAATTTTGTATAAAAAGGTATATGTCACGATAACATTTTGTGTCGTGATATTATTAACACTGCCTCAAGAACTAAAATATTAATGTTGGCGTATATATGATTTTAGGGCAAACATTATTGCGACAATAAATTGTCGCAACAAAGAATTAAAATGTGATGATAATGTTTTGAACCTCTTCAGTGAATCCTTTGTTACGACAGAAAATTAAATGTTGCGACAAATCGATGTAGCAATATTTCACTCAAATGTCACGACATAATTTCTTGCAATATGAGAAAGGCCGGAGTAATCTTTTTCTCAACAAAGAGAAATAATGTTGAACAAAACATGCATTTTCAACTTAAATGTCAGATTTAACATTTTCAACCACTTAACACACAAAACAATATGCTATGCATTCTAACCTCTTAAATCATACTTGCGAATTCATTTTCAACAACAAAGAATTTTAATTCAAACATGACCAATTCAACACAATTTCTCATTTCAACAAACAATTAGCAATCCATTCATCAAGTTAAGTAAATAAATAAAAGTCTATGTTTTAAATAGAATTTTCTCACAAAATTTTTGAGCATGTTGTCCTGTTCCAAGATGTATTATCTCTATCTATTGCATCACATCCGCTTCCTTTGATAAAGAGCCCACTTAATGTGATTATCTTCAAGTGACTTGAAAATCAAAGAAATCATACAAAAAAATTTAAAAATATAAACTCAAATGTTAAACACTCAAAAATCTAGCAAAAGCAATTTATATATATATAAAATGAAAAATTGCTTAGGTTGCCTCCTAAGGAGATGCTCAATTTCATGTCTTTAGGTAGACATTGTTGTCTTGTGTTTTCTTTTCAGCAATCCCTTCTTTCTCTTCAAATCTATAACTCTTCTTCATTTAATTTCCCTCCTAAATAATGCTTCAATCTTTGACCATTAACCTTAAACTCATTTATTGAATTTGATTTGAGTGTAATTGCTTCAAAATGTGTAACTGCAATCATTGTGTAGGGACCACTCCATTTTGACTTGAGCTTTCTAGGAAATAATTTAAGCCTTGAATTTGTACAAGAGGACTGAGTCTCCTATTTTGAACTCTCTTCTGAGTATCCTCTATCGCCATTTCTTGGTTTTATCCTTGTAAATTCTTGAATTGTCATAGGCTTCATTTCTCAGCTCTTCCAACTCACTCAATTGGAGAAATCTCTTTTCCTTTACAGCTTGAAAATCAAAGTTTAGTTTCTTGATAGTCCACGTTGCCTTATATTTCAGTTCCAGAGGTAGATGACAGTGTTTTCCAAAGACTAACCTGTATGGGGACATTCTAATAGGAGATTTATAGGCAGTTTTATAAGCTCAAAGTGCATTATTAAGCTTTGTCGACCAATCTTTTCTGCTTACATTAACTATCTTTTCTAATATTTTTTTTATCTCTATTGAATCCTTTCGCCCATTTGATCAGAGGATGATGTTTCAGCCTCTATAAAATGTCCTACCTATATCTAACATTAGTTTTACAAATAGTTTGTTTGCAAAATGGCTTCCTTCATTACTAATGATTACGGGGGCTCCAAATTACCCCAAGATGCCTTTGAATAAACCCAACAAATAGTGCTAGCATCATCAGGATAAACTATTGCTTCCACTCCATTTGTAGATACATAATCTATGCCCAGAGAACGTGGTATTTCAAATGAGGGTGGGAAAAGCTCTTACAAAGTCTATCCCATACATAAAAATTTGCACCATCATAACCCTGCAAAAGGCATCGCCATTTCTTTGCCTATGTTACCCATCTCCTACATCTATCATATCGTTTCCCTTTATTCAAAATGGGCCAATAGAGCTGGCCAATAAAATCCGATTGCAATCTCTAGGCTGTTTTGTCTCCAGAAAATGTCCTATATGGCAGGATGCATGAGATTTATATGTACCTTTTTGTTCTGCCTCGAAAGACAGCATCTTCCGATAATCTAATGTGCCTCTTCTAAAAGTACAGATCATCCTATATATAGACCCGTGACGCCCTCAACTTTCTTTTCTATTGGTAACTGAAATCTGGTGGCATAATTCCACAAGCTAGGTAATTGACAATATCAGCATACCATGGTATTTGAATTGACATTTGAAAAAGTTGTTCATTAGAGAAATTTTATGCTAATTCAGTCCCTCTTTCATTTTCTTTAGGTTTTTCTAGTCTTGATAAGTGATCAGCTATCACATTATCACTGTCTTTCTTATCTTTGATTTCTAAATCAAACTCTTATAGCAATAAGACCCATCTGATTAATCTTGGCATTGCATCTTTCTTTGCCATCAGATATTTGATTGTTGCATGATCAGTGTGTATAATAACATGGGATCCCACAATGTATGGCCTAAATTTTTCACAAGCAAATACCATTGCCAGCATTTCTTTTTGTAGTAGTTAAGTAGTCCTCTTGTACCTCATTAAAGGTTTTGCTAGCATAGTATATGGCCTTGAAGATCTTTTCAGTTCTTTGTCCCAGCACAACTCCCATGGTATAATCACTAGCATCACACTTGATCTCAAATTCTTTGTTCCAGTTTGGTGTTGCCATGATAGGAGTTTTCATCAATTTGTTCTTGATTTCTTCAAAAATACATTTACACTTTTCATCAAATTCAAACTTTGTTTCTTTTTCAAGCAATCTGCACAATGGCCTTGATATTTTTGAGAATTCTTTTATAAATCTTCTAAAGAATCCAGCATGTCCCAAAAAACTTCTAATCCCTTTTACTATGGTAGGTGGAAAAAGAGTTTCAATGATGGAAACTTTAGCTTGGTCAACTTCTAATCCAGCTGCATAAATTTTGTGACCCAAGACAATGCCTTATGTTACCATGAAATGACATTTTTCCCAATTAAGAGCTAAATTTTTGTCTTAGCATCTTGAAGTATAGTTTCCAAATTATGCAAGAAATGTTCAAACTGGATTCATAAACTGAAAAGTCATCCATGAAAATTTCCATAGCCTCTTCCACTAATCGTAGTGAGTAAGATCATACACCTTGAAAGGTAAGGGTGAACATTTGAGGCAACCAAATGACATCCTTCTGAAGGCAAAGGTGCCATAAGGACAAGTAAAATTGGTCTTCTCCTGATCCTCAAGGGCTGTGGCAATTTGATTATAACTAGAGTATCCATAAAGAAAACATAAATGGGGGTGTCTTGCTAGCCCGCCCAAATATTTAATAATGAAAGGTGGAGGATAATGATCATTTCTGCAGCAAGATTCGCCGTAGTCTATGCACACCATCCATCTCTGCCACAGTTCCTTGCTAAATTCAATTCATTCTTCCTACTCGATGATGTTGAACTAAATTCTGGGAATCAGTATGAACTAGCTCACCTAAGGGTCATTTTTGATATTGCATAAATGAAGCCTGCATTCAACCATTCAATACTTCTTTTCTGACAACTTCTTTCATAACTGGATTCAACCTTCTCTGATGTTCTATTTAAGTCTTTGCTTTTTCTTCCAAAAGGATTTTATGCATACAAAAGGAAGGATTGATTCCTTTTAAATCATATACTGACTAAGCAATGGCTCCTTATATCATGAGAGAATTTCCAAATAGCTGTTTTGCCTACCAACCATCCTATAATTAACGGTTTATATTTCCCAGCTTCAAGGAAGGCATACTTCAAATGTTTAGGTACTTTAGAATTAAACCTTTGCTTGTGCCATTTCCTCAAACCTTCCTTCATAACTACTTGATTTTTCTGCATTGCTTTCATTAAGACTGAGTACTACTTCTTTAAATTCAAAATTGGAATTCATAAATTCAACTTCAGAACACTTAATATACTGGAAATTCATCTCATTTTCATTCATTGAACTCTGAATCTTACAATCATTTTTTAGTTCAGAACTGATGGGAACTTTTGTTTCTACAATCTTACAATCAACATTATCAAATTCAAGTTGTCTCAAAACCCAATTGAGATTGGGAAGTGCACCAACATCTCCAATAACTAGAGTAAGCCTCATTCTTTATATCTATCAAAGCCGTCCGAGCAAGGAAAGGCCTTCCCGGCAGCAAAGGAGACTGTCATTCTCCTTCCAACACAACCACAAAGTCCACCGGAAAAAGAGAACTTTCCTACTTTAATGCTACAGATCCCCAAGGATACCCGCCTAAGGTCATGGCTGCCATCCCGCAGGTCGCACGTGGGAGGCCTCCAAACTTAGTCTTTTGGCAGCAAATAAGGGCATCAAGTTAATGCTAATCACACAATGCTTTTTCCATTTCAAAATTCCCTATGGTGCAAGGAATGGTGAAACTGCTTGGATCCTGCATTTTCATTGGTAAAGTCTCTTCAATAATCAGACCGCAGTTGCTGTCGATCACTTACCAGGCCCTTCTGTTAAATTTCTTTCTCGCTTAGTATCCTTCATGAACTTAGCATAGTGAGGCATTTAAGTTAGTGTCTAAGAAAAAAAGGATATTTATCTCTATTTTCTTGAACATGTTCAAGAATTTAGAGAATTGCGCTTCCAAATGAAGCCAGAGCCTCTCGAAATGGACTGTATACTTGTAAGCTTGCACCTCTTCTTTCTTTCTCAAATCATTCTCTTTAATTGGCTACTCTTGATGCACCTTTACTGTTCTTTCCTCTGTAGTAAATTCTGAACTGTACTGCTTTATCTCTTCTCCAATTTCTACATGTTTTTCTATCTCAGCCATCTTCATCTCATTTTCTTCTCTTTCTTTCAGTTCTTTGTCACTCCTAAGAGAAATTGCCACACAGTCTTTAGGGTTCTTCTTTGTATCATCAAAAGGTATCCTTAGATCAGTTCGATAGCTGAAAATGTGCCACCCACTTGTGTCTCTAGATTTTTCAAAAAGGAATTTGTATTGGCTTGAAACACAATTGTGTTTGCTTGAAATGCTGCTAGTTTAGCAAATTTTGTCCATGAAATGTCTACAGTCTCTTCTTGTTTTCCCATGAAACTCAACATTTGTTCTTCAAAAGATCAGACCTTCTTTATTCCCGATTCTCACCTCTCTCTAGTTGTTGTTCTATCATCATTCTGAACCTTTGTGGAGCAAATTACTGAAATTCGAGACTAGTCTCGACCCATTGCTCTACCTCGATGAGAAATTTTCATAGTTCCCTCAATGTTGAGGCAGGAAGGTTGGAAAGATTGGCATTGGGCTTGAATTGTAGCTCCCACTAATAAATTGATCCTCCACCCTGAGGACCATGAGCAAGCCCTCACGTAATACTTTTCTCGCTATTTCCACCGCTCCACTTCATGTGCGTTGAATGCATTCTCGGTCTGCTTCCTACTATTCAACAATGCATCCACCTTAGCCTTCACAGCAACTCATCCTATTCAAAACATTACACCACCACCTCATCTCGGGGCCCCATCGTTGCTCCCTGGAGTCTTAGATGGAGCTCTATAGTTGCTCTTGGCCAAATCTTCTATAAACTGATTTGCCTCTTCAACACTCTTCCTCTCAATGCCCACAAACAGTCAGACCCAGCGGATCCCCTTGAGGGACCCATGGCATGGTAAAAGTTGTCCATCCGTGTGGTCGATCAACAACATCAACTGACATCAATCACTACTCAAATCTCACAACAACAATAATAATAATCGTCATCACCCACCTCAACATTTCATCTTTCCTGGCAAACAAAGTCAATCCTCTCCTTGTTTGAACACAATAATTTCATCTCCTCTGAAGTGAGAGCGGGAGGAAAATCACAGATGCCCCACCACTCCTGGGTTTATTCATGATCCATAAGCGCGAATGACTTAAACTGGTTATTATTACTACCCTTAAAGAAAATGGAAGAGTTGCATCTTATTTACTCAGTCCCCACCTCATCCAGTTTCACTATGTCGCCATTTTAAATCTACCCACATGCTCATCGGGGTCTCTGCCTAGGATGACCTGAACTAATGTCGCTACACCATCAGGATTCTCAAAGCTAGCTTCAACCGGTTGTTAAATTTCAATAGCAGCCGCCCTGCGCAGGCATTCATCTCTAATAACCGGTCTCCATAAATCTCCAATGCTTTTTTGCCTCTAAGGTCTCCCACCCTAAAGCTTCTGATATTCCGATTTGTTTCACTATGCGCTTACACTCTAATTCAACACTTCTTACTTTCTTCGATTTCGTGTCTAATTCAGCATCCAATGTTACCACCCCGATTCGCTTTCTATGCACGTAAGGACTTCCTGAAATGGAAACACACTAAAATCAAATAGGATTAGTAGCTAAGTCAGCTACTACATTTAAAACTATTTTTGAAATTTTTTGATAAAAGTTAAAAGAAAAATGTTCAAACTAGTAATTTTCTCTTTGGTAAGAATATTGATCTTTAAATTCTACTTTCATTTCAATCCTCGGCAATAGCGCCATAAACTTGATTGATCCTTTTTTTTTATATATAGACTAAAAATGTGACTAAGTCATATCATGATAACCAAGAATTATTTTCTGGTCTCTATTAATACGCCAAAACTTGTCTGATCATATGATATAAATATGCTTGGCTTTGTAGGTAAAAGTTTGCATTTAAAAATTGGTTTTGGTCTAAATCTGTAAAGTAAGAAAGCCATATAATAAAGTGGACTCAAATGTCCGATATCATCTAATATGATTACATGAGAATCAGACACTACTTACTACCAAGATTTGCACCATTTGGAAAGATCTAATTTATAAACTGACTAATAAATTGTTTTTATAAGGTTTTTCTCTATAGAAAGAAACCAAAAGTAAAATAATAAGATATTTCACTAAATTGAATATTAATACTCAGAAATGAAACTAATGTTTTACCATTCAATTGCAACAAAGCTTAAAATACAAGAAGTTATGATTATGAAATTGATTTGTCTATGCAAATATATAGTCTTAGATTCTCTGGCATTATACATTCTACCAACCAGAATTCCATATGCCTTTCCAGGTCAAGGGTCTAATTAGCTACTTTTGAAAATGATCTTCTTTAAGATCTGATTGTTTTTCTTTTCCAATACTTCACAACCATTTCTTAGGATCTGAGACCACGGTTCCATATAAGTAGACAGGATAATATACAAGACTTTCTCAATTCAATTGGTATCTTAATGTACAATTCATTAGAATTATCTCTTTCCTTGGTTAGAATCTAGCTAACACGGGATCGAGATCATTATGTTAAATTTAGATGAAACCTCTAAGGATTAAAATTGGGTCTCAACGAACAATCCTAATTCCTCAGGAAAACTATTTGTTAAACAACATAATTAAGCTTAAAGTACATTAGTTCATGAATATTAATGCATACCCCCCAGGTGACTGCTGCTCTATATACCTCAAATGCCCATCCTCGTGTCACTAAGAGGGATCCCACCGTGAGTAGCATACAAATTTTTTGCATAACTACTAATATGCGTAATGTCACTCCAATCATATCAACCCAATGTTCATACCCACAACTTTAATGAGTGAAAAAAATGATAATCAAAACATAAAATCCTTTCCCAAAGGGAGCTTAGTCTTTCAAATCTGGATCACACATTATAAATGATCTAACATCAAATAAATTCACATGAAAGTTAGCAATCTAATCAAATAAAATGAATTCCAAAAATTTCAGCTTTCACCAAAGTTCATATGCTCACACAATAACATTAATCAGCCCATAGATTCGGCCATCCATTATCTTTATTATAAAATAAAAGAAAAATCAATAAAAATATTATATACAATGAGATCACTCTTCCCATAAATTCGGTTAAGGTCTACTAAAAAGTCAGACATTGTACTCACTTTCATATTTATAGGGTTATTGAATGCTATGCCTAAATTCGAGGCTGAAAATGTGGATTTCAATGCAAGCCCAATTGATATTTTTGTCGTGACAATCGGTCTTGTTAAGAAGCAGCAGAATTAGTCCTTAGTCTTTGTCATTGTGGGCTTGATGGTCTTGTCGCGATAAAGGTGGCTTAAAACTTCGTAGTACTTGTCACGACAAAGTTTTGATCGCAACATTCTTTCTTAAAGACATAGTTTCAATTTCCGAGTTGTTTATTGGCGCATATAGAAACTCTAGTTACTACTTAAATATTTCGTGCCTTCTTTCAATTGCAGTCACACAACTTTTAAAATGTCGTACACTATGGTTCCAGCACCGTACTTCATTGATCGCATGGTCTGCACATAATATAAAAACCTTTGGTGTCGCGACAAAGTTTTTTTCTTATCGCTTCTACATATGCCTGCGATAATCAACTTATGTTACATTCTCTGTGGTTTTTTCCCAACATTTTCTACGGCATAATAATAATTTTTTTTACCATTTGCCTTGTTCTTTGTCGCGACAGAGAATTTGGATGTCTCAACAATCTTCTTGTCCTTAGTATTGGATTTTGTCGCAACAATGCTTTTTATGTTCCTTCAGGTGTTTTTCTTAGGGTTTGTCATGATATAATATTTGAATGTCGTTGTCTTGAAGTATGTTGCAACATACTTTCTTATGTCGCAACATTTTCTGCATGTATTCTTCACAAACTTTTGTCGTGACATAGTTGTAAAATGTCATAAATATTCTTTCTATTTAACGCTTTGAGTTTGGTCGCTCATCTTTGCTATGGCTGCAAGAATCGATGTATTATAAACAAACTTTACTAGTCGCTTTAACTCTGTGTCGTTGACAAGTCGTAAATGTCGACATAATGAATTTTTTGCCTTAGCCAATTTTTGATGCTTTTCTTGCTGATTTTTCTTTTTTTTCATTAAAAACCTGTAAAACACAAATTTGGTAAAGATTCCATTTTTCTGCATTAAATTAAACTTAAACCTCAAAAAACAGTAAGAAAACATCAAAAATAGATAAATATAGATCTATCACCGAGCATTCAAACAATTATGCCTTTGATTCTTTTAGTAAAGTACCAGTATATCGCTTATTCATTGAAGGTATAAAAGCCAGCCATTCCAATGTCTTTGGGCTGATGAACTCAGATCATTTCCAGTTAAACGATAGAAAAGCAAGACTGCAAATATAAAGAAGTAAGATATGTAAGGCAAACACTATAACTGGGGTTATTATGGTACTTCAGGACTAAGTACTTTCACCATTTACAAGGACGAAATGGTCCTTTTTTCTGGCAGAACTGATATTATAGCGCGAACTGAAAGGTGGGCTGATCCATATAAAATACGAAATTTTCTCACAAGATATGCATGAAGATGAAGTCTGAAAACTCCAGAGGCTAAAATGCCTTCCGATCTTCGTGCCGACAAAATTCTTTCTTTCCGTAGATCTTCATTTCCAAATTTCTTTTCAATATTTGTTATGTTCTTGAGCTCTTCTGTGGAGTCCCAATAAGATTTAGATCATCAAATACATAGTAAATAAATTGAAAACCGTTCATGAAGATGCACAAGGTATATAGTTGTTTAAATTTTCTGGTATTAAATATCACAGCACATTTGTACCTATAGCCCGATTGTCGTGGTAACCATAGCATCGCTAGAATTTTTGATCTGATACAGACATTACGAGGTCATTTTCTTGTATTTATTTTGGCTTTAAATAATGAACCATCCAGTGATCTCAGCATAGGAACAGCTGTGTGGTCCATAGATGGAGCATCCAGATCCTCCACGCCTGTCGATTAGGGTGGGCCATGCTGATCAGATCCATGAGGAATATGTTTCCTGCAACAACACCCACACTCCAATAGTGTCCTAAATGCCCTAAATGCAGCTCCTGCACCCCCATACAAGCATCCTATACTATTCTACATGTCTTCTATAAAGCAAACAAATATTTAAAACCAACTGATTTATAATCTTTAGTGTTTACATCACAAAGTCCAAAACTGCTCATCAATAGGTGTTTCTCCACCCACCCAATCCCATCTCACAACTACTTCCTACTCTGACATTCTCCAAGAGAGATTGGGTCTGTGGGTCTCTCAATTATCATTTCCTCTGTTAGAGGTCAGCCATCGAAAAGCAAAAGATGATTGATAAGAACTCATTTATCTCACATCACATCACTAATTTCATTGATCCTAACCCTTCATGGGGCACTTTGGCCTTCTAGATTTATCGTTTTCACCCTTCCAGAGGTTGTTCGCGCGCCTTTGAGGATCCGCGCCAAACATCCCACACTCGACTTCGTCTTCCGGAGCTACGCCTCGCCACACCATCATTCCGCCAAGTTTATTATTGACGGCAGCGCTTTTGTCCTTCAGAAACCATCCGTGATATATCATACGGATATGGACTTTGTCACTTTGCACTACAAATAAAATAATCTAGAACGGTGTGATTATGTAAATGAATGGACTCAAACTCCAACGGTATCGGACGCAATGATAACAAACAAAGAGCAATGGATGATCTCCAAGCACTTTGGTCATTTTGAGCCTCTGAGAGATCTTTCCTCCCTAATGGTGTAGAACACCCCATTAAACAGCACCTCAAAATAACAACATCGCATATCCAAATTTCTGGCAGATAGACGAATCCAAAACCTACACAAAACTGGTTCACTGGACCCATTTCACGTTTAGGGTGCCAATTAGTACACAAGACTATACAACCAAAAACCCTATGGGAAAGATTTATTGTCACCCAATATGCATGCTGTAAGAGGCACTACAGATGCTATCTAACCCAGACACTCAGAGGCGGCACACATAAAGCAAGGTCCTAGGTAGACTGCAATTCACTCTGTGGTCCATAAGAATTGGGAATTTACTTGATCAAAGACTCCGCCAAACCACTTCATGAAACACATACAGGATCTTAACATTTACGATCCGAAATTATACATAAGAAATGAGAGTTTGTAAGAAGGTACGCGATTAATGCTCTGGCCATCTGACTTCATTGACCTGTAATTGTGTCGCGAATTTCACGAATGAAAAAGGAGCCTAGCAAGATAAAGCAAGACATTTTAAGAATATAATGCCACCGCTAACGTAGAGGTAAAACATCCAATGGTAAGACTCATAAATAACCCAGCGCATCCATACGGTGATGAAGGCCAGGCCCAGTCATGTCCCTGCGCATTCTTTCTTCAACCGTGATTCAGAGCAGCTATGATCGATTAAATGATGGTCCACAAGACCTGTCTACACATATAACAAGAACATCGAGCAAAAGATAATCTTCCTGCTCCAACATGCCGCATTTGTTACGAGGCGATCAATGACCCATCAAGGATCCAAGGTCACCTGTGTATACCATGCCAAAGAGTAAAAATTTCTTTTACAGGAACTCGTTCATTATAGAGTATGGGATCACAACCTGGATTATATGGTCATATAGTTATAACCTCTAAAGAGAACATGGAGTTTTTTTCATAACAACATTTTTCTAAATTATAGATAAAGAGACAAACCTCTATTTATTACCTTCCATTCATTATTATTTCCAATATGACATCCATTTTTATGATATCTTAAAACTAACAAATTCCTTTGCTGATTTGCTGTAATATAACACATCACTAATATGGAATCTAGTTCCATTTGGTAGTATTGAGCCGGCCTTCTCTGGCCTCTACTAAACTATATACGTTGAGATGTACTTATAATCACACATTTGTTACCATTAACCAAAAAATATTTCCAAGGATTTTCCTTGTAGGGCATGGCTGGCTTGCTCAAAGACAACACTCACCACTATCCATCCTGAACCCAATATAAACTTAGATAAAAAGATAACCAAATAGTGATACATTCTTAATAACCCACAAACATACATAGAATCTAGATGAAGACAGATTCATCATTTATTACACGAAACAGATCCATAAAAACAACTTAAACAAGATAGGTCCAGCCCATTTAACGTGAATTTAGTTTCGAATTCTTTCCAATCCTTTGTGCAGATGCCGGATACAGATCTACCTGTAAAATAGTCATTTCTAAATGAGAAATAAAGCACCTGCTCCATCCGATCTATATAGCAAGTCCTCTGTGATTCTAAAGGCTCCTTAGTGGCACTTTCCATTTTCTCATTATTTAATCCCAATATTCATTGTGGGAAATGGATTTTTAAAAGGCTATAGGAACGATGATTGGCGAGAGGTCACAATCACGACTCCATCCGCTCTGTAAGGTCTGGGGATCGGATCATATCTAATGCCATAGAAACAATCCAATCCAGCCATTGGGGCTAACACTTTCATCAAAAGGCCAATAGATTGTCTCAAATACAAAGCCATGGAGTATTAACTCGAAGATGAAATTCATGCTGATAACTGCAGTAATAGGAGGCGTGAACACTGTAAACATTCCCCCGCCCTCCCCCCCTTCCTTTTTTAAGAATTTTCTGGGATGAGTTCTCACAGCTTCCAATCCAAAGTCTGACTAATAGATGCCAGCAGGTCTACACCGCCTGGTTTCAACCTAAACTGGCGAATCCAAATGGCAGCGAAAGCTGGTAACCACCAAGCCAAACAACTGATCCTTCAAGTTTATGCCATAGAGGAAACCAGATCTTACAACATCAGACATCATTTTCAGATCCTCATGGACGGCGCCCATGGTGTCCAGTGTCACACCGCCTGGACTCCACACCCCCTCATGCTCCTCAAAGATCACAAATGAGGTGTATTTCACATCAAGAATCCATGATATATAATTCTTATTTAATATCTGAGTACAACCAAAAAGTTTGTGAGGTTTATATATTTGCAAACTTTGAAGAGAGAAAACGATATACACAATTTTAATTTTGACCACGCACCAAACACCTATATAATGTGGGAAGCAAAAGTATTATAAGAGGTAAACCAAAAGAAAGATATTCTTCCCTCCCAAGGTATGTGAGAACACAACTGGGATGACATTGGTAAACATGAGATATCAGAAAAGATATAAAACAGCATGGTATTTCTATAGATGATCTGAATGTGAAATGAAAAAGTAGAATATACAGTTCTCGGCAGCACTGGGAAACAAGCTTCATCCACTTATACATTAAAATGAGAGTTGCGAAGGCAAGCATAGTTGTGCCTTACCCTCAACATCAATGTGATACATCCATACTTCGGGTCCATCTGAATGTGCATCACATCACACAAAAACTCATTTATAACAAGATATTCTTATAAGCTTAATCGAGATTTTCAAATGAATGTATGAAATTAAAGAGGAGAAGATATGCTGCAATTAATAATCACGTATATTGATTAAAAAGATTGAAAATCACACTCTCAAAAAATTTCTATTTTATTGTATAATATTGTACATTATAAATAATAAGATAATTAATTAGATTCCATTATTAACCAAATACAAAAGAACATATATTATACTAATTCTTCATTCCTCTCTGTAAAGTACATTATTTGTAATGTCATATATACGTCTAAACTCATAATATAGTGATAAAATGAAAAAGAAACATGTAGACTTTACAAAAATGAATTATAATTATAAGCAATTATATATATATATATATATATATATATATGATATATATATATATATATATATATATATATATATATATAAAATTTAGTAAACAAACGCACATTTATATATGCTTTTATGGAACCCAAGAAAAAAGAGCTTTATATACACTTAAAGTCTACATCTATCGTACACTGCATTAAATGAAAGTTTAAATTAAATATAGGCTATAAATAAATAAGAAAAAAATATTAAAAAAAAGGAATAAGTGCAGTATAGAAATATAATTTCTTCTTCTCTCGTATGGATACATAATTTGGGTTCTTTTCTTTTCATTCCTATGCAAATGAGAGTGGTTTTTTCATTCTTTCTCACTCAAATCACCCATCTCATCGTTTCATCTCCATTTAAATTTAAAGGTTTTCATTCAATAAAGTTTCCACTGTAATCTGTGGCTTATACTTAGAGTATTTCCATGTTTTTGTGTTTTTATCATTGACTTTTATGAGACGGTAGTCTTCATTAGTTTTTGTATGTGATTTTATGATGTTATCATAAATTCTGTTATACATTTATATAAAGATCTAAGAAAGTCCAATATACAAATAAAAAACTGTGAAATCAAATCATGACAAAGTCTTCAGTCCGTGAGTTTCCACATCTCTTGCCAAAACAGATACCCACACCACGCGCTCTCTGGGAGACATACAGCCCGCCCAGGATAAACGAGCAATGAACATCGATAGCACTTTGTCACACCCATGAACCACGGCCATATTAAATGCATTCACCATAAAAGGATTTACTGTAAACCAGACTTTAGTAATCTCTTTTCGACCTGTTTTCTCAAATACCCCAAACTCTCTATATAAAGAGAGATCGGAGATCCTTTAAACGCAAACCTTTCGGGCTTCCTGCAAACTTTAGAATTTAATAAATTAATATTAATTACGTTTGCATTAATCTTATTCATTGAGTGTCATTAATTTCTTATAAATCAAAATCCAAAGTTTTAAGAATAAAGAATTATCGAAGAAACGCCAATCATTTCCATCTACCATCCAAATAAATAGTATTTCATCAGTCCTATTTGCTTCATATCAAATCTTCACATCAATAAAGATAGCTTCATAAAATCTAAAATTTCAGGTATTTTAGGCATCTTATGATTACCAATTGTGTAGGCTTTGAGCCGTTTATTGCTATTAACTTGGATATTGTGTTATCCTCTACTATTTTTAGCATTTTAATTTCCTGTATGTCTAAATAAAATTGTATTGCCATTCTAAACAATGAAATTCTCTTCCTTTTGTCAAATTAGTTTTTAAGAAGGTATGTGGGATAATTATATGAGCAACCATGTCACACCCTATCCAAATGAGAGAATCACACCAATTATTTTTAAAATCAAACTTCATTTTCATATTCCTTCATTACAAACGTGTAAAACCAACCTTCTTATCTCTTTTATTGAAGGAATATGTTAAAAAAAGCAAGTTTTTGGTGACACAAATTCCTTTTTCCTTTCCCTTTTCTCTAAAAAATTATACTTACTATAGTAATTAAGCTTTCGCCTTTAGTGTCATTATCATTATCATTTGATACCAAAAAATCAATGTTACATCACATAGATGAAGATCCTACCATTTTCATTTATTTATTAATTCATTTATACTATATCATCAACCATTAGGACACAACTTACTTATAGATGTGTTTAATTTTAATTAATAAGTTCATTTATCATGAACAATGGTAGAACCACAAAATAAGTTATAAGGGGGCAAAAATTTTAACTAAACTTTTCATCTACACTTCTTTTCATTTTTTCCTTTCTCAATAAAGTATTTATTTCACACAAATTCTAGGTTTATTTGTTTTTTTTTTAGATTAGTCTCGCTTCTCTCATGATATGATTGTCAAGCCGCCTTGGCGACAAATACTGTGGTCTTTTCAGTGACGTATCATTTGGTTTTCGCTATGGTGATAATGTATTTATTTGTGTTTTTATGATTCGTATACAAAATATATACCATTAAAGATGATAATAACCAAATTAATGGCTCTGTAATGCTTCTAAAACTGAGTCATACATTTTAGTCACAATAATAATATCAAAACGAGTAGAGTCAACTATCAAATATATGCGCTTCGAGTCGCTTTTAATATACTTAATAACCTGATGTTATTTCATCTTTTATTGTTTTTGTTGATTTCGATTATATATTGTCGAATACGTATTGCTTAATTTGAATCAATAAAATTAGTTTTTCGCTTTAAAAAATAAATTATTGTTGCCTTTGACTCCAAACTGCAAGAATGTAGACTTTTTCCTTAAAATTTCATAAGTAGATTCATTTCCTTAAACCCTTAATGGTTTCATACTGATCATACATAAAGGCTCATTTAGTTGCAATTAAAATTGCACTGAGGTATAAAATTGTGTTTTAGTTCAAATCAGCTGGGATGTTTGGTTAATTTCAAAAAATCTATGGTGGTAAATCACACTGATTTTAAAACTCATTTCTTTATAAAAAGAAGAGATAAGATCATATTTTCTACTAAAGACAAAAAATTGAAATTGCATCACAATTTTTTTATTTTCTTTGGACAAAAATAACCTCAAATAACTTTATATTTCATACAATGAACCAAATATATGTGCCTAAACTTTCTACGTATCCTCACCCTTCTGTAAAACTTCCCTCACCCTACTATTATTCTTCAATAATCCATCTTTAATATTTGGTGTAAGGTTGCAAAGCTTGTCGTCACAATTCCTTTACTAATAAGTTTTTCTATAAATATTTAACAATTAAGTTGTTTATTTACATTGTTTATTGCTTTTATTAACGATAAATTAATTGAGATGTAATCTATGAATTACAGCTAAATATAGGTAAGTGCCATATATAGTAAAATGATAAACATAACAAATTGTCTACAGTCTATTTTGAAATAATGATCTAAAATTATTTGTTTTGTTATAATTGCAACATTGGAATGTTAAATTAACAATTTTTATGTTTTTAATTATTTCATATTGAATATTATAATGAATTTTTTGGTCATCACTATTATTTTTTTTATCATCATTTTTGTATTAACAACATTAGTTTAAAATTATTAACATTAACATCGTGGCTTAAGATATAATGCATTTAATAACTATCCCTTTCGTAATTTTATATTTGAATCACACTTTTAATCACAGTTTTACCAAACATGTAAAAACATAAATTCTACATCGCAGTAACTTTAACTAAACGTGTCTCACTGTTTGTAAAACATAGTTTTAAAATCACAGTTTGTTAAACGCGCGTTTCTAAATCACACTTTTTTTCATTGCAACCCCAAATAGAGCCAAAATTGAGAGTGCAAAATTATCCCCCACCCTCCTAATAACAATAATAATGACCAAACCTCAAGTATTGATGATGCATTTTTCAAGGAATTGGATTAAGTATAATCTTATTTAATTGAAATCTAGTATTGATTATACAACTCATTTAATAAATAAGTTAATCATTTTATATTTTATATTTATAACATGACTTTGATTCATTTAATAATCATATTATTTAACTTGATTGTATTTATAATTATTTAACCCATATTGGTAAGTAATAAGCATGGCATATTAAAAAATTAATCATCTTAGTTGAATGTAAATCTAACTCAGTCTAATTCTTTTAAAAATTTCATTATCGAATGAGTTACTTAATGTGTAATTTGTCTGGTGCTTAGCTCATATTTATATATATATATTTGATCCAATTATTATTTGTATCGTGTCTATTCAATCAAATATTTGAATTTTCTTGTAATAATGGTGTGATGGGAGACCGGGTTAAGAAAAAATGTAAAAACACAATACAGCGTATCTTACATATTCAAAGAGGGGGTGTCGATATCCACGTGGAACGATGACTCCAAAATTCTACCATCATCAAATAAGGTTATATGTGGAGGTTATTTATAATAACTCGATATAATCAAATTCATGCAAAATACCCATATACCATATAAACATATCGATCGTGACTATAGCTTCACGTGACACCTCCATGCGTTAAGATTTAATAATGGAAATCAACACACACATTCCGCATCATTGAATTCAAACTCATCTCTCTCGATAATAAAACATTAATAATAAAATATAGATTACATACCGTTTAAGAACATTTATGCCATGAGAGATTTCCTTCAAATATAGATTCAAATTCATCTCTTCTTCCTTATCAAACTTTGATACAAAATTGTTTTCTCAGAATTGATGGAAGAGTGCCTTAACTTACACAAGGGTTTCCCTATATATAACTTATTGATAGGAGAAGAGGGTCAAGAATACACGTTCAAAAATCATTCTAAATGTGTAATTCGAATAACTATTCTTATAATAAATTATATTTATTATAAATAACTGTTCTTATAATAAATTATATTTATTATAATTTACCCACTCCATCAAGGGTAAATATCTTTATGCACAGTTTTAAAGATATCGGGTATTCTTTTAATTTGCATAATACTAGGTTAGTGGGCCACCATTTAATTTTAATGTGGAAATAACATTCTCCCACTTAACACTAAACCGATTATGAAAACTATATACATGATCACGATTTCAATAAACTTAGCCAATACGCCCAAAATCATATATACCATAACATCGAATCACGATCATAACGCGAAGTCATATGGCGGTCACATGACTATAATGTCAAGTGCTCTCCCATGCACCATACATCAATAACCCTTTACTAACTCAAATTATAATGCCAAATAGCCCCTCAGATTTGAGTCAAAAAGACAATCTTGTTTATCAAAATAATAAACGTGTACCTATAATTGAAAACAAGAATAAAATAAACAATTTTAATGCGCAAATTACACAATTACATAACCAACACATTCATTATCATATATATTATGGATTACTCAAAAGGCCTAATCCTCATAACATATTCTAAATATGCCTTTGGAGGTAATCCTTTAGTTAATGGATCAAAGAACTATAAGTGTGGTCGTAATATTTCAATTGATAATTTGCTGTTTCGGACTCTTCTTTAACAAACCAAATACTTTAAATCTATGTTTCGATCCACTAGAAAATTCTTTTGCCATTCTTAGAGAAGAAAACAATCGTATATCACAATATATTCTCAAAGGTTTAGCAAGAGTCATAACACAAGCCCCGAGACAAAATTCAAGAATAAAGAGAGATGACTCGTTCTTCAAAACAAGCAAATAAACTCGGTCACGTGGGATGAAGTGAATTGATTGTTTTTCACTCTTCCACGATCATCATTTGCTAGCATAGACAAATCATGAAGTTGACTTTAAGCCATCGAGACAACCACCATAATCGTAATCCAGAGTAAATCACAACTCTAATTGTTCAGATCTTTATATAAGATATAACTTTTCATTCCTTGTAAGTACCTCATGACCTTCTGCGTGCCCCAGTTGTCTCGAACTCGGATCACTTTGGCATCTTCCTAACATACCTACAGCAAAGTTGATATCCGATCTTATACATGTTTGAGCGTACATCAAACTCCCTAGCCGATGGTATACAAGGAATTTTCTTCATTTGCCTCTTTCCATGTTATTCCTCGTACTTGCATTTTACTTAATTTGTCACTCTTTCAATATAGGTGCAATACCCGATGAACATGATTGCATATTAAATCTCTCTAAAACTCCATCAATATATCCTTTATGAGATAAACCTAGCACTCGTGGTAGATCGATCCCCAAAGATCTTGATGCTAATAAATATATAGTTTGCCTCTACCTATCAACCATAAGGAAAGTTTTTAGTAGAGAGATATTCCTTGGTTTCACTTATATCAAAACCAAGATCACCGCTAGCAAGCAAAATATCATCCATATACAGATTTAAATAGTGTGTCCTGGTTCTTAATTAACTTTCGGGAGCATATTAATCGATCAACAATGTTCTCTTTAACTGGAAGATGTAATGGAAGCGATTAAACTTAATATACCATTGTCCGGAAGCTCTGCTTAAGACCGTAAATGGATTTCTTTTAATTTGCAAACTAGGTGTCTATTTCCTTTCTTGTGAACTCCTTCGGGTTACGAAGTGTAGATATCTTCATCCAAAATTGTAAGATCTGAGAAAATTCAATTTTTCAAAGCATAAAATCGTAATTTCCGTCAAAATCCAAAATTTATTCCTGATCCTACTTAAGAAACGGATTTCACCGCGCGAATCGCCCTCAAGGAACGGCTAGTACGGTCAATTTCGCCGACCTCGAGATACGAGTTTGCACATTTTCGAGACATCGCGCTGCGCCGAATGATATACAACGCCGATAAAAGTCGTGATGACACTGCATCAGCGCGCCATAAGTGTCGTAAACACGAAACCACTACGAGATAATGTCAATAAAATAAATACCGGAAAGATCTGACATAGACGCATTTCAACTGTAACATGAAATGACAAAAGAGCCAGAATACATCTTCTTCCTCAAATCAAGACAAAAACGATGGAAGGGGATGATGCAAAGGAGGTCCAGATTTCATTTCAGAGAGAGGGCCACTTCTCTCTAGATTTACGCGACGGATCACGAATCCTCGGGGCCAAGAAAAAGCCACTCTATCATGGAGAGGCTCCACGACACTCCAAATAGGAGCTTCACAAAGCTCCGGCAGAGTGATTTATCTGTACTTGGGTTTGCATTTTATTTAAGCGTTTTATAATGTTTCGTTGGATTGAGGCCTTGAACGCCGCCGATTTCCGCCCCAAAACTTTAATTCAATTGTTTGAATTTATGGAACCCATATACCCGTGATCGCCACGATCGCTGCGGCTACTTGTGTAATTTATGCCATGGATTGTGTTGTGATGCATAGTTTTAAAATGGTCATGAAATTCGCCCACAAAGGAACTGGCGTTCGTGATTTGTCGAACAAAGAACTTAGGGTTTCACCGCTCATAGGGAATATGTTCACAAAATATTTTTGTGAAATAATGTGTTTGGTTGAGTAATTCAAGTTGAATTGTTTGTTTGATAATTGTTTCATGAGCTAATTTTTTGGCGAATGAATTGTGAAATTACATGACATGTTTGTGTGATTTAAATTATGTGAATATATTCATGATTATATTTGTACGTGGTTATATAATTATATCGGGAATTGGCATCATGCATTCATATACGTATCTGCAGACTTATTTAGGTATGGAGTGTATGAGATGTTCATTGAGAGAGTGGTCGAGGGTTGATCAATAAATAAATAACATCTAGAGTCTGTCCATTACTTATATCGGAGGGTAGTCCATACAAAATATCAATCGCCGAATCGCCCAAATTGATAGATCCTTCGAGGTAGTCCACTAAATATAACATCGGAGTCGGTCCACTACTTATCGGAGGGTGCAGTCCACAAATAACAAAAACAAATATCTTTGTTGAAAATAATGTTTCTATACGTATTTAGGTAAGTGTGAGGGAGCCGGTGAGGACTCGGGTACGAGTTGATCATGTATATTCGATCAATGACGACTGGAAAGCTGCGTGTTTAAATTGAGTATCAGACATGCACTTAGGGCAGGAGAGTAACTCCATTTAGGGTGATTCCACTATCGAAAGCATTAGCCTGACTCACGAGGATATCATTTCATGGAGGCGTAGATGAGAGACGTGCAGGCCTCCGTCCTAGAGGCCGTGGTTTGAGAAGAAAGCTCTGTCGTGGCTTTGACATTATGTATACATGTATTAGAATGTTTTTCATTTTATTATATGTTTGTATATAAGAGTAATTTCTTAACTAATCCCTGAAACTATTGTATATAGTTGGGAACTAGGATGGGTATTGTCAGGGGCCCAAGTACCCGCTTTACTTCATGGATTATATTGGATTGTCGATAGGTTATATACAAAGTTATGTATCCCTGCAGAGCTCTCGATGCGTTTATACTCGCCTGATTTTCGTGAAAATATCGTCACCCGGAGCATTCACGAGTGTTTCGTGGGTTGAGGGTGGTAGTCACAACGGACTTCAGTTTTGGAGCGTCTGTTAATAAATTCTATTTGCAGAATGCGCTTACATCCATTTGATGTAATCCTAAATCAAATGAGCTACAAGTGCCATGATGATTCTAAGTTAATCTTTCTTGAAATCGGAGAGAAGGTATCTTTAATTACATTTTCTTTGAGTGAAACCGCTCCTCCTCCTCTTTCTTGGCTACAAGTCTGCCTTAAATTTGCTCGGAGTGTCATTTTTAGCTGCTGGCTGAGTCTTAAAGACCCATTTGATACTCGATTTCAGTTTACAACTATTAGCACCATGAGATCCTGCATAATCATAAGATGTGACCATAGATTTCAACCTTCATTCATAGCTTCCATCCATTTACTAGAATCATCACTTAAGGCTTGTGAAAACTAAACCTGATCCCCTTCCTTATCCCAATATCAAAATCCTAGATTCCAGAATGCACCACATAATCATCCTGTAATGGCAGTTCTTTCTCTTTGAGATCTCTCAAAGGTGCCGTTGTGGTGGCTCTACATCAATGGCAATATTTTCTGGTGGTAATGAACCATCTTATTATGTTGCTCATTTTCCCCAACTTGTCGAATGTGTCAGGGACAATAATTTCGAGGTAAAAAAAGGGCGGATATCCACTCTTTATCTCTTCAACATCTACCTTCTTTCGCTCATTACTCCCACTAATTTCGCCATTCTCTAAGAATCCGCATTACCGCTTCAACTATTCTCACAATGTGGTTGTGACAATAAAACTGCACTTTCGATTTATCCCGATAGCCAATGAAATATCCAGATAAATAAGCTAATCAAGCTTTTCTCATGTGGGTTATAGATTCTTGCCTCGCTGACAACCCCATATATGTATATGTCTCAAGCTAGGTTTCCTACTGTACCCATAACCTTAAAGGAGTTTTTGGAATTGCCTTACTAGGAACTCGCTCAAGATACATCAAGGGTTTTTAAGGCTTCACCCCAGCAATGAAACAGTACGTAAGAGTAACTCATCATACTCCTAACCATTTCCATTAATGTGCGACACTTTCAAGAATACCATTATGTTGTGGCGTACTGTGCATTGTGTGTATTGAGCATTTTAATGCCATATCACTTTTCAAGGAATTTAAGTAAAAGGACTGATTTTGTCCTCACATTCATCATATCTACTCATAATATTCACCGCCGACTGATCTCACAATTTTAATCTTTATTTAATTGTCTCTACTCGTTATGAACATCTCGAAGATGTCAATGGCATGAGACTTTTCATGCATTAGATAAACATAAACTGCTAATGAGATAGATCATCTATAAAGGTGATAAAATATTTCTCCCGTAAAACATGGAACAAGTAGAGTGGTCCACAAATATCTATATGAATTATCTCAAGGAGCTCATTACCAGGCACCTTTCTTTGTATGTTTAGTTTGCTTTCCTTTATGCAATCCACGCATTACGAAAATCGCAGTCAAGATTGTGAAATTCCTTCCTTCACTAATTTCAAATTCTTTCCTGTGAGATGTGCCCCAGTCTTCTGTGCTACAAGATCAAGAATTTTCATTAATTAAGCCACGCTTTGAACCAACATTTGAATGCGGTGGTTATCACCAGGTAAATTCATGATTCAAGGAAATTTTATATAAACCATCACATAAAATACCGTAACCAATCGTAAATTGCACTTAACATCAAACTTAATTGTCCAGAACTGAATAAAACAGAATATCCAAGAGCATCCAATTGACAAGGAAACTAAATTCGTAGATAGAAGGTACATAAAAGTGTTTAAAAAAGATCCATCCGATGACCCGTCCCACTAAGAAGCGATAGGTACCAACAGCTATCACTCCAACCTTGAGACTAGTTTCCCATATAGAGGAACTTTTCACTTTCCTCGTTTCCCGGCTGTAAGGAACTCAACACAATTAGTCACATGAGTTGTGGCTCCGTAATCAATCCACCAAGTATTTGAAGGAACTTCACGAAGATCGATTCATAACATACAAAAAAGAAAGATTTATACTTCTCTTTCGAACCAAGCCTCGCGCTTGGATACACCCTTCACACGCTCTTCTCATACAAAGTAGCAACTTATCATGAATCTTTCCATCATGACTCGCTACCTTCCCTGTGTCCACTTTTCTTCTTAGGTGGAAAGTTCTTTCCCTTTTTTAATTTTCCTTTCTTCTTCGTGACTCCATGAGTTACAGCAAGAGCAAGATTATGTCCTTCTTGTCTTAATCTCACTTCCTCTTGTATACATTTACTGGTGAGCTCATTCAAGTTCCATTGATCCCTGTTAGTATTATAGTGGATTTTGAATATAGCAAACTGTGATGGAAGTGAGTTAAGGACAAACTATACCAAGAAGGACTCATCCATACCCATGCCTAATGCCTTAAGCTTTCGCAGAAATTTTCAAATATGTTTAAAATATGTTGTTGAATACCTTTGACCATCATATTTCATAAATGTCAATTCAGTCATCAATGTGCCTTCAAGGACTTATCAAATAAGATTTGAAGCGCCTCAACAAATTTCGGGAATTTCAAAGAACCTCATTGGTGGAGAGAGGACTTGATATTATCTAAGTAATACCATTCTCATAAACATCAAACCGAGTCTCGGCTGGATCTCGCCTAAAGCTGATTGCTCCACTGCTTCTAGCATCACATCCCAATTTCTCTGCGATAGCTTATCCGTTATTAAAGTTTCGTTAAGATCCACACGCCAATGAGAATCAACCCTTTCATGCTATCTTAAAAGTTCGACCCATCAAAACAAAGCCATTCCTGTGATGCAAGAGCAATGAAGGCTGAACTGTACAAAATAAAACTACCGTCACAATAAGTGCCTCAAGTATAAATAAATAGCAATGAACCATTGATATCATTAAAATTCTCCTGGGTAAATTTAACATATCCAATGTTCACTGAGGGAGCTAAAAACACTTTACTATTTCAGGTCATTTATATGTTAATTGGGTAACTACATTTTACCTTCTAGTTGAACACAAAATAAAACCACACTAATAATTAGCGTAAATTGACTCTCATTTGGGTTAGTTTCATTCTCCTAATTATAAAGAGAATTGTTAAATAATTTTATAAGTCTCCCTTATTCCTTTTATGCACTATCAAATACAAGGCTCACTAATTTAAGTTACTTTGAAAACTATCTAAATTAGTTAACCTTACATTTATAAATTGTCATTTGGATAAAAATAAGTGATAATGATAATCTAAGCAACCGCGATTCTATATTTCCTTTATCAAGCTTCGAATTTGGTGTCTAAAGCGCCTGAACGGCCAAAGAATGGCTCGAAAAATCCGCCACGCACTAACGCTAAACCAGCGCCCTCACCGGCATGATCCGGGGCCACACAGAAGGAAAATAAAAAGACTTACGTGTTAAGGCGCTTTATTTTATTATTTTTTTTAGTGAGACGAATTAATCAAGATAAATTCAAAATTTAATCTTTATAAAACAACGATTCTCGAATATTTAAATTCAATCCAAAATTCGATACCACCATAAGATTTAATAAAATCACACACAATATTGCAAGATCATTAATCTAAACTTGATCTCGATAATAAAATAATAATAAAAATATGATGATGGGGACATATACCATTCGTTAACACGCAGCCTATAAGAGATTTCTTCTCTTCAAGCTTTATAGATCTTAAATCTCGATTCTTCTTTCCTTATCAAACTTTTGATATACTGACCATTTTAACATAAGAACATTTGAACCGTACATGGCGTGGCTTATATATAACTTATTGATAAGAGAAGAGTGCCAAAATACACGCTCAAAACCGTTTAAACGCTAGAATCGACAATCGTTTATAATAAATTATATTTATTATAAATAATCGTTTTATAATAAATTATATTTATTATAATTTTTCCTCCATCGCGGTAAATATCTTCATAATGAATTTAAAGATATCGGTGATTCTTTTAATCGGCTAAATACTATACAATGTGACCACCTAATTTAATTTTTAACGTAGAAATAACACTCCAACCTATTATTTTCCTTTTACTCTCAATAATATATATATACTTGGAATTCACACCCATTAGAATTGAATAGAAGGAAGTTTAAGTTAAGGAGGACAAAGCAAAGAAATAAAAAAGAAAAAGAGAGAATAAAAAAGATGAGAGTGTAAAACCAATCTTCTTATCTCTCATTCATTGAAGAAATAAGCATTACTTTATACCAATTATATGAAGGTAGTTAGATATTATGAGTAGGTATGTGAATATAATCCCTATAGACCACATCCCAGTGAGAGTGTGAGACTCACACCAATTATTTTTTATACTAATTAACTTTGTTTTCATGTTCTATCCTTACAAAAAGATAGAGTGTAAAACCAATCTTCTTATCTCTCATTCATTGAAGAAATAAGCAAAAATGGTAAGTCTTTGAGTACACAAATTCCTTTTTTCTTTCCCATTTTTCTCTAAATTGTATTTGCTATAGCAATTAAGGCTTTACCTTTAGTGTCATTATCATTGGATAGAGTATTGCCCCAACCAATCCTAAGCACAAAGCATCAATGTTACATCATATAGATGGAGATCCTTGTTTATTTATGATATTTCATCAATATATATATATATATATATATATGAAAAAATAATCAATTGGGTAGTTTAATGGTTTATTGGGCTTTCTTCTAAACTAAAAGACTTGGTTCAAATCCTCGAATGCAGATTTTCCCTAAAATTAACGTCTCTTGATCATAAATAAATTGAAAGTATTCACACCTATGATTATATTACATTATGATATGTTTTTTGGTACATGATTTAAAATAATTAAATATTTTTATTTTTGAAGAAAGGTTTCAAAACTAATCCCTACCCCACCAAACCGCCAACCCCCAAAATATAATAAAACTTGGGTGTATTTTAGACTATTGAAAGTCTAGTATGGCCAAACCTCCATTCACTAGCTAATCTGTTTTCTTAAATAATAGTTTTTTTATGAGTAATGAGGGACAGTTTTTTGTTATTAATTAAAAATTCTTGTGTGTATCTCTTTATTTTGTTTTCTTCCTTAATAAAATGATTCTTATATAAAGATTTAGGTTTTATCTTCTTGTTTTTTTCGTGTTGTCACCGTCTTATCGCGATATTTGGTTTATTATTGACTTGTTTACGACGTAGTGTTGTTTATCGTTTTGTTACAACGTTTTATTTATGTAGAGGTGATTCAAACAAACAAAGCGGATTTGATCAATCGAATATGTCAAATAATGGTCGTCAGTATGTTAAAAAACTGGAGTCAAAGTTATTTTAATCACTATATTATAATAGGTGTAGGCTTTATGTCGATTTATTATTCTATTAACCTGAATATTGTTTTATATATATAAGATTTTTAGCTAAAAAAAATAGATTTATTTAGCCCTTGAAGCTGGCTCAAGTGGTAGAGGGTCCAAGATCGAGTCCTCAAAAGAGTGATAAGGGTTCCTAGGATCAAGTCCTTATTAGAATAGTGTACTACAACAATGTAATACAAAGTGAATGAATGTCAATAATAATAATAATAATAATAATATAAAAAATAATAATAAATTTATTTGAGAAAAAAATTAACTACTAATACAAGTAAGATGTGTTTTTCTAGGAATTGCATTAAGTATAATCTTGTTTAAATCTTATTGTATTGACTTGCAAAACTCATTTAATAAATAAGTTGTTTTTATTTAATCTTTATAATATGACTTTGATTTTTCAAAAAAAAAATATAATATGACTTTGATCCATTTAATGATCTTATTATTTAGTTTAATTATATTTATAATTATTTAACCTATTCAAAGCTTATTTAAAATTTGATTCCATAAATAGATCAACTAAGTCATAAACATGCAGATTTAAAAATTAATCATAGTTTAATTAAGTCTATTTTTTTTAATCTGTTTACAATTTGATATAGTAGAATTATCACCGTTATGACTCAAACCCGAGACCCAGCACTTTTTCTATATACTTTGCTATTTTAGCGATGGATGATTACCTTGGCTGAGGCAGACAGATGGGTAATATAAGTCTAACCTAATCTAGGTAATGTAAGTCTAACCTAACCTAACTTTTCAGAAAAAAGATCATTATTAAATGGTAATTACTTATTGTGTTTATTTGATACTTAGATCATATTTAAACTTATATTTTTAATCCAATTATTATTCATATCATATCTATCCAATTAAATATTTAAGTTTTGACATGATAATAGCATAACCCAAGGATAGAAGACTGTCATCCTTAGAAATGATAACTGTTTCATATTATTAAAAAATTATAATAATTTTTTAGTAGAACAAAGAGTTTGGAAAACTATAAATTTCCATGTCCTCATTAATTTAATTTTATTTGTCTTCATAATTAAGTAGCATAAATAATAATTCTATGTCATTCCCCTTCACATGAAGTGTATGAAAAGTAATGTTTTAAAAACTGGCCCAGTGATTGAACAAAAAAAATTATCCATTCACGGTTTATGAGCTGAATCGATGATCGAACCACAGTCGAATCAAATTAAATTGGAATCGAAAAGGTCATCAATCGACAATCCAATCGATTAAGTCCGATTTTTAAAACAACGATGAAAAGTGAAAGAAAATAAAAGAAATAACAACTTGACATGCTTACTTATCAAACTTCCCTATAATTGCTAATTTGATTGAAATGGACGCAACATCTTTTATTGTTCATAAATATATTAAAATAAAATGGTTAATTAATCATGTAGTAAGCTCATAATTGGTTGGTTTATTTATTATAATTACAAGTCTAATCTTGTGGGGTGGTGGAGGAGCAGAAATGGGCCCTGACCCAAAGTGAAATTTGGTAAACCCATGCCCTAAGACCCTAACTACCAAGTACCACCTGCCTGCTTTTCAGTTGGCAGTTTACAATCATTTTCTAGGATTTAAGGCTAAGTTGACCCTTACTTTCATTCAATTTATTTTTTTTTTATTTGAATGTGACACACTGATAAGAATATGCAGATTAATTAAAAACTATTATATTGTTTCCATCTTTGTCATTGTCGATGCCGACTTCACATTCTTTTCCAATTTTTTTTTTTCTCTTTTCTTTTTTAAATATTTCCATAGATTTGTTTTATTTCAAGATCATGCACTAAATTGCTATCAAGTCGGCAACGTTTATTTTTAAATTATGGGAGGTTCTGGAAGAAGTTGACCGCATGGTCTTTTTCTTTTTTTTTTCTTTTTTATTTTCACTTTGATTAAATTTGGTCTCTTGTAAACCCGTCTCATCTCTTTATCATTTGAGTCACGCCTCAAGGGCCCAAGGCAATTGACAATATAATCTACTATAACTACATCTATGATAATATTGATAAGTTTAATGGATTATATGATAATATTAAATCATCCACCTATAAATTAAAATTCAGTATAATCTTGGGTGTAAGTTTATCAATTAAAAAATTGATTTTAAAATTATTTGTTTTAATTTTGAAAATTATATAATCAGGATCTTGAAAAAATCGAATTATTACTAAGAATGGGAATGAGATAAACTTTTTCAAGTATCTATAATATCTCCTCTTAAATGAGATGAGATTGAGATAAATATAAATAACTTTGTTTTAAAAATTCTTTCAAAATTTGTGATGGATTTATGGGAGGTTTTCTATATGGCGTTGTCCTCCTCTCCCACTATATATAATATCAAATAGAAATGTATTTTCCTTTTTTTCAACTTTTTTCAATATATAAAATATTATATTTTTTTATAGAAAAATTATAAACTTATATGATTTTTTTTTTATCTATTCACTTTGCACATTTTATCATTTGTATACATATCTCACCCTTTTATTACTTAAGTCAGGCCTTAGAGAGTTACATATATGATGATTATTTAATTACAAATATGTTTAATTAATAGAATTTGATAATTCTTGAGGTCTGACTCAAGTGATAAACATGAATGGGTCTATAAGAGGTCCCACATTAGAGTTTTTATAAGAACAAAGTACAAGAAAAATATAATACAAAGTGAATAAATATAAAAAAAAATTGATATTTTAAATTGAAAATAATTAAAAATAAACAAATGGGATGGGTACACCTAATTTAAATCTGTTTTGTTAGCAAAGATGATAATTGGTTTATACAAAGAAGATAAGGTTGGAATATGGATGGATAATAAAAAGGTTACAATGCACTCATACCTTAAATGTCAATTCAAAGTAATTAATTATACTTTTCAACAAAGTTAGTAATCTCCGATTATCAAAGGATTTCCTATGATTATTTCTACTATGGGATGAGTCAATCATCCACTTTAATATCTTGTTGGAAGCATCCTGATCGTCCAATAAAAAGAGTTTTCATTTTTTTAAATGAATGATTTGAAGACTTATTGATTCTAACTACAGATTGCAGAGTTGATCATTCAAACCTTTCAATTCATATATGTGAATCTAAGACCTATGAACGGGGATATTGTCGAAACTCACAAAGAAAAAAAGAAGTGAGTTAGACATTACCTCGATTTGGGAATCTTGGAAAGTTGTTATTTGTTGATTAAATGAATCTAAGAGTTTTAAATGTTTAAAGTCAATAATTTTAAGCAAAATAACAGACTTTTTTAAGATACAAAGCCTTTTTCAACTTTGTGTACATCAAAAGAAATCAAGTTGGATTTGGTTTCTAGACAAAGTTAGTGGTGAATAAATTTTCATAAAATATACCAAATAAAAAATAAAAATAAAAAACTCAAAATATTTTATAGTATCAACCCTTCAATTTTCAATATCAAATCATTGCTCGTTTTCATGCTGTTCTTTCTATCATTTTTAACTCGCTGACGAGGAAATTTTTTTATAAATTCTTTATTCATCCTTCCTACATATCATTCTATAATTTTTTTTTTTAATCAGTAATTCTTTTCGTAAAAATCACAGATTTTTAATTTATTTTTCGTGTTTATGGTCATTTTTTATGCGGCGATGTTTTGTTGTCTTAACATACGATTGTATGTGGTTTGTGTCGTTTGTTCTGACATAAATATGATCATCAAATATGGTATAGAATTTGAGTAAATATGTTTAATCATCGTGCTCAAAATGTGAGTTTAAAAGCCAAATTCATTGTGCACTTTAATTAGATCTTTGTCGTCAGAAAGTTAAAGTTTTTAGCGAATTGATTCTTTACTGTTTCTTTTCGAATATATTATTAATTTGAATCAATAAAATTATTATTATTTAATATATATATACATATCAAATCATTGAAAATTCATTCACATAATTTAGTAAAATTAAAAATACATTAATAGTGTTGATTGCAAATCTAAATTAAAAGATCATAAGTTAGATGAAATGAGTTTTCAGGGTCTTTTCTAAACTAAAATGTTTTGGTGGTTGCTAGATCAAAATTGTTTTTTTATTTTATTTTATTTTCTTCCCTTAAAATTAAATAATTTAATCAAACATCAATCAACATCGATTGAAAGTAACATTACAACACGTAAGGAGACACCATCTACTATGTCAAAATCTAGATGAAGTAATATCAACGACCAATTTATTAAAAAAATGATTTCCATGAATTATTGTAGATTTTTTTTATCGAATATATCTTCTTCGAGCCAAAAAATTTTGACTATCACGAAAGCCACGAAAGAAATTGCACCTATTGATAGGGGTCACGTTTAAAATCATGTAACATTTTAATATTAAAATCAATGCCTTGAGCCCATGAAATTGACGCATAGGGAAATTCTAGTGATATTTTTAATTATCATTAGCGAATATGTTTATTTATTTGTTTAGTTTGGGAATTGGTGAAAGGCTAGAACGTTGGCCAAGGATAAGCATGATTCAGTTAATCTAATCGTGTCATTAAAAATAAACCAATCGTCGGACCTAACCATCATTATAGTTAATCATACATCGGTTTGGTTAACCATAATCAACATGGTTAAACTTACAATATACTTAAATATTTACCAACCAATATCAGCTTCTTCATTCTTGCATTGATTCAAATGCTTTAATGCACTCAAATGCTTTCTCTTCTTGTACGGTTTGAAATTTAAATTATACAACAATGTCGACTTATATATAAATTTATTTTTATAATATATATTATATACATTGTATTTTATAATTTTAATATGTTATTATTATTATTATTATTTTGGTAAATTAACTGAAACCATAGTTTTTATATTTATAGCGCAAGCGCAAGCGAGGGTGTATAAAACAGCGAAATCGGCAGATCGGTTCGATTAACACAGTTCTTGAGTTTGGTTTCAAATTTTATTTCTCGATAGATTTGACTTTTTAAGTTTTTTTGCTCACCCCTAAATCGCATTCGTGGGCCGAGCTGGCCCACTTATGAATGAGGCAATATCATGTCGAGGGCACGTGCAAATGGTCAGTTGGGCCATGGTCAACTGATATATACCTGAATCTAAAAAGTTGGATGGGATCTGTTGCTCCATTTGTGTTGAGGGTTTGGATTCTGGGAAAGTTTCCCCTGCCAATGACCTGGGATGAGACTGAGCAGACTGAATGATAATGAGTAGGAGGATTGAAGGAAAAGAAATATAATGGAGAAAGAAGCTTCTTGTTGGTAGGCACGATGTTGGATCCCACGTTCTCCTTAAGGCATTCTTGTCGCTTTGAGCAGATAAAAAAAAAAAAAAAACAAATTTAAATAAAGGGACCAAAGTAGGGTTAAAGGGAAGATTAAGGTAGGTTTTTATTTTTTTACTTAATGCTAAATAAAACTTTTATTGAATAGTGTTTAATAGGATTTAAGTATTTGATTGTTTATTATTATTATTTTTTAAATATTTTTTAATTTGTATCCAAATTTTGAAACAATAAATTTTTAAATAAAAAATTTAAAATATATATGTTTTTATTTATTTAGCATGAAACGAATCATGAGAGTTTCAATTTAATCATAAAAAATGGTTTTCTTATATTATAATATTTAGTTTTTTTCTTAATAGAAAAAAATTCAAAAAAGCATAAAGAAAAAACAAAAAATTCAAATATTTTGGCTTTTTACATTCAACATAAAAAACAACTAAATGGTAAAAACTATTTAGCTTTTACCAAAAAGCCCAAAAAAAGACCACCTAAATTTTTGTCCGAAAATATCATAATAATTTTAATTTTCAAAAATAAAAAATATGTTCTCAAAAATATAAAAACGATTAACCAAAAAAACCCAAAAATAGTGGCTTTATATCTTCAAAAATCTTGAATCAAATGAGTGAGAACAGTGAAAGGGGTGTGTAGCAAATTGAAGTTTGAGAAAGATGGGCATGAAAAAGCAAAAAGGAAAAGGAAAAAAAAAAAAGAAAAAAAAGATGCTTTTTCAAAGAGACCCTAAGTCAAGGATCAAGAATCAAGGCAAAATATAGCAGGGTTTTCTCCATTGTAAAGTTAAAACGAGGGAAGCTAGTCATCAAGGCATTATTGAGAGGTCAATGACAAGCGTCAAATCATCTTCTTTTAAAGGGGTCCTCCATGGAATTATTATTCCAGTAAAAAGTAAATAATATAAATTAAATTTAAAAACAAAAATAAAAATAAAAATTTATGACAGCTAAATGAGAAGACCATGCTGGCTTGGCAATTGGCATGCCCACCCAATGATGGAAATGACCTTGACAAGAAAGGCCCCCCTCACTCTTCCTCATTCCTTGCACAAAACCTTGCACATTTTGAATTTTCATAGCTGTGTTTCTTTGCTTGTTAATTTTAATTTCATAACAGTAAATTAAAATATTTTTTTGCATTGTTTTAATTTCGTTTTCGATTTATGTAAGGTCGATATATTTGTAAGCATTAAAAAATAATAAAAGGTAAAATAATGAGTTACAAAGTAATAGATTTGAATATAAAATGAGATCATAAAAATATAATAATAAAATTTTCTTTTGATCTCTTTGTGTCTCTCTCTATCTTTTTGACCTTCTAAACTCACATTAATATCTTAATTTATTTTGTAAAAGATAGAAGGATGAGAAGTTGTAGACGTATCCTTTACTTTCCAGCCACATAAAATCAATTATAATTCGCCAAAAATATTGTCATTTGCCAATCAATCATGATTAATTCCCCCCTCTTTCCCCTTTATTTGAAAGACAGTCACAATACAAAGAAAGTAATTAAAAAAAGAAGGTGAGATTATAATTAAAGTAGATAAAATCATGACATTTTCATAATTTTACATATCTATTTTATTTTTTACATTTTGTTACTTTACATATTTTAGGTATAGTATTATGTTTTTACAAAGGTTTAAGTTTGAACCTCCTATTATCCGTTCCAACTCGTTTATTTATTTATATCTAGATGTTCATATTTATTACACTAAATCAACCTCTCCTCTTCCCACTTAGTTTATATTTCCTCTTTGATTCTTGAAATAAATGTAAAAGATGGTATCAATTCGATAAAATTAAACAATTCTGAAATGCCTCTTAGTAATATATTTTTTACAACATCATAATGCATTTTATTATTCTTTAATTAAATTTGTCTCAAAATTATAAAAAAAATAAAGAAAAGAAAAGAAAAGGAGACCATGATGGTATAAAGGCATGAAGCTTTTCAATGCCCACTTGTGAACACCATCATTTTGTTCTTGAAGTTTTATTGACACTTCCTAACCTCCCTTCCTACCTACCTAACAATATTCATACCCATTTCCTTTGTCTAATCCAACCACCATTATTATTACAAAGTTCTCCCTTAATATAATTCTACAAAAATCCCTCTCTCTCTCTCTCTCTCTCTCTCTCTCTCTCTCTCTCTTCACAATATCATATCACCCATAGCTTTTGTCCCATTTGCATTTGAATATGACCTTGTGAACATTTGACAAGTGTGCTTTTCTCAACATTTTTTTTTAATTATGTTTTGTTATAATTACTCTTGACATGTTTGGTTTTTTTTTTTACATTGAAAAATGAAGGTATATCTTTACATCTTAACATAAAAATCAAATTATTAAAAACATTAAAAAATGACATAGCAAATAGGTTAATAACAGATAGATAAAAAAATAATGATGGTTGATACTTCTAACGAGCAAAAAGAAAGAACCCAATAAGATAAGGCTTCTGAAAAAGATGGATGATAGGTTTGATACTTCATTCTTACTTTAAAAAACAAAAAGGGTATATTAAATAAAAAAGATTTATATTATCAAACAAATTGTGTGAGAAATGGGTGTCCCATCATTTCATGATAAGAAATTTGGAAGCCTTTTTTTTTTCAGACATTAATTTTTTATTTCCCCACTCTGAAATTGTGAGCATAAGAAGAAAAAACATGTACTATTTAAATTTAATTTAAAGAATTAAGTTTATTTTTTTTTCTTGTTTTAAAATCAAGCCTTGCTTGCTCCAAAATGATACTCCCATGTTCCCCATGTAGCATGGAATCTAAAGTGATAGAAAGTAAAGCAAAGTTGATTGTGATTTTGAAAGATTGAAAACATTTGACTGGCATGTTAGGTCACTTCCCATTTTCTTATTGAAAAGTTTTGGGTTTTTTTTTAATTTTATTTTTTCAAGGGTAATACTTGATATCATCGATTATATTTAAAAAAAAAATTTAATGTGAATGCTAAGACCTTGAATCAAGAATAAAAAAATAAAAAAATAAAAAGAGTAAAAGGGAGAATGTGGGGAAATTAATTTGCATGTTCAGAAAGTAGGAAAGGCCCACTGCAATCAGAAATTAAATTCCATTTGTCTTGGGCAAAAGAAGAAAATAAGTTATAAAAAATTGACAAACACAAAGAAATGAAATGGAGTTATGAGCAAAAAGCCTTTTTCAAGCACAAAGTTGTTCTAAAGGCAAATAATAATAATAACAATAATAATAAAAATAAAAATAATAAAGCTGATTTCTTTTTTTTTGGATAATTAATAAAGCTGATTTCCCATTTGGTAAGAAGTGAGTTTTTTTTTTTTTTTTTTCTGAAAGCCGTAAATGAAATGAGATCAGAACTCCAATAATACAGTGGATATATACTTTGTACATGAGTGCAGTCACGAGGGGAATTAAGTCTTCACAGATCTGCAGAAAGAATATTTATTCCTCTACTCACTTCTCTCAGCCAAACAACATATAAAACAACGAAACTGATGCCTGTCCCACCGTTTTATTTTTCTGCTCCATTTATTAATATTATAAACCAGTTCACATCAATTTTGCCGTCCAATAACTGAAACAATACTGCAAAAATAGTATTATTCTGTCAACACCCTTATATCTCTCATTCATTCTTTTCAAATTCAGTACAACTCTCTCTCCCTCAAAATCATCATTTGCTTCTTTAAAATTTTGAGGGGATGGGTGTTGGAATAGCTCAGGAGGGATAGACAAGGAAGAGAAGATGAGTTGGGCGGGGAAACGTGTTGTATCGGTAGGAAACGATCTCGGTCTGATCGAGATCAGCCTTATACGAAGAACTGGTAAAATTACACGAATCTTGCCTTACGCTAGTGCGTCTTACAAGGTCAAGAAGACGTTACAAAAATAATATAAAAAACAATAAGAAGAAGAAGAAGCAAGCTCAGGTAGGATAGCACCCAATTAACACCAACAACAGCAGCTCGCCGCCGTCACAAAAACGACGGCAACATTAAGCTCCGTCTCGCCGGAAACAGATTTTTCCGACATGTTATGCTGGTGACTTTCATCATCGTCGCCTGAATGGGAGATTATTGTAAGTAAGAAATGATTGCAATCGTCTATAATTGATAATAATAAATTAAAAAAAAAAAAAAGTAAGATAAACAGACCTTCTGGAAGCTTGGAGAATGCATTTTCTCTGGAAAATTTGTTCATGGCGACCGTAGGGAAAGAAAGAGAGATGGTATGAGAATGAAGGAAGAAAGGAAGATAGAAAAGAAGGAATGTAATAAGCAGGGAGGAATGAGTTAAGGAGGCATATATTATGAAGGAGAAGACTGAAGAGAAAGGAGGATGGGGACAGCCCAGTGGGCCGGCCCGAGTGGGCCTGACAGTGACAGGCTCATTGGCCCAGAAAGAATTTAAAAGCCCAAAAGTTTGATAACAAAGTAGTTAATTTTTTTTAAAAAATTTCATTAAATTAGTCTTTTTATTTTTTAAAACCATATTTACGGTTTTGAAAATTAATTTTAAAACCATATTCACTAATTATGATTTTAAAAATTAATCTTAAAACTATATTCATTAACTGCAATTTTAAGAATTAAACTTAAAACCGTACTTGATAAATGGGGTTTTAAATTTATCTTAAAATCATAATTGATAAATACAGTTTTAAAAAATAAAAATATTAATTTTTTTTTAATGTTTTGAAAAGAAAAAGTCTAATATATATATATTTTTTAAATGAATTATTTTGACGTCACCATGCCTGTGCTGTTGGAGCGCCCTGCCCGCCGGTACTGACCCCGGCTGCCCGGCCGACGCCCATCTGATCTGATACCAAAAAAATAAAAATAACGGTACAGTAAATAAGCCAAAATTGTGTCTGCTTCCCTAGACTTTATTAATTATTTTTATTTAATTAATTAATTATTTCCATTTTTGGTCACGTCCGTACACTGTTGGTAGACGGACCTGTGCTCTGGCTGTGCATGCGAGCATCCTCATGATTACCCAAAACTTATTTCCTTACAAAAAATAATCCATAATATTCAATATAATTAATTTTTTTAATCTAATTGATGATTTAAATATGTTAAAGAATGAAAATAAATATTAATTAAAGATTTACAGCTCATAGAGATTGAAAGGGGCATCTGGGAAACAGAAACTTAACTCATAAATTACATGATAAGGTGTGTAGTGTGTGTTTATTAATTTAATTAATTTGTTGTAAAGTGGAGCATAAATTAAATAATTTCCCCAATAGTATTGTGGGGAATGGAACCGTGACGGTCACACGGGTTTAGAGGTCACATTATATATATAAAAATAATTACCTGCGCCTCCTAAAATACACTAAATGCGCACGCCCCAGTTCGTTGCTATAATTATATAAGAATATGATAATTTTTATATATAAAATCAGTCTTTTAAATCATACAATATATATATATATATATTAATTTTTATACGAGTTAGAAAGATATTATAAGGATAATAAAATTCTATCATAAAATATAACTATATTCTTAAAACTTAAACTCGATACCCCGATAAAATTAATTTCTATGAACTTATAACGAGGGAACAATTTTAAAATGGGAGTCAATAAAGGGTATTTAATTTGATATGGATAATAAATTATGTGGTTGTGGGTAGCTATTGGAATATGGATGGAATTATAGAGCCAATGGGTTGTTCTGTAAGGAAATGATCAAAGGGAGGGTTGGCAGTGAGATTGGATAATATGGATCCACTTTTTGGGCCGGTTGACCATCTCCTCCCTGACTATGCACATGCGTTATCACTCTTTCGTTTCTTTATTTTTTGCTAATTTTATTTTTCCAAATTATCTGGTTGAATGCCAGAGAGTGGGCACCATGTGGCCCCTTCGTTTTCTTTGGATTATTCCTTTTGCTTAGTTTAAGATGGTCAAAGTGTTCATATTCAAAATTGTTTTTTAAAATTATAATTTTTATTTTTAAAATTACTGCAATTATTTTTAGGTATTAATTTTATTATTTAAAATTATATATATATATATATTTTTTATATCATGAAGTATTTTGAGTAGATTAAACCTTATACGAATAAGGAGGAACTATAAAAACTGTAAAACTAAAAAAAACTTAAACTTAAGACCATTGATTAAGTTATAAGAGATGTCAATCTTCCAATTTTCATGTTCGATAATAAAATTAAAAAATTTTGAAGTGATAATTTAAAAATATATATATAATACTTTAAAAACTATTCCATAACAAATATATAATTATAGCAAATGAACAAGCAGAAATTTGCACTGCTTACAGGGTAGAAAATTTTCTCGTTTTCTCTATTCAAAATTTTCGAAACAAAGAAAACGCTTACACGGTATCAGCATTTAAAACAAAATTGAAACGTTAAACGAATTCACTATTTTCAACATTTTATATACGAATCGAAAAACAAGAAGTTCTGCTTTCCTTGCTTTGACCAAATTCAACCAAACTGCAATAAAAACGAAAACATTTTCAACCAAATTCAGCATTTAACGATTTTCAAAACAAAACTAAAAGACAATACATCAAAATTTTCATTCTAAATTTCGACAGAAATAGTGGAATTTTCATAAAGTAACCAAACTACTCAGATTCCCAAATTAAGTAGCTTGGGGCTTGTTTTGTTTTAGGGTTTTTTTGTTGATCGTCATCAATTCTATAAGTCATCTAGTATCATTGGAGGATTTTCTAATTGGTCTAGAGGATTTTTTAAAAATATTTTTGAAAAACTGTTTTTCTAAGACAATACCATGTTTTCCTTCTTTTTCTTAATTTCAAATCCAAGCAATAAAATTAATTGTCACTATTTTCAAATACATTTATATTATAAGCCTAAATTTGAACCAAGTAACATGGAAGTAAATTATTTGTAGAATTGAGTAGGTTAATTTTAGGGGTGTGATATATGGCATCACCCAATTGTCTAACCTTTTGAAATGAGATGAGAGGGAATTGGATGTGACCTTTGAGTTTCCACAAATGTAGAAAGAATCACAGTAATACAAAGAAACATCCACTCGTTCAATCTTATTACAAGCTCCATCATATATCCACATCAGGAAATCAATAATTTAGACGAGGGGAAAGGAAATGTATGGATTCTGAAATGGGAAATTGGAAAAAAGATGTATAGACCATCCAAACAGGGACTTAAATTCAATCTCACAAATTGTCCAAGCAGGAGCTGCTCTGGCCTTTGAATATGCCTACTTGGGATAAGAAAGAAACAAAATAATACCTGCAAAGATTCTTAGCAGATAAAGATGGAATAATTTCGAAAAAGGCCTAGGTGGTCCTGGTACTGGTCCTCCTACATTTTTTTTTTCCTGGTAAAACAAAAAATGGCAACATCTAGACCTTATTTCAAATTTCCCCTTCTGCATGGCTCCATGCTAGGAACCAACATGATTCTTGTTTCTTAGGGAAAAGAATATACGACACACGAGACGTGTCGTCTATACATCTGCTCATCGTCTACCTACGGATTGTTCCTATCTGGAAAAAATGTTGTGTGGTAGTCAGGTTGTAAATTTGTAACTCCCATTTCTGCTAGCTTATTACAAACGCCTGGACAAGCCATTAGATATCTATCTAATTTGCTCCTTTATCAAATAAATCGCCTTTACATTCATATATAAATTTCAAATACGCCCCCGGCTGGCTGACGTATTACTAACACGTGACATAATTTGTTGGTGTATCACATCATTAAAATGTGACATGTCAACGACTTTAAAATAACGCCCTTTTACACATCTATCACTCCATTGATGACGGTAAAGACGTATTTGAGCTAGGGAACAAAAACATCATTGGACCAAAAAAATTTATGGGCAGAAGATGTAAGAGCTCTAGGGCTCTTTTAACGACTCTCGAAGCCTTTGGATTTCACCGTTTTTGTTTCCTTTTTTATTTTTCCGCTTCCTCTCATTGTTTATGTTAATGTGTCTTTTATAGTGTTTTGTGTGATACGTGTCATTTTTCTGTCCAAACAATTGGCTAACTTTTATTTGCTACCTTACTCAATGTGTGGGCCCTTGTCATGATCAATCATAGTCAAACAACCATGTTGCGTTTCAAGGGTGGCTTTTTGGGCCCTATCTGTCGACGACAAGGTGTGTGTGTTAAGTTGTTTCACCGACCTATATAGGGGATCTAGACTAGAGCAATGAGTGTGTTAGGTCGTCTCTTGTTTCCCATTTACTAGTTGGAGTCGAATTGATTGGATTTTCATCCTATTTGACAAACATGCCATCATCACCACTTGACAGGCAAAGTAGAGATGAGAGTTCAGGATCAGCTTTTAACCCGCCAAGTTTAATATACGATCAAACATTGCAGAGGACTCACAGATCTTATCCCTCAACTTCCTGCGCCAGAATTTTAGAATCGACTTCTCCCAAGGCTTAACATAAATGCCCAGCGACGTTTGGTCAGATGCCTACCTAATTTGTCCCTTAAACTTTTTTTTTTTTGATCAAATAATATCTTTTGCGCTTGTTATATAGCTCAAATATGCACTTGTTATATAACTCAAATATGCACTTGTTAACGTGTTACTCACACGTGGCATAATTGGTTGGTGTATCACGTTGTTAAAGGATGATATGTCAACGGCATTAAAGTAACACCCATTTGCATATCTATCACTCCATTGATGACGATAAGGACTTATTTGAGTTAGGGAACAAAAACATCATTGAACCAAAAAAATTTTATGGGCTGAAGTTGTAAGAGCTCTAGGGCTCTTTTAATAGCTCTCGAAGCCTTTGGATTTCACCGTTTTTGTTTCCTTTTTTTTTTTTTTTCCGCTTCCTCTCATTGTTTATATTAATATGTCTTTTATAGTGTTTTGTATTATACGTGTCATTTTTTTGTCCAAACAATTGGCTAACTTTTATTTGCTACCTAACTAAGTGTGTGGGCCCTTGTCATGATCCATCATAATCAGACAACTATGCTGTGTTTCAAGGGTGGCTTTTTGGGCCCTATCTGTCGACGGCAAGGTGTGTGTGTTAGGTTGTTTCACCGACCTATATAGGGGATCTAGACTAGAGCAGTGAGTGTGCTAGGCTTGTCTCTCATTTCCCATTTACTAGTTGGAGTCGGATTGATTGGATTTTCATCCTATTTGACAAACATGCCATCATCACCACTTGACAGGCAAAGCATAGATGAGAGTCTGTGGCTGCTTTAACGACCAAGTTGAATATATGATCAAATATTAGAGATATTTATGTATCTTATCCCTCGACTTCCCTGTATAAGGAAAAAGTTGTTAACACTAGTATTGTGGTGATTTTTGGGGTGCAAACAACTGTATAAATATGAGTTCCTTTTAATTAATATACAAGTTTTGAAGACCCTTTTTCGCCAAAAATGAGCAATGAAGGCAATATCTATATAGTTTGGGGAGTTTATAATTTTCAAAACAGTTAGATGTTTAGTTTGAATTTCGGAGATTTTAGTAAGCCAGGCCGGTCCAGTAGCGGAACTGATGAGTGACAGAATGAAGGTGACTAGTCATGGTAGTTAAGGCCAAACCCTTATGATTAAAATTCGAATTGGGTAGTGATCAAATCACTGTAAAAGTGAGATTGGGGTTGGGCATCTTCGCCCATTTCTGATAAGACAAGTGTGTGTGGTATAAAGGGACAAATAAATGATCCTCCAAATTGATTTTTACCTCTGATTTTTCTCTAGGCAGATTGAATGACTTGTCATGGGCGGTGAATACCGAGCTGATGTGGTTTATATTACTTCGCGAGGACTGTGACTGGACCACACCATTCTTTGAGTTCCAACACACAGGACAAGGCGAGGCTAAATGTGGCCTCTGGTTAAGCCCTGCGATGAATGATGATGATGTAAATGGTCCATTCCCAACCCCCAACTACACTCTTGTTTTACTTACTACAAACTCATTTGGAATGAGCTCACATGCCTAGAAGTCATCCCGAGGTGAACCCAGGACTCCGAAGGTGGGTACAAGACTTTCGAGTGCTGTTACGTGAGTCAATATTCGGGGACTCGGGAGACTATGTGGATCCTCATTTCACACGATTACAAAGGACAAAGTTGACCCAATGGTCTGGAGATTCCCTGACAAGCTAACGCGCATTATGCCAGTAGTGGTATAATGTACATAACCATGCTTCTTCGCTATTGCTTATTAATAAGTAAACAACATATGTAAAAGGTTGTAATATAAAAATAGACTCAAAAAATATAAAAGGTACAAAACTTGGCCCAACAGCTTGAAGATTTCCCAAACACACGTCATGCCAAAAGTGATATAATGTGCACAACAACGCTCCTCCACCATTGCTTATTAATGAGTAAGCAACATGTGTAAAAGGCTATAGTATAGAAGTAGACTCAGAATGTAAAATGTAGAAAACTCTTTGTATCATCTTTTCATTGAAATTAAAAGGAATCCTAATCGGGAACTAGCTTTCCATCATTTATGTTCTACAAAATAAATACTACCCATTATTTGTTGCTTGTTTATTTCCCATTAATCAAATAATCCTTAAGCATTTCATTCATTCTAGAACTTTCTCAATTGTATGAAAAGTAGAACAAAATCTTGGAGCATCAAGGCCCAAGATCATTTGATACTTATTATCATAGGCCTACTTGTTCACACAATGGTATAGTCCGTGTAACAGCCTCAACCGAGCCTACTACACCACAACTCTTTGTCTCTGTACTTCGTCCTACATTAGGTTCATAAAGAGAGCGACTCTATATTCCTACCCCATTTCGCTCAAACTCGCCAACATATTAATCCTTATAAGCTCTTGGGTTAGAGTCATATCAACATCAATAAAAAATAGTCCTTGACATCATGGTGGCATGGCTTAGACCAAATCCTATAAAGAGGACTAATGAGTTGGGCCATATTCAGGCCCACTGGTCCTTAAATGGCCATAGGGAACTATGGCCTTTTGGGCTTGCTCGAGGTGAAGGATAAATTGGGCCTAGGCCCATGGACCCTATCAGTTGTCCATTTTGGTTGGGAAACAAACACGTGGCAGGCTATCGCGACTTGCGTGTCAATCCATGTAGTTAGTTTCATGGTTGAATTCCTAGTGACTGAGTATCGTGTGAATTAAGGCCCTGGTTATGGCGTTGATAGCTTTGTTCGTGTCGGCGACGAAGCTCGCCGGAGTTTTGGTCACTCTCTCCGTCGCCGCCAACGCCTTCTCGTTCGCTCGTTACCGCAGGAAGAATCTCCGGCCGTTCCGGTCACCTATCGATGAGTCCTCTGAGACGCTGGCTATCTTCAATGTTGATCCCGGCACTGGTGAGCCAAATCATGAAACCCTAATTTTAATGTTTATGGAATCTATTCCATCCATTGTTGAATTTGAAGCGACTTTAATTATTTAAGAGTTTTTTTTAATACTAAAAATGGAGAAATGTTCTTATACTTTTTGAGCTACAATGTTTTAAAAATTAAAGTAATTGTATTGATTGTGAGAGCATTTTTTTGGTGCAGAAGCACATAATGTTCTTATGCTTTTCGTGCCGATCGATTTGAGCATTTGAAATAGAAATTGAGACGCAGGAATAACGAAGTTCTAATTTCACTGTTCCTCCAACCGATTCCGTAGATTTGGTGAAGTTTTGAAGTGCTTTCGTTGGTTTTCTGAGTTTGTTGTTGTTGTTGTTGTTGTTGTTATTGTTTATTTATCTGTTCCCATAGGAATACCGTTTTCAATGCTTTCACCATAAATAATAGATAACGTATATAATTTTTTAATGCTCTTACAATAATTAATAGATAAGTTTGATTTTTGTAAAATCTTATATATAGCAGTAAAGTTCAAGACAATATGGGAAGTATTTGAGGATCTGAAGGAATTGGTTCTTTTCATGTCCCAATAAGACTCGGTTTTGGACGCTCTTGCGGAGCCAACAAATGACCTTAGAGCCCCAGGAAGAAAAATGAACTTTAGCTACTCTGTTTTGTGGTGTGTTTCTTTTCCTGCATTTTCTTAGCAAACGACTGAAGTATTTTTCAATGGGTTAAAATCATGTACTTGGGAAAAGCAGGAAAGTATTTCTCCAAAAAAAATTTGGTCGGCAAACTCTGATAATGAATTTTAACATCAAATCAAATTTGCGCTTGCAGACTTATTAATTCATTTATTACTGTAGATAAATCTCTTTAACTTTTCTATAATCGTAAGCTTACAATACAAGCATTAAAGATGTGTTTACTGCAAAGCAATATAATCTCTGAAATGACCACCGAGCAGTAGGCTTTACGTTTCTCTTTTTCCTGGTATGAACTTTAGAATGCTTGCAAATTGGAAGGTCTAAAAATGCTAGGCCTTCTTTAATTTAGGTGAGTCTATGATCTAATTGCTGTGTGATTTTTGGCAGACGGAGAAAAGGAGTTCTTCTTTGGATTGGCCACAGCACCAGCACATGTTGAAGATAGGCTCGATGATGCTTGGCTCCAATTTGCAGAAGAACACCCTTGTGATAAATCAGAGTCACAGCAGGGCTCACAACCATCAGATGCACTAATTACATCAGATAGTGGTCATGGTGGGCCTCACCTAGCTTCATCATCTTCAAAGGAAGCTGATGAAAGAGTGAAGAAAAAGAAACCTCTTAAGATAGCTATGGAAGCCATGATTAGAGGGTTTGAAAAGTATATTGAAGAAGAACATGCAACAAATGAAGACTGCCATCATAATGTGGCTGCTTGGCACAATGTTCCACACCCGTAAGCTCAATATGTTGAATTTATGTTTTTACAGTATACTGGCTGGAACTTGGGTATGCATGGGGATTATATCCTACTTATTTCTCGATCTAACCTAATGGTTTATTTAACCAATTTTACAATTAATAAAGCTCATGGGATTTTGGGTAAAATTAATTGCTTTTTCCTGCTGGACCAATAAACTGATTTGCTTTTTGAACTGATTTTAGGGAGGAGAGGCTGAGATTTTGGTCTGATCCTGATACTGAATTGAAATTGGCTAAAGATACTGGTGTGCGTGTGTTCCGGATGGGAATAGATTGGACCAGGATCATGCCAAAGGAGCCACTTAATGGACTGAAGGAAACTGTAAGCCTGATGCTAACCGTAATCATATTTTAGTTTATTTTGATGCATTTTAATGTTGTTTGGAAAAATCCAAATCGCTGATAGAAAAATCTGGAATGGTACAAATGAATACTTGTGGCAAGAAATCATATGATGTGATACTGGGGCTGTGACACCCAGATCCTTCAACTTCACTGAACATATGCATCAGACACTTAACGCCTGTCATATCTGCCACTCATACCCAAACCCATTAGCACATACTCAAGTTTCTTATATTATATGGGGTTAATAGAGTTTACCAGTATGTTTTACCACTTTGCACATATTTGATATTTTTCGATGAAGTTGAACTGGATTTAGTCACACAGTGTTCTTTTTAAAGGTTAACTATGCAGCATTGGAACGTTACAAGTGGATCATCAATAGGGTTCGTTCATTTGGAATGAAAGTGATGCTTACTCTATTCCATCACTCTTTGCCACCATGGGCTGGAGAGTATGGAGGATGGAAAATGGAAAGAACTGTTGATTATTTCATGGATTTTACCAGGTTTGTTGTTTGGCAGTTTTTCATTATCATATTTTGGCATTTTTATGGTATTGTTGTGGTTTACCCACATATTTCTTATCCTTCAATGTAAGAAACCCAGGTGCATAGTGGCACATCCTAATGCATATAGAATTATCCAGAGTTTGCTTTAGTTTTCCTTAGTAGATCATGGTAAACTAATTTGGGCTGTCTACTATCCATGATTTCCAGTTTATTATTTCTATTATTTCAAAAATCTACTATTGCTGGTGTATAATATTTATTCATGATGTACACTCAAGCTTCTTGAAGGAGAAATAGAAGCTGGGCCAACTTCTATTTTGCATTTGCTTGTTCTGAAGACATGAGGCTTGATGCAATTAACATATGTAATGATTTCTATCAAAGAGGAAAAATATAATGTGACTTAAGTTATATTGATTCTTGCAATGTGAGGTAACTCACTTGTACCCTGTTAGTTTTAGGAACCCTGAATATGGTCTTCTTTCATGCAGGCTGGTTGTCGATAGTGTATCAGATATGGTGGACTACTGGATAACATTTAATGAACCTCATGTCTTCTGTATGCTAACATATTGTGCGGGTGCCTGGCCTGGTGGTCATCCTGATCTGTTGGAAGTTGCCACTTCTGCTCTGCCAACTGGTGTCTTCAATCAGGCCATGCATTGGATGGCAATTGCACACTCAAAGACTTTTGAGTATATCCATGAAAAAAGGTTTCTTTTCCACCCTTGTCCCTCCAGAGGTTGCTAAGAGGTTTGGGGAACAATAATTATGTGAAAGTTCTCACAGATCGGATACTGTCCACTAAAAAAGATTTTTACACTTATCGTGTGTGTAATTATCATTTTGGTTTACACTAATTTTCCTGCTAGCTGTATGGGAGACCCATTGCAGTATGGTTACCCACAGATTTGATCCATCACTTGCTTGATTTTGAGTCATGTCATAACAATGGTTTTAGCTATTGTTATTGATTAGCTTTTTTGAAATTATCCATCTACCTTTTTCACATGTCTAGAAGAATGCAATGAATTTAATTATTATATCACTCAATAGTTAGTTACTCTTTTAACGTCGTTTTCCTAGCTCACCTAATAAACATTGGGTCTCGCTCCTGTGCATGTATGGCACCTATGCTCATTGAATATTTTATCTTCTCCAATGTATTAACTTTTAAATGACATTTTTTTTCTTTGCAGTAGTGGCTTATCAAAGCCATCGGTTGGAGTAGCACATCATGTCTCATTTACGCGGCCCTATGGCCTTTTTGACTTAGCTGCTGTTTCACTGGCCAACTCATTGACAATCTTCCCATATGTGGATAGTATTTCCAATCAGCTGGATTTCATAGGAATAAACTACTACGGACAGGTTTTATACTTACCTAACCAAGATTATTCGACATTATTCTTGCACTAGGATGGTGATAATTAACTTACATATTCTTAAGAAGACATTTATTTCATTGGTCAGGAAGTTGTCTCTGGTGCCGGACTGAAGCTGGTAGAGTCTGATGAATATAGTGAAGCTGGACGAGGTGTATATCCTGATGGCTTATATCGCATGCTGCTGCAGTTCCATGAAAGATACAAACATCTAAGTATCCCCTTCATCATTACAGAGAATGGGGTGGCTGATGAGACAGATTTGATACGGAGGCCATACCTGTTAGAACATTTACTTGCTGTTTATGCAGCTATGATCAAGGTTCTGAATTCGAACTGATTTCCCATTCATTTTTGAATTATATTATCCTCCATCCATGCCAATAGTGGCTTAGACTTGTCTCGGGTTTGTTTACAGGGTGTTCCAGTGCTTGGTTACCTGTTTTGGACTATTTCTGATAACTGGGAGTGGGCAGATGGATATGGTCCCAAGTTTGGACTTGTAGCTGTTGATCGCGCCAATAATCTTGCCCGCACTCCCCGTCCTTCATACCATCTGTTTTCCAAAGTAAAAGCTCTTTACATTTGCCTTCGGTTGTTTATTTGAGTATTCTTTAGCTGGCATCTTGATTTCAGGTGGTGGCTACTGGTAAAGTCACTCGTTTAGACAGGGTACGCGCATGGAATGAACTCGAGAGAGCTGCTAAAATGAGAAAAACACGACCATTTTATCGAGCAGTTAATGAAGATGGTTTAATGTATGCAGGTAAGCCCTGCAGTCCAACTTCTTTCAGTTCCAACCTATTATCTACCTTTTAACTTCGTTTCCTTCTAGTTGTGGTTATTCTTCTCAACAATAGCTTTTCCTTTAGATGAGTGGCCTGCTCTGGTTATCTTATGTTGTTTTATGAATGAACTCTTGGATACCCACTTGACACTGGACATTTCAGTTGGTTGTCATTAGTCCTATTATGCTATTCAGAAATGAGCCTTTAGATGACCATAAGAAATCAGGTTATGTTGTGATCAATAAGATGTTACCTTCTGGTTTTAATTTATCAAACTCAGTCTACACTGTGGCAAGTGTCAGGATTTCTTTATTCTCAATGGCATTCCTATAAGATGGCGTTTGTTTTTTTTACATAACATTTTTACAACTTAATGTTAAATTAAAGACTTAATAAGATAAGACAGTTTCGTTGGCTTTTTTAACATTGCAGAATAATGTTGCTGGGCTCTCTCCTTGTCGAAAGCAAATATGGTGTTTCTTGTTTCAAGATATTTTTAATGTAAAAGCCAGATATTTTGGTTTTTTCTATTCAGATTTTTATGAAAAAGTTAAAAGCAAACAACTAGCTTTCAGCAAAAAACCAAAAAACAAACGACACCTAACAGTGGCGGAGCCAGAAAATATAGTCAGGGGGGCATAAGTAATTTGAGGGGGGCATGGTAATGTGTTGGTTAAGTATCATACTTTCCAAATTAGAGGTCAAAGGTTCAAACCCCTTTGCAAACAATTTTTTCCTAATTTCCCTTAAGCCCTATGTAGCTTCTCGTCCCCGATTAATCGAGTAAGGGTGTTTGTTTTTATTACGAAGCAATATAATTTCAAGATTCGGTTTGTTTCGTGATTTGCTTTTATTTTTAACTTTTTCATCACTCTATCACGAAATTTCTAAAAAATTCTAAATGTAAGTTCGTAATATTGCTTTTCTATCTCGAAAAGTCATCTTTTAAAACAAGAAACACCACCTTTGATAAAGAGAATAGCTATCAGTACTCACTATCAAATTTTAAAAAACAAACAACTTAATACTTAATACTATTAAGTACTATTTAGCATTAAGTTGAAGAAAAAAAATTCTATTCAATATTAAGTAAAAAAAGCAAACGCCACCTCAGTCTACACTTTGCCCAGTGTCAGGAATTCTTTATTCTCAATGGCTTCATAGCTTTTCCCCACACAAGCAAATATCACTAAGTTTTCTGCTTATTTTGGGTAATTATCATTTATGTACAAGTTTTCCACAATTTATATATAAAATGGTATTTTTTTTCAATCTTTTCCATTGTAACAGGAGGCCTTGATGAACCTATGCATCGCCCTTACATCCAGCGGGATTGGCGGTTCGGACACTACGAGATGGAAGGTCTCCAAGATCCACTAAGTAGATTCTCAAGATACCTTCTTAGTCCTTTCTCCCTCAGAAGGAGAAGGAAGCCTGAAAGAGACGACACTGATGAATTGGTTCTTGAGCCTCTTGAATTAAGCCTCTGATTATTGCTTATATTCATACGCTTCTCAAGATATTTCCCCTGAAGTTAGGGTGTAGCATATTCAGACCATGGTAAGTCATCCACTCCCTCAACTTGATCAATCACATTTTGCTGATATGCAGGCATTAGTATTATTTCATGAAATGCACCAAAGTTGCTTACGTTAAACGATCAACTCTTCTAAAAGTTCAAGCTTTTAGGTTTTAGATTTAATATTAATATCATGTTTTTGACCCATTTTCACAAGTACCCAAGTCAAATAAGAGAGCCCCACTCAAAATATCGACCTGATAGGTAGAAAAACTCATCAAGCTTAAATACCACTTCACAATCTTATGTAGAACCTCCGATATGAGGTCGTATTATTGTCCATCCTTAAATGAATTGGATGTCCACTCGCTCACCCCTATGATGAAGATTCACTCGTAATTCCACCTTTTGCACAATCGAAGATTCTTTTTTCGATAGCCCTTTTCATTACATATATCACCTCTCATAAACTACCAACGACAGAGGCAACTATTCATTAATCGGGCTAGGTCAGGGCTGGGCTCGACATTGAGTAAAATAAATCTGCTGGGCAAAAATATAACAAATTAAATTTTGAAATTTTAAACTAAACGTAGTTGGCCACCTGCCTGGTTTTTCGAGCCAATAAATTAACAACACAACCCAACCCTAATTCCGAGTAGATTGAGCTAGCCCAACGAGTCGGGCTTAAATTTACACCTCTATCAATGATAGGTATCCAAACTCAATAGGAGAGTCAAACCCAAAAGATCGATCTGATAAGTGGGAGAACTCATTAAGCTTAAATACCACTCTACAATCTTATATGGAACCAATATGAAATCGTATCATTCTCCTTCACGTGTAGTCTCATACATGCATGTGAAGAGTCAAACAATTCATTTAAAGTCTTTCATGGACTTTCAAATCAACAAATAGGAAATAAATTACAGGAAGGTGACTCAAACCTTAGTTATAACTAGGGATGGCAACAAGACCGGTTCGGGACGGGTCGACCTTATCCCAACCTTGTCTCGGTCTTATTTTAAAATTCCCAAACCCGCATAAACCCATGTAGCAGGAGGGGAGGGGCGGGGCGGGGCGGGATTTAAAAATTCAAACCCGACCCCGATCCGACTTTCCCACCCTCATCTTTGGCAAATGTGCTCTTCTCCCTCTCCATCTCTCTCCACTAGTTCTGATTTTTTGTCTCTTCATTCACTGTGGTTCTGACGCATTCTCTTCCCTCTCTCACCTCTTTTTCTGAAATTTTTTTCTCTTTGTTGATCATTGAAAGGAGATATTTTTGCCTTCGTTCCATCTGAAAGGAAAGTCTTTTTCTCTTTGTTTCATCCTAAATAACATATCTTTTTCTCTTCATTTCATCCCAAAAACACATCTTTTTCTCTTCATTCCATCCCAAAAAACAGATCTTTTATCTTTGTTCCATTTCGAAAAGCAAAGATTTTTTTTCTTAGTTCCATCCCAAATATAGCAGATCTTTAAAAACCAGTTATCGGTGTTGAGTTTTGACAGCGTTTGCAGTGGTGCTGGGGGCAATGAGATTGGGCGTCGATCCCCCCGACCGTAGAATTCCTTTTGATGTGAGCTTTTCATTGGTTCTTGATCTCAGCATCCCTCAAAAAAAAAAAATCAAAATTTATGCCATAAAAGAAAAGCTTGAAAAGGAGAAGTCAGATCTGGTGGAGAAAGGAAAGGGAAAGCGGGAGGCATACTATCGGGGCAGGGTGATGGGTTTAAACCAAACCTGTCAAAAAGAAACCCGAATCGGGTTTTAGAATTATTTCCCAAACCCATTGAAAACCTGTTTAGGCATATAGTAAACCCGTCTCATTAGGGGCAAGACGGGTACCCGAAATAATCTATATATTACCATCCTTATTCATAACTTTTTATCAAATCAGATTTTAATACCATATCAAACGTAGATGATTTTGATCAGAAAAAGTTTCTAAAAGCTCTTAACCTTTTAAGATTTAGATTTAAGATAAATACAATGCGAAACAGCTTACTTGAATAGTTGTTTTCGGCAGGTTCTCTCATTTTGTATCTTATAAATAAAATTACAATGAGGGGTACTTCATGTCGAGGTTGGAAGACCGGGAGATCTGATCGGATGCTGGGGGTAAGAATGGGACTAAGTTTATTAAGTTTATCGGTTGTAAAATCACAGATGATTTGTAATCCAAAATTGAAAAACACTGTGGACTGTAGCATATTTTTTTCTTACCAGGAACTCCAGTTTATCACGTATTATGTGACTAAGGGCGTGTTAGATGTCCGAGGGATTAAAATCTTGATAAGAATGGGTTTTGGTTTTCATGAAAATGGATTAAGATTAACAAGAGACATCAAAACTATCGAATGGACTATCATAACTATTTTAAATCATTGTTATGACCTGATTCATTTAATATTCTTCATAATAATTTTCAAATTGACTACCTGCAAACATACTTTTCCTTTGCTTTTTTTATCTGATCATGTGTAGGGTGTGCTTTTTCAAAAACATTATAATAATCACTTTTCAAAAAACGTTTTTACTAATAATATTATAATACAAAAAGCACTTCGAGAAAAGGCATCTCTGTAAATTATTAAGTAAACTAAAACCAATCTAAATCATAACAATTCTATTATTAATGACCTCTTCTGGAATCTCGATACATCACTTTCATTTCTACATCAGTCAACCTGCCCATGGCCAATGGAGAGTGGCTTGGGTGTATTCCATCACACCCAAATGACCCAACCCCATCTCTGATTGTAATTGTCGGCATCTAAAAATACAGAAAAGTCATAGCTTTATTTATCACACTGAGAATTGTAGACGATTACAAGAAGTTCCATTAAGGTTGGACTTGGACCCTCCTCACGTGATTAATGTAGCTCGCGAAGTACCAAGACCCATCCCCTCTGTAATAATGCAATACAATATGCACATTTCTTGATAATTTAAACTTTATCTTCTTCAACCAGTTCTCTCTTTCTCAACCTCAAATCTTGAGGAGGAAAGAAGATGATGGAGGAGTGAAAGCCAAAAAGAAAAGTAAAATGGCATCTTCAGCTGGTGTATGCGTATCATTCATTAGCTGTCTCATTCTCTCATTTATTACAGGCATTATTAAAGCAGAATCTTCTTCCCAAGAGAATGATAGAATCATAAAACTACCAGGGCAGCCATCAATTCCACCCATAACCCAATTCTCTGGTTATATCACAGTAAATGAAGGTCATGGGAGGGCCCTCTTCTATTGGTTCTTTGAAGCTCAATCCCAACCCTCCAACAGACCTCTTCTTCTCTGGCTTAATGGGGGTATGTACTTGATCTTCTACTCTTCTACTTCTTTCTCTAATTAATAACTAGTACTACTGCATTTATTTCTGATAATTACATAAAACCATAAACTAGTAATAATTAAAGAATATCCTCATAAAAGAATGGTGTCTCTACTTTTTGGGTATGTTGGGTAATTAATAATAAGAATCATGATTTTTGGTTTTTGTTTCTTGGTCGACTTGGAAGGTCCTGGTTGTTCTTCAATTGGGTATGGTGCAGCTGCTGAGTTGGGTCCTCTCAGAGTGGGTAAAAATGGAGATGGACTTCACTTCAATGACTTTGCTTGGAATAAAGGTCAACCTTTTTTTTTCTTTTTCTTTTTTTGATAGATATATTGATCTATTTTAATTTGGAAATAAATTGAATTGTGGGTTGGTTTGGTAATTGGTACAGAAGCCAATCTGCTGTTTGTGGAATCCCCAGTTGGAGTTGGGTTCTCTTACACTAACACATCTTCTGATCTCACCAAGCTAGATGATGGGTTTGTGGGTAAAAGTCATCATTCAACTTTTTTTTTTTTTTTTAATCTTCTGATTTATTGTATATATATTTGTGTAATATATGTTTCTGGTTAATTAATTTATGATCAGCTGAGGATGCCTACAATTTCTTGGTGAACTGGCTGAAAAGATTTCCACAGTACAAAACCCATGATTTCTTCATCTCAGGAGAGAGTTATGCAGGTGAGATCATGAATTGATGATCTCTGAATCAAATTTTCAGCTCTCTATAGCTCTTTAATTATCTTATTTCTTGAATGTTGTTTTGATGGTGTAGGTCACTATGTGCCTCAACTGGCAGAGCTTGTGTATGACCGCAACAAAGATAGAACTAAATATCCTCTCATTAATCTCAAAGGTTTCATTGTAAGTCTTCTTCTTCTTCTTCTTCTTCTCTGTTACAACTTACAGTGCGAAAAATCTTCTGTGTTCACAAAATTGGTCTGAATATGGTATTCTCCACTAATGTCTAAATAATTTTAAAATAGTTCATTTTATGTTTTTCATAAAAAGCAAAAGGTTATTTTTTCCTGGAGCCAAACATAACCTAAAATTTTGGGATAAAATCTTGTCATGATTCATTTAATGCTCAACCATTATCTATAAAATCTTCAAATAAATATTATACCATGTCCATGAGACTCTACTATATGACCACTACAATGTTAAGTACTATATTATAGAAGGTTCTAATTACATTGAATTACTAATCAGAAAAAAACTTTTTCTATAGTTGCTTCTCAAAAAATAAATAAGAAAAGTAGAAGGAAAATGAATTATTTTATGTGTTATTTTAAACTCATTTAACTTATTTATCTCCATTATATTAAAATAAAAAATATATAAAATTCTAACTAATTTGGACTAACTTTTATCTTCCCCCATTTTTAATACTGAAATCAAATATGAGGGAATTATTTTTTAAGCATTTTTTTTCTTCAGTATTTTTGGTAATCATACATAGTTTTTTTTTTTTCTTTTTTGACATCTCACTTTGTACTATATGTACTAGTATTCTGTTATTATATATGTTCTTATAAAGATTTCAACCTTGCATCCTTTGAAACCCATCCCCACCTCATCACTTGAATCTAACCTCAAGGCCAGGAATTATACAATTAATTCCTCTATGATCTGATTATTAATATATATATATATATATATATATATATATATATATATATATATATATATATATATATATATATATATATATATATATCATGATCTTTTAAATAGATTTATTCCAATCCTAAATCCTTATATATGTTAAAGTAAAAATATGATTAATATTAATGCAGGTGGGAAATCCAGAAACAAATGACTATTATGACTCTAAGGGTTTGTTGGAATATGCATGGAGCCATGCAGTGATATCAGACCAGCTCTACTACAAAAGCAAACAAGTCTGTGATTTCCATCTCTCCGACTGGTCTTATGATTGCCTCACCAACATGGCCCAAGTCTACACTCAGTATACCCAGATTGACATTTACAACATCTATGCTCCCTCCTGTCTCCTCAACACCACTACTTCTTCCCCTTCTAATTCTAAGGTTTCTTTTGTTATAAAATACCAATATTTTAAAAACCGGATCGACTGAATTGAAAAAGTTATGGTTTTATGGTTTGGGGGGTGAATCGATGATCGAACCGTTGTTGATGACTACGATTATGGTTACCAACCACAGTTCTAATTTTAAGCCTAAAACCATAGTCACTAACTATGGTTTTAACTATTTTAAAAAACCTTAGTAACCAACTACTTTAAGCATTATTTTGAAATATGTGTTAGTTTAGGTAAATTTTTTTAAATATATATATTATTTAGAGACCAACTTTTCAATGAAATTATACATCATTTTCTGGTCAAAAAACTTGAGAAACTGCTGGATTTGCAGGTGAATGGTAATGGGTTTAGGAGAATGAGAGTACCTGGAGGAGGATATGATCCTTGTTATTCTACCTATATAGCTGAGTATTTCAACAGGCCTGATGTTAAGCTTGCCCTCCATGCAACCACCCATACCAAATGGGAGGTTTGCAGGTAAGAAATAAATAAGCCAATTCTTCCTGGGTTTTTATTTTGTTTTTTTTTTTCATAATTAAGGATTGGATTTTGTCTGATTTTCTGTTTGTTTTTCCTTTTTCCCATTTTCCTAGTGATTCCATCTTCCACACATATCGTTATACTGATTTTTCTGTTCTACCGATCTACACCAAACTCATCAAAGCCGGCCTCAGAATTTGGGTTTACAGGTAATTCTCTCTTTCAATATTTTTCTCAATTAGTCACAAAAAATAAAAATAATAAAATTCTATATTAGCAACATGTCGTGGGCTCTTTCTCCAGCCCCACCATCATCAGAGAAGGATCCCTCCATGGTTACAAGTGTGGCCGTCGAGGCCTTAACTAAAGAGGGGAAGAATCTAGAGACTTATAAAGAATTTCTTGGTTACAAGAGTTTTAAAACTTTTAGAAAGCTCTAGAGAAGTCCACATTCCTCTACAGGTGTGGAAGACTTGAGAAGCTAGGAGAGTCACTTTGAGTATTCTAAATAAGTCTTGAAAATACTTTATATATAGACTTAGTGTAGAAGATCATAGAGGAGCTCACATATAAATATAAGGCTATGAAGAGGTAAGAAAGATGAGAGGGTTATCTAGAGTATTTCATAGATCTCTTGCATATAAGTGAGACCCTCATTTGACCAAACCATCGAACCCCAACCAACCAAGTTGACAGCTTCCAAAGTGAGTGGTAAAAGCTTTCACTCTTCCTTTTATTCTCGAAGTGTCCTCTTATGTTCTTTTAACATTCAAGTTATGGGTAAGAACACCAAGGCTAACTAGGCAACAAGAAGATTGACTTAGCAACTTGAGTGGGAAGTTGTCTTAGCGTTCCATGAAAGCTTTATGGAAAAGGCTACGTTACAAACAGCCATTCAACCATCATAAAATTGTAGGTAAAAATTAAATAAAAAATATGGAGTATCTCAAATATATATATATATATATATATATATATATATATATATATATATATATATATATATATATATATATATATATATATATATATTTGTCACCTCAAGAAATGTGATGATTAGAGATTCAAAAATCTAAAATAAAAGATTTAGAATTTCACCCACCAAACTTTTTGGCGAGTTTCATATCATAGTATTGTATTTTTAGAAAAAAAATGACATATTTAGTCTTCTTTTTAAAATATTTATCAAACTAGTTTTTTTATTTTTTTAAACCGCATTCTTTAACTTTAATTTTAAAATCGTATTCATCAACTACGGTTTTAAAAATTAACCCTAAAATCATAATTATTAAATATGGTTTTAAAAAGTAAAAACACTAATTTTGTAAAATTAAAAAAAAAACTACATGTTTATTTAAGAAAAAAAAAAAAGAATCGTTTTTACTTTAAAAATATATTCTTTTCTCACCAACTATTTATAATCTAAAAATAAATAAATAAAAGTGAAAAAAACAACAGAAAAATAAAAAATCAGAGCCTGAGCTTTTGAGTTTTGACAGAGCAAAGCAGACACGTGAGTGTGGCAGTGCATGAGCACACAGTTTCCAATGATTCCAATCTATTCTCGTGATTCTTTTTTCTTTTATTTTTATTTCCTGAAAATATATATAATTTTTTGGGGATGGTTTTTGTAACAGTGGAGACGCAGATGGCAGAGTACCAGTGATAGGTACCAGGTACTGCCTTGAAGCTCTTTCTCTTCCCCTTAAGGCTCCTTGGCGTTCTTGGTACCACCGCCATCAGGTTCTTTTCTTTCTCTTTTTTTCTTTTTATCAATATGTTTTTTTACATTGGAGTTTGTTTTTTTTTACTGAAAGATAAATAGTTTTTAGAATTAAGCTTATTTGTTTTTTAAATTTTTTTACTGAAATATTTTTAAAAAAATTCTGAATAAAAAAACTAAAATATTTAACTTTTTCTATTAAAAAAATAATATTTCAAAACAAAAAATATCGCATACCCAATATTAAAAAATAAAACTTAATACCTAAAAAAAATTATATTTAACATTAAGTAAAAAAACAAATATCACATAAGAGTTTACTCAAAAAAAATTTATGTTATATTTTAATAAGATTCTAAAGTCAAATTAAAGAAAAATGAAAGCATATGTTACATTTAACTTTTTTTTTAATGGTATTGAAAAATATTTTTTTAAAGTATATAATTAACAAATGAACTTCAATAATTAATATAGTTAAATAATCAACTTCCCTCGTGTGATAAATTCCTTCATAAACTTTCGAATCACTAAATAGAAAATAAATTGTAAATAAGTGAATCAAACCTTGGGATTCCTATCAACCAGCTCTACATCATATTAAACGAATCAACTCCCCTAAAACCTTAAACTTATTTGATTCGGATTTAATATAAATATCATACTTTCAACAAATATATATATACATTATATTTTTTTTTTCAGAGGGTCTGATTAAAAATAAATAAATTGCAGGTGGCAGGGAGGATAGTCGAATATGAAGGATTGACATTTGCGACAGTGAGGGGAGCAGGGCACTTGGTTCCTCTCAATAAGCCCAGTGAGGCTTTTGCTCTTATTCATAATTTCTTGTCTGGCTCTCAACTCCCCACTCATAACTGATTGGGTTAATTATATAAATGATGTCTCAATTTTTTTATTTTTTATGTTTTTGTGTTTTAATTTTATTTTTTTCAATTAAGTATTTAAACTTTTTTATTTTTTATATTTTGGTGTATCGAATTTAATTTTTCATTTGTTTGAACTATTATCGTCTTAACTTTATTTTTGTTGATTAAGTCTTTAAACTTTTTATTTTTTATATTTTGGTGTCTCAACAAATTCTATTACAAAAATAGATAGGAAATATAAATATTTAAATTAACAAAATAAAATTGAGATAAAAAATTTTAAAAAAAAATCGTAAGAATGAAAATATAACAATTTAAAAAAATTATCTTTTATTATTTTTACATGTTTTCTAGTGAAAAAAATTATATATGAACAATTAGATATTAAAATTAAGTTAAAAATAATTAAAATTTTATTTTTATCAAGCAACCAATTTAATCAATTTCTTTTATATGCTAATGAACAGATAACAAAAACCCTAATATGGAAAGAATAATACTGTTATTTCATCTTCTTAAAAATGTCATTTAAGTAATTTCATCATTTTTATATTATAAGAATGTTATTGAGATGCAATTTTTGTTTATTCAAATATTATAATAATCTTAAATTGGTGAGAAAGAACTTAATTAAACAAAAATTAAAAGTTTGAATATTTGATTTAACAAAAATAAAGTTAAGACTTCAAAATATAAAAAATCGAAAATTTTAGACACTTTATTAAATAAAAATAAAATCAAGACACTAAAATATAAAAAATTTGAAAGTTTAGACAACAAAAATAAAGTTAAGATACCAAAATAAAAAAAAATTGAAAGTTTAAACACTTAATTGAATAAAAATAAAGGTAAAACACCAAAATATAAAAAATAGAAAAGTTGAGACCAATCTATGTAATTAACCCTTCCACTATCCATCCACTATCTTTTTTCTCTTTTTTATTTTTCAAACTTTTCTATTTCCTTGTATTGTGCCAGTAAGGGCATTCTTGGAATTTCCCATATAGGCAGTCATCCCTGAATAACTTGTGCTTCTTATTTTTGTTGGTATCGGAATAAATCTTGATTTGGATGTTGCATTTATTACCGGAATTAAGGGTATAAATGTCTTTTCATAAACAAAATTACTTCATGTTTGTTGTAATTACTTGGTTTTATGAAGGGAAAGCTAGGATTGACGAGGGGTGGGTAATTCTTGTTTCGGTCGTGCTAATAACAAGTTTTTTTTACATTATTTGTTGAATAATAAATAGATGAGAAATAACAAATTCAAATATAATACACTTAGTAATCAAGTAATATGATACGACACATGTAGCACATATATTAATTTTATAATTTAAAATAGTATAAATTATATTTAATTTATCAATATTTAATACAAATAATATATATAATTGATTAATTTAGGTTAAATATTAATTAAATAGGTAAAATTCGTGTTATACTTATGTAGATTGACACATATATAACACATTTATTAAACAGGTTATACATGTCAATACGAATTTGACCCGAACGCGATTATACTCAATTCAAAGCCATAAAAATCATGTCAAGTTTTCATCATGTTCACGGATCATATCAAATTTTGCTAGCCATAGTCCCAACCCTACAAAAATATGTAGAATCCATACTAAATCACCATTTAACGGGGCTACTAGGAGTTAGTCTTTTTCTTGGACGGGTATCAAGTACATATATATTTATCCATCAACCAATTTCTAAACGCTATAGTAGATTATTGACTTCGATATGAGGGTCCAATCTGTTTGGGCCTATGAGGGGATGTTTGTCTATTTGACTTTGTAATTTCATGAGACACAATGAGAATGTTGTGTCTGCATGAGGGTGTTTGTCACATCTCATAACCGATATAAAGAAAGTTCATGACATTATATAAGTATGAGTTTCTATCAACCTAATAAAAATTGTTTTAAAGCTGTGAGAGCCCCTTGACCCCAAAACGGACAATATCTATATGGTCGGGTTGAGTCGTTACAAATGGTATTAAAGTCAATCCCTGACTCTGGTGTAAGGATTCAATCTTTTTGGGCCTGTAAGGGGTGTTTATCTATTTAACTCTATAGTTCCATGTCGTTGTGTCTACACGAGGGTGTTTGTTATATTTCACATCCAATATGGAGAAAGTTTATGACATTATATAAGTATGCGTTTCTATTATCCTAATAAAAATGTTTTAAAGCTGTGAGAGTTCCTTGACCCCAAAACGGATAATATCTACATGGTTTGACCTATAACTAGTAAATAGGTCATTCCATTCCGGCCGTGGCCCAAAATGGGTTGGACTACTCTTACCTATTTATATTCGAGCTATCTTTTGACTAGCCCAGCCCAGCACATGCGGGTTATAGGCCAAAATAGGTCAAAAGCGTAAATACAAATTATATCATTCTTCAAGTAAAAATAAATAATATATAAATATATAATAATTATTATTATATAAAATGATTGATTCTAAACAATATAATAATAATAAACAAACTTAAATAAATAAATAATGCTAGAGCATTGTTATAACTAAAATGCCAGACTAACTAGATAAATAGTACCAAAACAATAAAGTAACAACTTAATAACATATGCGGAAAAAAAAACAATTTCAAAGTATAAAATGAAATTTCATATGCATTTAATCTTTATCATCATTATATCCAATAATAATATGTGACTTAACATTAGAAAGATGTACATCTCAATGAAAATTTTAGAATATTAATAACATAAATTTCATTTATATTTGAAATAAAAATATATATATTTTCAAAAAATGAATCTCAATTTTATAATAATTAAATATTCTATTTGTTTTGAAATCAATTTTACTAGAGATAAAATCATATTAGGGAAATAAATAAGTATATAAATTTGTTAATTATTTTAAAATAAATAATATTTTGTTATTAAAGACGATTATATAATAAATTTATTTAAATATACTGATAATTTAGTTATTAAATTAAATTTAATTTAATTTATAAACTAGTACAATTTCATTTTTATCAAATATATATATATATATATATATATGATTGAATAAAATTTAAAAGGATAAATAAAAAAGAAATGAAATTGTAAATATTTAAAATATGAATAATGAGATAAAAGAAAAAAATATTCAATATTAGAATTGTAATTTATTTAATTCAAATGCATTCTGTAATTTTCGTATAAATTATATTAAAAAGATACATTTAAAATTTAAAATAAAATGGTTAACATAACAAAGTTTAATATATTAATAAAATATTATAATAATAATAATTTTTAAAACTCATATGCTAAAAAAGATATATTTGACTCCATGTTAAAAGCAAATATATAATCTTATAGATGAATAATTGAAAATCTCAATTACTAAGCTAATTACTTAAAAATATTAAATAAGATTTCGAACCAATCGAGCCAATCCGAACCAAACCTACATGGGCCATGGGCCAAAACAGGTTGTGTCAATTTATCCCAATTTTACTCGAGTCTTAAATTTTACAACCCAATTATCCAAAAAATCGGGCTAAAGTGGGTTGATCCCTCGGATTCAACCCATATTACCAGTTCTACTTGGACCGGGTGATTGCCATCCATGTTATATACAAACTAGCCTATTTCAAGGCCTTCATACTCTTCGTAACCATAGAATATAAGAATACCATACATTAATTACTAGCACATTATAGTCATCACATATTTCATTTTTTCATTAATGAATACCATACATTAAAATGCAACAAAGATTCTTTCAAAAAAAAAAAAATGCAACAAAGATATATTTCAAACTTCAAAGTGAAATTGATAATTGGGCTTGGGCCTCGTTCCCCGGCCCATCTGCTTCATTGGCCCAATTAGTGAAAAGAAATCGGTGGGCATATATAAGATTTTCGAGCTCTGATCTCTGCTCCTTTTTTCATTTTCCCTTTATTTTTTTTCAGTTTCAACTTTTGGGAGAATCCTGATTTCTCTGAACTCCCTCGGACCCCGGGAAAATTAAATTTTCTGTTTGTCCGAATATCTCTTTTCCTTCAGTCAAATCGCCTCATTTTGTTAGGTCAAACCAACTCCATTCAATTCCAAGAAACCGACTTTCTCGCAACACCCATTTCGAAATTTCATCCGGTAAGGCAAATCCCAAAACCTATCATGATTTTCTGAAAATTATTCGTAATTCTGATTCAAACTTGAACCATGAATACTGAGGTTTTCCCCGAAGGGGTTATTCTTCAAATTCTTGCAAGATTGCCTGTGAAATCAGTATTCAGATACAAATGCGTGTGTAAACTTTGGTATAAATTGTGTTCTGATAAGTATTTTGTTCAATTGTACAATCAAGTGTGGGTTAAGAAGCCAGTGGTTTTGATTGAGGTGACTGGCTCTTTGGAATACAAATCTAGTTTGTTATGTGTTGATAATTTGAGGGGCGTTTCTGAATTCTCTTTGGAATTTATGAAAGATAGGGTAAAGGTCAGAGCATCATGTAACGGCTTGTTGTGTTGCTCTAGCATACCTGATAAGGGTGTTTACTATGTGATTAATCCTGAGACCAGAGAGTATAGATTGCTTCCTAAGAGTAGGGAGAGGCCTGTTACTCGATTTTATCCAGATGGTGAAGCCACTCTAATTGGTTTGGCTTGTGATTTATCGGGTCAGAAGTATAATGTAGTGCTAGCCGGTTATCACCGATGTTTTGGTCACAGGCCGGAGAAGATGTTTATATGTATGGTATTTGATTCAGAGTCGAACAAATGGAGAAAATTTGTGTCCTTGCAGGATGAGCAATTCACGCATATGAATAAGAATCAAGTTGTGTTTGTGAATGGTTCACTTCATTGGTTGACAGGGAGTTGTTCTTGTGTGCTTGCACTTGACTTGGATGGTGAGGTTTGGAAGAAGATCAAGCTGCCAGAAGAGATGGGTTATGGGTCCGGAAATAGGGCTTATTTGTTGGATTACGATGGGTATTTGTCAGTGATTCAGATTTCTGATGCCTGGATGAATATTTGGGTGTTGAAGGATTATGAAATGGGGGAATGGAGTATGGTTGACAGGGTTAGTCTTCGGTGTATTAGAGGACTGGTACCTGGTATTTTCCCAATAAGTCAGACTGGTGAATATGTCTTCTTTGCAACCTATAAGCAGGTATTGATGTATCGCCGGAATGGTGGGGTGTGGAAAGAGATGTATTCTGTTAGGGGCTCCTCTACACTGCCATTGTGGTTCTCAGCACACGCCTATCGAAGATCATTGTTCTCTTGTCACTAAGGTTTGCAATTCACTTATTGAACTCATGTACATAATTTTCTTATCGGATGCAGTGCTACTCAAAGAATAATTGTTATATATTGGAATTTTTATTAATATACTTGTGTGGTATATGGGATTTTAGTGTTCATAATTGAAGTTTTGGCTGGGATCTTCAGTCTTCACATCCTATGGTGATTAATTTGCTGAGCAGTCTGGTAGACCAATTAAATTTATTTATTCCAAAATATGCTTGCAAGTTTGTGCTAAACTTTGGATCTCATTCCATATTACATATTTATTCATGTGACAACTTGGGAAGGGAAGGGAAAGTGATGATGGCCTGGGTTAGTTATTAGCATTCACATTGCATTATTCTCATTACTCAATGTGTTAATCGGAATTTCAGTTTGTTTATTGCATTCTGTTGAAGCAATCAAAAGTTGTGCTTCAAATTGAATCCTATGCACCAATTCAACCCAACCCAACCCCACCCTACAAGCCTTCATCAATAAGACCCTTTTCCTCCATATAGGAACATCTCCATTATATCATACCCAAGGACATTTAGAAAATGAGGTCTTAAATCAGAATCCTCAATTGTTCTTGTTGGGTTTCCAAGTCCATTGTGGAGAGTAGTTTGCAGTTATCTTTTTCATCTCATTTCTTTTCCAATTTTTTTTTTTAATACACCATACTGTCTTAGGATTGCAATGAATCCAGTCTAAGATTACTTATTAATAAACCATTATCCTGGTGCATTGGCTACTTCACAGTCTTGAGGGCGGCCATTAGTGGCATAAGATGCCAGTAGACCGGGGCCTTATGAAACTAGACCTTCTCATGATCTCTTCTTTCATAGGACAAACAATGTGTTAATGCCTTTTTTTCTTTATCCACCATTATCCCCTTATTGAAAATGATTGTTGCATTGCTTTCAAATGGTCAGTCTCGCTTTAGCTACATGTTTCTTTTTGTGCCGATGACATCATCCTGCTGCTTTTTTCCTTTGTGGCTGTAAAACCAGTACTAGGTATTCATGAAGAGGCATCTCCTGACCAGAAATCTTAATTTAGGGGTGTGAAGAGCCCATTTTTTCTTCAAGATGAGCTTGGTGTTAGTTACCTTAATGGTCGTGGACTCATCATTCCTCTACTTTGCTTTACAGAAGTTTGAGGATTCAAATTGAGTACTTAGCTCTGGAACTATTTCTAAACTCATGAAGGGTTTAACGCTTCCGCTTTTTCCGTCCTGGAGCTTCAGCAATGCAGAAACAGAGTAATTAGTGTGTTTACAAACTCATATGATCAGCTTTTAACTTGTTGCTTAATCTGATAACACGGATACTCCAATTTTTCCTCTTCTGCTAATGGAAAGTTTTTCATTCATTATTTCTGTTTCAATGATGGGGAAGACATCAAGACTTTTTTATTTTTATATTTTTTTTGGATTTTCTCCCTTCTATTTTCATATTGCAGGGTTATGTAAAGTATCAATGCAGATCAGATTCATCTCAGTTTTTAGCCATTGTTGACAAATTTGTATGATCATGTCTAACTGTAGACTCTAGTCATCTTCCTTCTGCATCTTGCATAATGAACTACCTTGGCTTTAAGTCATTCTTGCTATTAGCTAATGCCTTTTACAATGGATTTCTGTTGTATGATGCCTTGGAATGAAAAATATACTTCATCGTTAAATATTTATTTACACCATTTATTCTATTTTATTCCATGTATGGATGATATATTTCTGAGGGGTGACATAATTTATTTTATTATACCATCAATTAAATATGAGAAAGAATATGTTGTGAATGTCGTGCTGTATCAGATCCTAGACATCATGTCAATCAAATGTAAAATATAACAAAAGGTGAGTTTGGCTTCAGGTATAAGAATACAAATGAAGGTGAATCGTTGTAGAATAAGAGAATAAATGATTTCACTAATAGTAAGTTTTTGGTTTCATAAAAATCAATTCTTACAGTTATATTTAGTTTAATTTCTAATTTCATTTGGAATAGTTGTTTTTTCGTTTTTAAGGCTAGTTTCACTCCTTGGTTTTGGAATTTAATCAAACATATTGAGGGCTAACCGTATTTAACAAAAAAACCTGAGATGAAAAGAAATAGCTTGGTTGAAAACTGTTGTATAGAATAGTTTTTGAAAACATAAAGAACAACATTTTGATGTTATTTGAAACTGTTCTTATTTCGATAAATTTAGTGTTTGTTGTGTTCTTCGTTTATTTTAGAACAAATAAAACATGGGAACCAAATGAGGGTTTTGTGTTTTTCTTGTTTTTTGGAATAAAAAATAATTTTCAAAAATTGAAACCAAACACACCCTAAGAAGGGTGCCAAAGGAAAAAGTTGCAACAGGTACTTCTTGGTTGGGCCGTATTAGCCCAGCCCAAATGATGTGGGCTTTGGTTAATGATAACAAATTTTGCCTTAGCTTCTTATGATTGATTCATGGGGGATTAGAAGTAATTTTTACTCTTTTAAAAGTTAAACCTTTTTAGTACAAATTAGGTATGTAACACATTTATGGAAATATATATAATATAAGGAATCATTGAAAGTGTTTTCTTCTAGATAATTATTATGATAGGTGAATTTTAAATTTTTGTTTTTATTATATAATAAATTGTGGCAATGAGGCCTCTGTCTTAACGGTTAAAGGATTGGGCGGAACGGACATGGGGACATAGTCGTTAAAAGGTTAGGTAGGATATAGTAAATGACCATATTCGAGTTTTCATGGTATCAGGATATTACAAAAATAATATGCAAAGTTATTAGATGCCAAAAAAATCATGAAAATAAATTTTTATTTATTTGGAAATATAGAATAATTTCCAGTGTTTTGAGAATTGGACCATCGGTATTTTCAAGTCAGTTCTAATTCGATTTGACCTTTAACCATGAATTGATAATGTTTCTGATTCACCTTTATATCCTAGTATGTTGGCCAATTACTTTGGTGGTGGACAAGGCCGATGGAAATTGAAAAATAAAAATAAAAATGTTAGCTTCATGAGCCTAAATGAATTGACCTGAACCAAAGACAGAATGGAAATCGTAATATTATTGATTCAAACTTGCAATAAATCGATAGATATAATGTATAAATAGTTAAAAGTCATATATGATGAAATAATATTTAGGATAATAACATAATAAATCGCTATAAAGCCACTTATAAATTTGTCCATATAATTCTTATAATATCTTTAAATTGGGATTCTTCGCGTATAAACGATAAGTAATTTGATATAAATCGATTGTGATCGGAATCTGCTTTGCTTTATGGAATCACCCTCACACAAATAAAGTGTCGCAAAAAGACAAGTCGACGGCAAGCAAGAAACTATTTAATAATAAAGCATTGTGGCAAAATGTCGAAAAGCGATAACAACATACAAAAAAAAAAGATAAAACCTAAATATTCGTGGAAAAACCATTTTATTAAACAATAAAATGAAATAAATAGATGGAGATGGATAATTTGGAATGGCCCAAAAAATTACCCCTTCTTTATTGAGGAAAATGGGTAAAAAAATAAAAAAAATAGAGAGAAAAATGAGGGAGGACGAGTGATGCTCCCCAGCCATTTCAGCGGCTTTAGGTTCTTTGGCAGATGGGCTTTAACCGATGACCGTTAAAGTGGCAGATCCACCAGACTCCTTTCGGTGTTTGGTGGGTTGGCCAGATAAATGAGCACAGGCCAGCCGGGCTGGTTGAAGCACAGCCTAGAGGCATCCCGGAGAATGGCCGTCTATGGAAGAAGCCCGCCCGGAGGCCCCGTCACAGAGGTCGGCAAATGCCAAAGCCAAAAGCCGACTACATAAACGCTAGGTTTTTTATTTAAATTGCATTAAAGGATTAGAAATAAAAATGAACTTTAAAAACGATTGAATAAAAATCGTCATTAAATTTTATTAATCAAATATAATTACGTTTGATAATGAAAGTTTGCAATCATTCTGAAATAAATTAAATGCCAGTGAGTTTGACCCTAACATTTACATCAATCATTTATCAACACTGACCATGTAAATAAAAGAAATATAATATACATTTGAATGGAAATATTTTAATCGTTATTTTTACGTTGTGGGGAGCTATCTTTTGATCCATTCGTAATGTGATATTTTTAAGTTACTGCGTCGGTAGCATTAGTTCGATTTGCACCGAGCGTGATCGTCACGATCTGGCATGCGCTGGCTTAGTCTTATAAACGTGCTACTGCTTCCGTTCTTGGTGACAAATTACATCTCTTTGCTAACCCAGCTCTTCCACTAACGGCTAGCGACTTAGTGCGATTGTACTCACGAGCAACGGTTATTATCCCCGTGCCCAATAATAGATAACGCTACCGGTGTTTAATTTGTTGTTTCCCACCAGTTTCAAAATATCAAAATCTTGTTATCTTGAATTGAATTGTTTACTGCATATTTGAGATATACTATCCCATATCTGTTATGTGTTGGAAAGAAAGCCAGTTGTTCGCATTTTCTGCACTTACCCAAACATTACAAAAGCGACATAAAGAAAGAATTGAGGAGGCTTGTCGTGGATGATTATTTATCGAACTAATATTATTACCATATTTTCTTTATAAATATTATATAAAATATATAATAATAATTTACTTCATTTTTAATTTCTTCTATTTTATTTGATCTTCATTGTAAATAACACATAATCATTAAATCTAAACGTAATTTAATAAGGTCCACCAATTAATAAATATAATAAATTAAAAATTATTTACAAATATTTTTTAATTTTCTATCATTGCAAGAGTGTATCATTAAAATTTCATAAATTAAATAATTTTAGTACCATATAAATACTTAGTTATTTCTTAATGACGCGATGTGAGAAGTTGGATATCTGTGGCCACAAAAATATTTGTTGAAGTATAAAAAAATTCAAAAAAGATGCACCGTGAAAAAGTCATGATATCGCGTCATGTCATTTAATCTGTCGGTATACACATCAATATTATTATTAAGATAATTGCATTTTATTAGTGTCTTCTTTTTATATTTGTAAAAAACATAAGTAGAATTAAAATGTGTTGGTATGTCACAAACACATATTTTCTTTCATATTGCAATTTTTGCTACAATAAAAAATAATTCATGTTTTTGTAGGAACAATTAATATTATGTGCGATAATGCTCTAATTTTTTTCACAATAATGCTATCAACTTGTTTTTAATCCGTCTTTTCTGTTCCAATTTAAAAGCAATAATGCATGACAGCGTCGTGAAAATAATTTTGCATGATCATTGTTATTTGCCAAAATATTTTTTAATCTTTGTATTGCTTTACATCACATTATTGGAAGCTTGATATCTAATGTTATTGTAAATATTTTGATCACGAGAATCACCTAAATCTATAATTTCATCATTTATTAAAAGTTGCTATATTTTACCATTATATGTGATGTTATTGTTTAAATAAAATTAACATTTAACAATCCGATTCTGTAAATCCCATATAATGAGCGATGTCACATTAAAAGCTGCATGTATTAAAATGTCAAATATCGAATGTTAGACAAATTTTTCCTTCACAGGTACCAAAAATATTGTTTTAAATTTTTCTAGATTACATTTGAATTTTTTCCGTAGCCATCTCTTAGCATTCAGGGCCTTCAACAGATTGAGGATTAATCGATATTTGAATTGTTTACGAATAATCATCAGTTTTCCATCATATTAAAAGGTTGTTATTCGTATTATGTATCAATCGTTCATTAAATGACAAACGAGGGCTTATCGCCCAAGAGAAAATGTCGTTTAAAATTGCACTACGTTCGTCTTTACTGATTGAATATAATTTCTAATATCTACATTATGCTTAGTTTTGCATTGTTTGTGTGTCTTTAAATGACTTATTGCCAATTTGATCACCACTAAAGTTTGCACCTAAATTTACATTTTTGCTTTTATTTTCTTTTTATTATTTTCTAAAATTATTTATATTATATCCCAAAAAAATTCCATATATTTGAACTAAGTTTTACATGTGATGTTGCATGGACTGAAGAAGATACTTTATGCACTATCCATATTAAAATTATTAATCAAATATTATACTAAAAAAATAAAATAATGAATCAAAATAAAATGTAACAAATGAAAAAGTAGAGAGTGGAGAAATATTGCTCGATTGGAAGATCGAGAAAATGAGGAAATCCTTTAAATGCGAACTATTTGAGTCATCAATGTAATTTAGCATGCACCAATAATATCATGTAATATGAAGAACAAGGAGTGAAAGAAAATGAAGTAAAAGAATATAGAGAGAAGCGAAATTGAAAAAATAAGTGAATTTAGAAGTATGAAAATAGAGATAGTTATTAAAAGAGAATTAGAGGAATTTATTGTAGTATTTATAGAAGAGAAAAAATTAGAAAAAAGAAAAAAGAAGAAATTGTGCAAGGTCGCATGGCCAGTTTGCAGAGGAGAAGAGGGCGACAGTCGTATGATGTTGAGGGGGGGGAGGAGAGAAGGGAGGAAGGGGGCCTTGCGCAGGTAAAATCCGTCTAAATACTTTGAGCAAGTCAGAGCCACTAATCTCAAAGCTAGGTGAATTTGATCGCGGTATAAATAAATTCGACCTGACATCATTGATGATTGGTCGATGGGCTATCGATCGGGACACGGCAAATGTGGCGCAATTTGATCGAACCCGTACGCTAGGCTTGATAGATTAGAGCCCCAGGACCATTCCTTCTTTTATACACATATCAAACTATATTTAATAATTTATTGTTTTTTTTTAAATTTTAATTAATTTTCATATTTTATACAAACACCGATCCACATTTAAGTTTTATATACTTTTTTTTTTTTGAAAGAAAGTTTTATATACATTTGAAACCTCACAAACTAGTATTCTTGACCATAATCTTATTATTCTTTATCAAATCTATAATAATGGTTACAATATCATATCTTATTTACAAATATTCAAAGAATAGTTGAAAGCAATAAAATAAAATTCTCTATAAAAAAAATTATTATTATTTTTATCAAATCTATGATAATCATTATATTGTTTTAGCTATGGGTGTTCATAAATTGTAAAAAATCGTCAAACCACTTCACATAGATGAAACGGTTTTCAAATTCATAGGTTTGGATTGATTTGAAATTTTGGCAGGCATCGATTCGAGTTTTGTGGTTTAGGGTGGCAGGCTTATATGAGCAGAGCCCAGCCGTTATTTAATATATATATATATATGTATATATATATATATATATATTCGTGTCGTACATAAGATGTGATAGATGTCACATTAACTCATGTTTACTCCATTATAATTTTGTCGACCCAACCCATATTTATATTATATTCAATATTCAGCCCATCTTGCTTCATTAAACTTTTTAAACCAGTTGCTGACTATATATATATATATATATATATATTCTTTGCTTCTTACTTTAATTTTTAATAAATGTAACTTTACTTACATCTAGAAGCGCTACTTATAGTGCATTGACGTAAAATCAATCTAAGGTGTCGCTCTGTCTGCAAATCTCCTACAACCCGACCATGTCTCATTCTTCTCTTAAACCTCCATTGTTCCCCATTTATAATCGTCTTGTAGTAAGAAAACTTACGTGTTATTTTTTAAATTATGTTTTTTTTTTTCTTGTGGTTATATTTTGAACTAGGTAATGAAAAAAAAGAACTCAGTAACCAACACATTAAGGTCCTTAAATTCGATTTCCTAATTTATTTTAATTCTGTCTTTGTGTGTCGTGTGAAGCTTGTATTTAAAAAATTACATATAACATGCTATTTTAATTAAAGTTTGGAATTTATTGACTTTTTTTCGTCAAATTTATTGACGACTTTTCCACATCTCATGAAATTCAAATTAAATATGTATATAAGGAAAATAAAAATTTTATTTTATTTTTATATCTATCTAAAAAATATTTTTAAATAATTATTCCTTCGGAGTTAAATGTGAATGTTATCATATAGATCATAAATATTAAATTCAAAGTCTAAAAGTATTAAGCAATAAAAAAATTCTTAAATAAATTTTAATTCTATTTATTGTATTATACTTTCTATATTTACCATAATATAGCTTTTATAATGTCTATTAATTGTGATGACAGAAATAAATTGAATTAAAGTGTTTAGTTATAAAAAATATTTGAATTAATTTCATAATTGTTACAAATAGAATTTAGTGACAAATCATACATAGTAAATTTCAAGAAATTTAATTTTTTTAAGTCTTCTTTTTTCCTTATGATATTTCTACTAACTTCAACCAGTATATAACATGTAAACAATGTTTTAGATAATCTTTATCAATTACCTCATGTTGAAATTAGTAGTAATATAAGTAGACTAATATTTTTTAAAGCATATTAAATTGTAGGTATTAAAGACTTTAAAAGAGAATAAAAAGTAGACACTTAGCCACACACTAAGAAAGTATTATACCCTTTATTGATATCAAACCATGAGTTTGATACTTTTAGATGCTAAAATAGTTAAATAAAAAAATGAAATTTTTTTATGAAGATGCATATAAAAATATGTAAAAATAGAAATGTTTTTGTTACTCATATCAATCCTCCATGGTCACTTATGTCCATTTTCATTATTTTAAAGCATTAATTTATTTATGAAAAACAAGTTTATATTTCAATTTCAATTTCCTAATATAAATTATATCTTATTAATTGTTGTAATGGATGAGGATGTGCCATTAAATGTTGAAGGTTACATCGAAGAGGAAATAATATCAAAAAATGAAGGAGAAGAAGGCAAAGTGGATAGATTTGAAAACAATAGCGTTGAAATAACAAAGAAATATGAAGGTAGAAAAACCATAAACTCCACAAATTTAAAAGAACGAAAGGAAGTGAGGGGGTAAGAAAAATTTCTGCAATATGAGATCATTTCACTAGAAATAACTATTAGAAAAATCTACGTGCATCATGCAATTCTTGTGGCCAATCTTATGCTAGTGATTCTAGAAAGAGTGAGAATAGTAATTTATAGAGTCATTTGCAATCAAAATGTAGAAAATCTCCTTATATAATGATTGATAAGAAACAAAAGACCATTAATTTTGATACTAAGAAAGAGGTCGGGGATGGTAATGGTGTTAAGATTGAAAATTTAAAGGTTGTTAAGTATGATTTTGAATAAATTAGATAAGCCTTGACATCAATGATTATTTGATTATTCATGATGAATTGTCTTTTAGAGTCGTTGAAGGGGAGGGATTTAAGGATTATTTTCGCTTATTATAACCTAGATTTGTAATTCCTTCATCCTTGTTTAGAGTGAAAGCTTTAAGCGGAGAATAAAAAACTTTTGAAAAACCATTTGAAGAATGAACGTTTGTGCTTAACAACTGATACTTGGTCATCTGTTCTATGGCACACCCGCGCCTTTTTATAACAATTTAACTGTAGCTTTGATAAAACAAAATATATATTCCTTGATTTAAATAGGGCCCATAACTATTCTTGAATAACACATTTATACAAATTGGCATTTCATGCATTTTCAAATACAATTACAAAATATTTATGGAGTTCACCCTGGTTGTCCACAATATGTAAAATACATTTTCATAATACTCTCTTCCATTTCAGTTTAAATCAAGTCATGCATTTTTCTAAAACAATGTCCTTTTAACCTTTTTGAATGATCAATGCAATGCAATATAATACATATATTCATTTCATATACATTCATTTATAGTTTATTGATCATTCCAAATATGCACTTTCATATGCAATAAATAATTCAAAACACAAATCATGCATTTCACAATTTTTTTTTTCATTTTGCCGTTAAGCGAATTTAACCCTATGCCGCTTTATGTGCGGGATGCGAATCACCCGGCCACGATCCCAACGCTGAATTTGCGGGCCCGATATAAAAAAAAAGTTTTTGTAAACCCATTTTCATTTTTTTGAAAAATGGCAAAGCGATTTCTTAGAAATAATACAAACTAAAACACGGAAATTTTTTAGATATCGGATAATGAAAGCGGTTTCACCGTTGCGATCGTCTCCTGAAATCTATTCGCCTTGCGTCAATTTCGTCGAATTTTACGTCTGATCGAATTTGCGTTTTAGGTTTAGGATATCGGATGTGGCGTGACGATTAGGGATGCATGTACCCTTAAGAAAGTGACAGCAAGCGTGTGGTTCGCAAATAGTGCATGGCTGCATTAACCACATGTTATGATGTTATAAAGGAAATAATGAAATAAAAATTAAGGAGAAAAAGAAGGGCCACAAAAAATGGCGTGAGCATTAGGGAGGAAACTTATATCCTTTGACATCACAGGTGATATTTACTCAAAAGGGAAGAAAATGAAATGAAAATAAGAGAAAAAGAAATGATGAAATGAAGTGAGAAAGGAAGAAAAGCAGGAAACGAGAAAGAAAAAAAAGAAAAGGAAAAGCAGGTTAGTGGGAGAGAAAAGAAAGGAAAGGAAAGGAGAAAAGGGAAATGAAAGTTTCCCGGCTTTCTGTGAGTCAAAGCCCGCTGGCCAGAGTACTAAGAGTTGTGGTGCACGTGAGTGCGTCGTGTGGATACCCGAAGTTGGGTTAAGACAAACCGTAAGGTAAGCGGTTTACCCTGCCGGGTTCTTTCATTTGAACCGTAAATGGCCGTGTGGGTTGGGCAGACCACGGGGTGGTTTTGGCCATGAGGCCCGCCCCAGACGGTTCGGGTAGGTTTTGAGTCGATGTCGGGCGGTTTTGGTTTAAGGGCTGTGGAAAATGCATGTTGGACTTTGTTGTGGTTGGTTTTTCGGACCGTGCATGACGGGTTTTGAGGTTGAATTTGATTCCGGGGCTGCTTTCTGGAACTAGTTAAATTGATAAAATTGGTAAAAAAAAAATATTTCGGTGTTGGGGTCTACCCGTAGCCATGGGTGATCAGTCCGGGATGAAACGATGATGAATTTTATAGTGAAATTGTTTTAAGGAGACAGTTTAGGGTGATTCGTAACAAATTTTAGTTGTTAAAATAGATACTAAAATTTTTTTGAGTTCAGTCTATATATTTTTAAAGTAGTATGGTGTGATTATGGCGAAGCAATATTTTATGTGAAGTGTTTTTGTGTGTTATTGCTGGCAATTTAATAACATGCTTCATATGTGTAAGATATGTTAATATATGTGTATTTAAATGTATTAACATAATGGATTTGAATTATATATGTTTACATGGTACTTGACATGACATACGATTGAGTAGAATGTTCCATGTAGTGTGCATCATACATGTAATGTAGAACTAAGGTATTAATTTGCATATGTACATGGACATCGCATTATGTTGGGTGTGCATGTGCATGGAATTGTGGTCACTCATCATCATTGTTAATGAGCGGGTAGTGAGCCGTACTTTCAGACGACGTCGATAAATATCTTCTTAGTTTAAAACATAAAAATATAATAATGTGTGTTGGCGAGGAGCGAAGGGGCAGATTAACTCAGGTGAAAAGCCTGAACATGGGTGTAAAGGGCGCGGTGTGATCAAGGATTACATTGCTTAAAGAAGATACACAGTCATGTTTAGCACATAGATTTCGGGTTGTGTGATAGTCGGGATTGTTTGGATTGGATTTGCCGTGGCACTTCAAATTGAATAGGTGGTGAGGGCTGATCATGGGTCATTGGTAATACCAATGACGGTTTCTAATTGGCATATGCATGTGAGGAAATTCGATGGTGACTCGGGATATGGGGCATGATGACATTTCATGCATGACATATATGACATTCATGTAGACATTTGACTTGGATGTGTGTTTGTTGTCGCGACCATTGCATGTGCCTTAGATGGGGAGTAACTGCCATGGTCATATTCTTGGAGGCTTTCTTTGTCCATGATTCAGTCCGGCGTTAAGTCGAGCGGTTTCGGTCTGTCATATCTTGGGACCTTACTTTTTTTTTTTTGCAATGATATTTATTTATAACCAACAATCATTTACATTTACAAATGAACTACCACCGGAATGGTATCCATTAAAATTTATACATATTTACTAAGTCCACATTCACGATACAAATACATACATATACATATCTAATACCAAGCATCGAGAGATCGGAGCAGTCAAGCTGGTGGCTTTTTATCTCGAGATGGCGCAATCTTCTTTGGTGTGGAGTCCGCGTAGCAACATCTCCTGTTCGGTACCTACGGTTGAACACGGGTGCTAAGCTTTGCAACAGTGGGAACATATAGACGATGCGAGCCAGCCTAGCGATAATCGCCGTCACTATCTTTTACTTTTACTTTTACTTGTCATATAACGAAGTACATTCTTATGTGACTTCTAACTCATCTCATATTATACATGTAGATTTTACTGCGATTTCAAATTCTATCATCATCTTGTTCATATTACTTCTGTCATGTCTTTTACGGAGTTGCGCTCATATCTACTACATGTATGTAGGATCAAATCATATTCAAAGTAACTTATCAGCGATAGCGGTGAACAAATCAAGTCATATCAATTTCATGTACAAGGTCCATCGACTAATATATTTGTTTTAGACTCTTATCACTATCGGCGAAGCCATTAACTAACTCCCTTTGAATTACATTTTCGTGATGCGGGATGCCCGTTAAATCCTTTTTAGTTTCGTTTTATTAAATTTTTATTTTCAAAAGTAGCGACCGAATCTGCGGCGGTTGGATCAAAGTGAGCCAGTTTACTCAAACCGGTTTCAATCAAGCATTTATTTCGTCTTATTAAAATTTTCTTTCAAAAGTGCCGACCCGAATCCCCAGATTTGTTTATGTTATTCCATTTTAGACTTTTAGTACAGCGAAGCACTTCTTTTCAGGCGAATCCATAAACATATAATTTCAAAGACCCTTAACATTTAAGTGATACCTTTTACTATCCAGGTGTAATGTAAAGATACTTAAACAATACAATTTTAATATCATTTTAAACATCGGTTGGTGATTTCACATATAGGCTATAGAAGTCGGCATTCATGACCAGTTTGGCAGAATCCTTGTTTGTCGATTCGGTAGCAATGTGATTTCACATTCAATATCACCATCACATTTGGCTATAGAATTAGGCATTCCTGACGATTCACTTGCAAGATCACAATACATTTTGTCATTCGATAGCAATGTGATTTCGCATTCTGAATTATGATTCACTTTAACTGTAGAATTTATTCATGTGAGATTAAGTTTGTGAATCTAATACGTTTTGTCATTCGGTAGCAATGTGATATCGCATTCAATCTAGTCTCACATTGGCTATAAATTAGAGCATTCCACGGTCGGTTGTTGAATCACGTACATTTGTCATTGATAACAATCGTGATTTCGCATTTAATTATTGCTCGTCTCACATATGGCTATAAAATTTAGGCATTTCACGGCCAGTTGATTGGTAGATCCACAATATGCAATCATTCGATAGCAATGTGTTTCACATTAATAAAGTCAAAAATACGGTTACCTTCGCAGCCAGGTGATTTAATTGAATATCCCGTGTATAGGTCATTCAATGATACATTTCAAATCAATTTACTTTTATGCGGTAATTTAAAACATAAATTGAAATACATGCACACATTATCATTAAATTTTCGAATAACAATCATTCCAAATCAATATAAGTATATATATATAAGTATATATATATATATATATATATATATATATATATATATATATATATATATTTTACAATTAGCATTCATATAGATCATAATGGCATTTCAATTCCAATATCACTTTAGTATTATCCTTTCAAAAGATGCTCTCAAATCTATGTGCTCATTTCATATATATTCCACGTATACTCGTTTATATCTCATTCCACCATGTACTCATTTATGTATACTCATTCATGTATTCACTCACGCATACTCATTCCTATACTCATTCATATTTCTCATTTCATATACTCGCTTCATTTGTTATCCTTTTAAGTTTATATGTGATAATAATCATATATCATAACCACATTATGTGTTCATGGCATGTGCCTCGCATATTTCTGGCTCATGTTTCAATTCGTTTTCATTTTCATTTCCATAATTATTTTCATGTTTCATGAACACATCTTTACATTTTCATTTTTCTACATTTTCCTTATTCATTTTCTATTACATATGACGCCATGATATGCTTGAAATATGATGTATGTGGAATGCATCTGTTCATATATTCTTATTCCTCTATGAATCTACTTTACTTAGAATGCGAATCAATCCAGTCGATCATTAAACTAAAGTTATGGCATTTTCATGCCAAACTAATTGTTCTAGATTACCCTCGGGACTGTTGGTATTACTCATTTTTCTAAGGTCTTAACTTCCATATTTGTAAGTACTAGGTCCTTATAATCATTTAAAGCTAAGGTGATAAGGGTTCTATTCCAACTAGAATCACTGGTCGAGCACAGGAACTCAAGGATTACGTCAAAACAACCCGGAATTCTCTATGTTCAACAACCCAGAGCCAGATTGGTTTGCACATGGTCACACTGAGTGGATTTTTGGGCCATAAGTTATAATTTGACGATGTCTATTTCTATATGGATGGTTTTCCTTGAAGTCCTATTTTAAGTGGCCACTTGAATTACTCAAATCGGATAAAGAAATGAGCAAGTTATGGCCAAAATAAAAACTTGGTCAAAACTGGAAAGCAGAACATGGATTTAATAAGATGCATATCTAACTGTCTTTTGAGGCCTGGTCTTCCAACAGACCAAGGAACACAAGTTGTACCATTTCATGATTCAGTGTACCAGTACAAGTCTCGAAAAATTCAGAATCATGTATTTTCTCCATTTTTCATGCACTTTTCCATCCCGATCAACTCTATACCTCATAAATACTTAGAAGAGACCCGATTCAAATTGTCTTATGATCCACTTTTCTACTCGAATTATCATTCAATCCTTACTCTTATTTCAAAGACCTAATATGAATTTTCTTTCAAACCCACTCTAATATAAGATTCTTAACCCATATAAGCTAAACATGATGTTTAGTTAGAGAGTTTATTCTAAACCCTAGCTTTAAAGACTCTATTAACCATGAATCCATCCTAGGGATTCCTATGATTATCTTGTACCATATGGGGTTTTATCAACCCTATTTTCAAGGAGGAGGGATCAAGGTTTGGATACAGATATCAAAACCTAACTTTGAGGTAAAATATATTCCTGCCATACAAAGCTTTAAATTCCATATGATTCTAAAATCCAAAGTTTCCATACTCAAGGTTGGTAGTTCCACTTTCCTTTTTTGTGATCTCCTCCTTCTCTTATTCCCCAACCCCTTCCCTCTTCTCTTCTCTTCTCCTTCTCCATCTGGGTTTGTTCCTCTCAAAATGGAGACCAATTTTGGTCTTTTTAATCCATGTTTGCTAAGGCCATATTTTGGCCTCAAATATTTTGGGTTAAGTTTCATTACTTATTTACTTTTAAGCCCATAACTCTTAATATTATTTGTATTTCAAGTTTCTTTGCTTCATTTTGGCCTCTAATCTTCTAGGAATTACACCACAATTCCTATTATTTATCTTTTGGCTCAATTCTTATTAACATGACTTTTAAGCCCTTTTGGACAAATTACAATTTTGTCCTTAAGTTTCTAATAACTTCAGGGTCTCTTGTTTCCATGTTTCTCATTTAACTTCCTTGAAAGCAGTCAAATTATGCTTACAAAATACCTAAACATATGTCGAAAATGACTAGGGTATATTTACAGGTTACATTTGCTCGGCAGCTGATGTTAGGATACACTTCCAGTCTTGGTCGGATGCAAACTTACGACCATATAGGACATATGCGCGGGATAGAGTAGGATGGAGTCTTTGTTTGTTTTGTTTGTTTTCAATGTGTATTATATTAGAGCAGCATGTATACCTTTGTTGTATAAAAGGGTATTGATTAATAATGTCATGTATTTGTATATTTGAAATTAAATATACGAATGAGTCTACCGATATATGAGACAAACGGTGTGATGTCGGGACATGACTTCACGGGTTTTGCGAGGTTGACAGGTTATCAGCGGGACCTGGGATAGAGATTTGTCAGAGTTTTATAACTTATAAATACGATTACATTGGTACCTTTGGTAGTTATTAAAAATCATTTCTACGAACTCTTATCGATATTGTTCAGTAGGCTACGGATCGGGTGACACATCATTAAATTGGTAAGTAATGCGCTAATTTGACCTTATTGGTACATCAATCTATTTTTAACTCTAATTTTACTTGATTTAACATTCTAATAAGGGCATTCTCAAAAGGTATTTCATAGCAAAAGTACAATAGTGTACCTTCGTTTATGTCCCGTACTTGGTTTCAATACTCATGCAATTTTTTATGTGTAATTCATTTCACAATCGATTTATATCAAATCCGTTTAAAAACAAATCCATATACAATTTATCTCAATTCATTTCAATAAAATCAACTTATTTATAATGCTTTAAACATTTTAGAAATAGAGAGAAAAGTGGAGAAGAAGCCAATTCATTTATAGCTCAAATGAAGCACACATGCATATTCATACAAAACCTTTTTAGATTTATTTTAATGTCAAACAAAACCTGAAAACCTTGAAACAATGAAGAGTGTGAAGAACAAACCCAAAGGTTGTCGCTCTTCAATTCCTATCTCGAATCAGTTATTGGGTCAAGCTTCCCGTCACCAACCCATAATCAAAGCTACCAAATATGTCACTATCGAACCTTGAGAAAAAATCGGTTAATACCCGATCTAAGATTTGGTTGGGTTGATATTCTATCAATACCTTCACTTGAAAAAATTTATGGGGACACATGAGCCATATTTTGCTCATTCTTTCTTCAATAAAAAATATAGCTCTATCAGTCTATTTTTAGTGGGGCTGGAATCATGTTTGGATGAGAGCTGAAAGTTATGGCATTTTAATGCAAAGCTACAGTCGATATACCCGACTCACTCGATTACCTACTATTATTCTCTTTCAGGGGTCTTAACTCCATAAATTTGTGAATGGTTCCTTCTACTCATTTGAAATCCTGGTTACAAGTTTCTTCTCCAATTGGAATCATCAAATTTGGATCACCAAAACTCAAGTTATTGCATTGTACATCTAGGCTACTCTAATTTGCAAAGCATAATCAGATTGTTCTTGCACATAGCTCCACTTTGAAAGATTTTTGGGCACTTTGGGGTTACAAATTGCATACAATTTCTTCAAGTAAAGTATTCCCCTATAAGTCTAGTTTACCCATAATTTTGAATCACTCAAATTGGATGGTGAGCCTCAACTTATAATGAAAACACCTGACCACACCCAAAGTGAAACACTTTTGTTAGCTACCCAAAACTTACCTTTAAGCCCATATTCGGGAGCCTTTGAGCTAAAATTTTCTCTTGGTCCCTTCTATAAATTTGTAGCTATATCTCTTATGGTTCTTTACCAATTGGAATCACTCAATTTGGATGATTATAACTTAACTTATAGCCAAAACAAAAACAAGGGTTTTGAAAATTTTTGACAGCAACTTCTTTGAAACTTCATCATTTCCTTTATTTTAAAAATTCTCAAAACCAATCCAAACAATGCAAAACAACCTCAAATTGAATTAAAACCATCCAAGAACACTTTACACAAAGTTAGGGTTTTTCTCCAAACCCAAACACAAGAAAAGAGGGGGTTAGGGTTTTGTTTCTTACCTTTAAATCTCTTCATTTCTCCTATTTCTCCTCTTTCTTCTTCTTCTTGATCACTTAAACTCTTAATCTCATGGAGAAAATCACAATCCCTATCATCTTCTATTTTCTTCTCTCTGAAAGCGTAGATACTCAAAATGGGCATTCCATAGACCACTACTGGTCTTTAATCCTAATCTAACTTAGGCCATGTTTGGCTTATCATTAAAAATGAGCCTTATATCTGTTTTCTCATTTTAAAGCCTCATTTCTATTCTATTTTCATTTTGCATTTACACTCCTCATTTGACCCTTAGGTCCTCATTTTGACATTTTACCAAATTTATTTGGCTCTTGCATAAAAATTTTAGGTTTTGTATTTTTCGTTTTTAGTCGTTTAGCGAAAAAAAATATAATTTAATTTACACTTTGAACATGTTGTAGCGTGAATCATTTTAAGAGGCGTTACAACTCTCCCTCCTTAAAAGGAATTTGGTCTCGAAATTACCTTCATTGAATAGTTGAGGGTATTGTTGCTACATAACTTCCGTTTTCCCACTTGGCTTCCTCATTCTTGTGGTTTCTCTACAGCACTTTGACCAATGGGATCCTCTTTTTCTACAACTCTTTCACTTCCCGAGCCAAGATCTCTACTGGCTCCTCTTCATACGTCAAATCCGATCTAAGCTCAATTATCTCTAAAGAGACTACATGTGATGGGTCTGACCTATACCTCTTTAGCATTGACACATGGAAAACATTATGGATCTTTTCCAACTCTGGAGGTAAAGCTAATCTGTATGCCACTGGACCCACTTTCTCTATCACCTCATATGGCTCAATGAACCTAAGACCTTGCCATTTTCTAAATCATTTGCTTTCTTCAAAGTGATGCTTTCCAAAACACTTTTTCACCGATCCTCATATTGAATATCTTCTTTCTCCTCATAATGATGTGGATTTTTGTCTAACATGGCTTACTTTTCATAGATTTTTCTCTAATCATTTTCACCTTTTCTTCGGTTTCTTGAATCAAATCAGGGTCAATTATCTTCTTCACAAAACAACTAGGTCCAACCTGTGGGTGTTACGCATTTCTTCAGTAAGGAGCCTTAAGGCGCCTTGATGCCTATTATGGAAGGCTATTATTGTACACAAATTCAACTAGGGGTGTGTCTATCTAACTACCCTCATAGTCAAGTACACAACTTCTTAGCATATCTTTAACACTTGGATCACTCTTTTAGATTGTCCATCCGTGCGGGGTGACGTCTTCAAAATTCAGTCGAGTGTGATGCCTCTTCTGACTTTCCCAATCTCGAGGTAAACCTCGGATCTCTATCTGAAATGATCGATATTAGAATCCCATGTAATTGAACTATTTCCTTTATGTAAAGCTTTGCCAGCTTGTCAAGTGAATAGTCGGTTCTCAACTGGAGCATAGGAAATTAAATTTGTCTTCGTCAAGTAAGTCACTACGACCTAAACCTTAAATCACATGATTTCTTCTAATCGACGGTAATCCGATACAAAATCCATTGTGATTAGTCTCATTTCGCATTAATTATCGATGGTGTAATAATCTCGAAGGAACTTGATGTTCAACTTTCACTTTCTGACACACCATCACTTAGTCATAAATTCCAAAACATCTCTTTTCATTATGGACCACCCAGTATAAGAGTCTTTGAAATCCACGATACATCTTTGTGCTACCTGGGGTGCGCTATGCAAAGATCGATGTGTGCCTCTTTTAAGAATGGATTTCTTCAGTTCATCATCATTAGGTACTTTAAACCGATCTCGATAGTACAAGAATCATTAATCTTTCTTTACAGTAAATTCAGTTTCTTTTCCTCCCTACTCTGATTTACAATTACGAAGTTTTCTCTTCGATCTTATATCTAGCACTTGATTCAACAAATCGGTTTGCTACCAATTTCGCTACTATTTCACGAATCGTGCGATAATGACAAATGAGCATTCAGCGCTTTCCAAGCATTTATCTTGACTTTACCTCGGGCATACATACTACATTGGCCTTCAGGGATGATAATCCCGATCACACAATCATAAATCCTTGATCCGATTCCATCCATCTATATTTGTCTCAGTTGGCTCTCTTTGCAGAACATTTTAAGACTTGTGATCTGTGTAGATGAAACACTTTTCTCCGTAAAGATAGTGTGTCTCCATATTTTCAATCACGAACACAATGGCGGCAATTCCAAATCATCATTAGGGTAAGTTCTTTTCATGCGGTTTATTTGCTGCAGTAAGCTATCCTTTACCCTCTTGCATGGGACATCAGTCATTTTATGAAGCATCACTAAAAATCAATTATTCTTTGTGGAGTTGGTTTGTAGAACAGTGCCTCGATTAAGAATGCTTTTCAACTTTAAAGCTAAGCATTACTTCACTCCCTCGAATCTCACATTCTTTTTAGTAATCTAGTCCTGCGGGGCTCTGATCGTGAAAGCCCCTTAATGAACCTTTGTAGTAACACTTGTCCCTAGAAACTACGCACTTCCGTGACATTTCTATGGTTTCCGGTACAATCACCTCTATCTTCTTTGGATCCCTCTGAATTTCCTTCTTGAGATACACAATGTGTCGAAAAGACACTTCTCCCAATCAAAATTCACATTTGTAGTTTTGCATATAAGCATTTCCTTTCTCAAGGTTTCTACTTTTCTACGATGGTGCGTATCATGATCTTCCCGATCCTTTGAATACACAAGGATGTCATCTATAGACACCACTATTCATTAAGTCCATGAAAGCCGCCGATGCATTTGTCAACCCAAACGGCATTACAATGAACTCATAATGTCCATACCGCGTTCTGAACGCCGTCTTATACACATCCGCATCCTTAATGATCATTGATGATACCCCGTCATAAGTCAATTTTAGAAAGATACTTGCACTACCTTTCAATTGGTCAAATGTCACTAACCTGTAACGGATATTTGTTCTTCATTGTCATTTTGTTCAATTGCCTATAATCAACACACAACCAAAGTGTACCATCTTTCTTTTTAACAAAGAGCACTGGAGATCCCCATGGTGATACACTCAGACAAATAAATTAGTTCTCTAATACCTCAACTAAAGCTTTCACTCCTTTTAGCCCACCGCTTACCACGCGGGTGGATGGATGCCCGAAGGGCACCTGAACAACGCCACGCAAACTCAATCTCCGCGGTGGAGGTAATCTGGAAATTCTAGAAACACATCCGATAATCACAAACCGTCTGATGTCCAAGCCAGGTCGCCAGACACCACATATGCCAAGTAAGCTTCACACCCCGAACCATCGTTTCTAAAGAATAAGTGGCGATATCATTAGGAAAGGTGGTTCGACGCCACCGATAAAAGAAGCTTCACTACCCTGTCCTTAAGGTCACCATTCTATAATCAACTACCACTGTGTCTGACAACCAATCCATCCCAAATATCACATCAAACTCTCTAAATGACAACTCGATCAAATCTCCCGGAAACTCATACTTTTGTATTCTAATGGGACAATATCCATAGACTCTATTCACATTGACACTATTAGGGCCTGAACTTTCCATGCTTACCTATTAAGACTGACAAAATCCCCATCAGAGTCACATCATCCTTTATATGCAAATGCAATGCATGTCATAAACAATTTCAAAATCATTTACTGTACTCCTCAAAATCATTTGTGGAACCGCCTCAAAACTTAGGCTCGACACACTATTAAAATGTATGCACTACGCCCTTTATAACAATTTAATCTGTAGTTTCGATAAAACAAATATACATTCCTTAATTTAAATAGGCTCCATAATCGTTCTTGAATAACTGATTTATGCAATCAGCATTTCATGCATTCAAATACAATTACAAAATATTTATGGAGTTCAATTCGACATCCACAATATGCAAAATACATTTCCATACTTTCAAAAAAGAAAAATAAATAAATAAAATATATATATATATATATATATATATATATATATATATATATATATATGTGTATATATATATATATATATATATATATATATATATATATATATATATATAAATGTTATATTCTTATGAAGACTTTTACATCTTTGAGTTCAATACAAAATAATTACAAAATATCATGAATAAAATAATATGTATGAGACGGAGCATTTACTTATACTCCGCTTTGTTTGACGATGACTCTGCGCTTGATGATCTTCGGTCCTGCCACTTTCTACTTGATACCTGTGCGAAGATAAAAACAACGCACTAAGCATTTTCATGCTTAGTGGTTCTATATAATACTCTCTTCTATTTCAGTTTAAATCAAGTCATACATTTTTCTAAAACAATGCCCTTTTAACCTTTTTGAATGATCAATGCAATACAATACATATATTCATTTCATATACATTCATTTACAGTTTATTGATCATTCCAAATATGCACTTTTATATGCAACAAAAAATTCAAAACACAAATCATACATTTCACAATTTTCTTTTCATTTTGCCCTTTAGCGAATTTAACTTATGTTTCTCTCCTAAGGCACGTGATAAACGAATCACCGACACGATCTGCGGCTTGCAAGCTAGTATAAAAAAGGTTTTATAACACAAGACGGTCCCGCCGAGCCGACCTGCTATTAAAAATCATTTCGTGAACACATCGATACCGTCCGCCGGACTACTTCTGGACGGAGTGACACATCATTACATTCGACGCAATACTCCTAATTTGACCCTTATTGGTATACCGATCTATCCTTAACTCTAATTTTAACGGTTAACATTCTATTAAGGGCATTCAAATCATTCATAGCAAAATACAATAGTGTATATACGTTTATATCCAAATACTTGGTTTTCAATACTCATGTAATTTTTCATATGCAATTCATTTCACAATCAATTATATCAAATCAATTTAAAACAAATCAATATGAAATTTATCACAATTCATTTCAATAAATCCACTTATTTCATAATCCTTTAAACATTTTAGAAATAGAGAGAAAGAAGTGGAGAACAAACCAATTCATTTATAGCTCAAATGGAGCACACATGCATATTCATATAAAATCTTTTAGATTTATTAAAACCGAAACAAGGAAGAAGTGTGAAGAACAAACCCAAAAAGGTTATCGCTCTTCGATTCCTATCCTCGAAATCCCATTCTTAGGTCAAGCTTCCTCGTCACCAACCCCTAATTCATTACAAATATTTCACTATCAAAGAATAACCCAAGAAAAAAAAAAATCAATCGGTACTTAGGATTTTTGGTTGCATGATAGTTCACTAATACACCTTCACTTGCAAAATTTTCTGGGGACACATGAGCCATATTTTGCTCATGCTTTCTTCAAGAAAATTATATCTATATGAGTCTATTTTTAGTAGGAATTGGAATCATCTCATTTATATCACCCAAACTCAAGTTACGACATTTTAATGCCAAACTGGTCGATATGCCCAACTCATTCGGTTACCTACTGTTATTCTCTATTTCAAGGGTCTTGACTCTATAAATTGGTAATGTTTCCTTCTACTCATTTGAATCTATGGTTCTAAGGTTTCTTTTTCAATTGGAATCATCCAATTTGGATCACCAAAACTCAAGTTATTGCATTTTACATCCAGACTACTCTAATTTGCAAAAGAGAATCAGATTGTTCTTGCACATAACTCCACATTGATAGATTTCTAGGCACTTTGGGGTTACAAATTGCATACACTTCCTTCAAGTAAATTATTCTCCTATAAGTCTAGTTTACCCATAATTTTGAATCACTCAATTTGGATGAGTGAAACTCAACTTACGGCCAAAACACCACAACCACACCCAAAACAGAGCATACCCGTTAGCTACCAAAAACTTACCTTTAAGCCCATATTCGGGAGCCTTAGAGCTACAATTTGCTCCTAGTCCCTTTTATAAAGTTTTATCTCTATCTATTATGATTCTTTACCAATTGGAATCACTCAATTTGGATGATTATAACTTAACTTATAGCCAAAACAAAAACAGAGGTTTTGAAATTTTTTGACAGCAACTCTTTTGAAACTTCATCATTTCCTTTACAAAAAAATTCTTCAAAACCAAGCCAAACCAATCCAAACAATGCAAAACAACCTCAAACTAAACTTAAACCATCCAAGAACACTTTACACAAAGTTAGGGTTTTTCTCCAAACCCAAACACAAGAAAATAGGGGGTTAGGGTTTTGTTTCTTACCTTTAAATCTCTTCCTTTCTCTTCTTTCTTCTTCCTTCTTCTTCTTGATCACTTAAACTCTTGATCTCATGGAGCAAATCACAATCCCTATCATCTTCTATTTTCTTCTCTCTCACCGAACCCTAGCTCTCTCTCAAAAACTTGAATGCCCAAATGGGCATTCCATAGACCATTTTGGTCTTTAATCCCCAATCTAACTTAAGGCCACGTTTAGCTTATCATTAAATGGGCCTCATCTCATTTTGATCATTTTAAAGCCTCATTTCACCTTTCTGCCACTTCATTTCATTCATTTACTTTAACATCTACATTTCATTTACGCACTTTATATCTCATTTGACATTTTTACCAAATTTATCTAGCGCTTGTAAAATTTCCGGGTTTTTATTATTTTTCGTTTTTTAGCCGTTTAAATGCCGAAAAAATATATTTTAATTTATTTTACACCCTGAACATGTTATAAAATTGCTAAGGTATTTTCAGGGCGCTACATGTTCAGAATTATAATTATATGTGCTTAACTGCTCATTGGATTGATCAAGATTGGAAGTCAAGTTCCTAATCATAAAGGAAGTACAATTGGAAGGGTAATTGAGAGTTGTTTGTTGGATTGGGGCATTGAGCATGTTCTCATATAATTACTGTTGATAATGCTAGTTCTAATGATTTAGCTATTGCATATTTGAAAGATCAATTTTCTTGGAGGTGTAAGGTCTTAAACAATGAATTCTTGCATGTTCGTTGTTCTGCATATATTTTAAATCTTGTTGTTCAAGATGGTTTAAAAGAGCATAATGATTATATTATCAAGATCCGAAATGCAGTTCGATATGTTAGATCATATCTAGCTAGACTTGATGCTTTTAAAAAGTATGTTGAACATGTGAAAATAACAAATAAAAGTCTCTTGTTTCTTGATGTGGAGACTATATGGAATTCTACCTATTTGATGTTGGATGCAGCAGAAAAATTTGAAGCAGCCTTTGTTATGTTACAGTATTATGATGTTAAACATAAGAAACATTTTGAGAAAAAAGAAAATTAAGGGCCCTCCAGAAAAAGAAGATTGGAATAGAACAAGGGTGTTTGTTAAATTCTTGAAGATTTTTTATGATGTTACCTTGAAGTTTTCAGGATCTTTGCATGTTACTTCAAATATATTTTTTTAAAGAACTGGTGGCTATGCAGAGAACATTGCAAAAAATGGCTAATGGAGGAGATAAAGTGATAGTTGTCTATGCATGTAGAATGAAGGAAAAATTTTCCAAATATTGAGAAAATTTTAGCAATGTCAATTATTTATTGCATGTTGCTATTGTTTTGGATCCTCGATATAAGATGAAGTATGTGAAATCTTGTTTTGAGCAAGTATATGAAACAAGCAAAGTCATTACAAAATTGCTTCGCTGAATATGCAAACTGTATAAAATTCAATTTTTCTAAAAAATGGTAAACCTGGTACTACCGTAATCCGAAAATTTTCTAGATCTAGATGATCTAAACGACTTCACCATGAATTGTCTCGGCCGAATAAATCTAACTACCCTCGTCGAATTTTTTTCAAATTCCGGAGATACTAATTTCACGTTTTGAAAGAGACCAAGAAATGCTTGAGCGACATTCGTATTTTTTTGCGGTCTACATCAACCACGTGCGTAAACAGCAAGTCTAACACAAGTCTAAGTGGGACCCATGCCGACATGTGTCACCACTTATGACGAAATACAAAATTTCGGGACAGTTTGACAAGGGAAATCCATGAGAGCTAATGAGAGAATGACACTTGGCAAGGGAGGACACTCCCACTTGACCATGATGGATCCAACCAGTAGAGGGGGGCAAAAGAGAGGAAAAGAAAGAGAAAGGAGAGAGAAGAAGGAGGAGGAGAGAGAAGCTCCACCTTATCTCTAGTTTTTTTGGCGATCGGACCGTCGGAGCAAGAGGGAAAGTTATTCCTCACGGCAAGAGCTTCAAGTAGAGACCGGATTTGGGGAGTTTCAACAAACTCCAAGAGGTAGAGGTTTTTCTCCTACTTTGTTTAATCTTTGTCTAAGAGCTATTCAAATCTACTTAGTGGTTTTGTAAGGTGAAATTTATCACATTCCACCCCAAAGAAATGAGAGATTGTATAATGATGTGGGACTGCTGACGCTCCAAGGCCGGACGTGTCACCCTCCAACTCGCCAGCATGAAGTGGGGCGCAAACTATACCGGGACTTTATCTTAGATATCAGGCCCAAGTCTTATAATCGAATCATAAAATATAATATACAAAGATACAAAATAAAAACTACCACCATAGTTGTGGCTACAAAGATTACCACATACAAATTCCGAATCTCCATTTACATATACATATACAAAATCAGACATTTATATTTACATAATCAGGTGCAAACCTAATCGTGATGGACTCCTACCAATTTGTCGCCCAATAGTATGCGAAAGACGCGAACGTCCTCCTCTCGTACCTACACGACTAAACCAAAGGCTAAGATTAACGCTAAAGGAAACATACGACTTATACGTATACACATGCACTAATACTCATTTACAATGAAGTTACAACAAAGAATAGATATATAGCAGAAAGGTATCATAATTCTTCATGAATTCATATAACAAATCCTATACACATACCAGACTCTATGTGAGACTTATACTTGTTCAGATCTCCCGTAGGAGTTACAGAGCTTATACTTGTACAGAGGTACCCGTAGGTACTACAGAGCTTATACTGTATTTAGGTAATCTAGAGGTACATTCAAAGGTAATGTACATTACTTTTTTACTCTTATTATTTATTTAAACTCTTATCATATAACTGCTTAATTACCTAGACCAAGAATAAGAAATGAGTAGGACACAACACACAAGGGCTCGAAGGTACGATACAAAGATCGAGGTGTCAAGATAAAGCAAGAGTGCTGAAGCATTGACAGGGAGTGTCGTCGCACTAATCAGAGAGTACCGAAGTACTAAATGTGCCGAAGCACGGTCAGAGAGTGTTGTCGCACTAATAAGAGAGTACCGAAGTACTATACATGCCTACCCACGTAACAAAGGTGTAGTGTCATTCAATATCCGGTCTTAGACAGTCCTACAATTATATGTGTTTAGGAACTTACTATCTTATCATAGGGGCATTAAGTTTGCCAAATTCGCTTCGCCAATGCCATGAGGTACTAGATAATTTTTCCTTACCTTATTAAACATGAATGGATCTATTTATACACTAAGGATCAAAATATTCCAGAAACACGATATATTTCCAACTGGATTTACCAATATCTAAATATCGGAATACTCCGTGGATATTTTGACTAAAATATTTAATGAAAATTATTAAAATGTTTTGAAATTCATAGAAATACTTTGTCAATTATAAAAATGGCTAAATAAGCAAATATATTAATTTGTCAAGATGATATTCATTATAATTTATCTATAAATTACATCAATAAATATTTAAAACCAAAAATGAAGATCGATGTGCTCCATTACATTATTCGACTAAGGGATTCCATCTCACGAAGATGATTCATACCAAGACATGGTGCTGCAATAATATCATTGTAACTTCAACATGCCATGCATAAATCAAGGACTCCTACCCACAACCTCTCCGTGGATGGGAAATTCTGGGTTCACCCACATGCTCGCTTGAGTCCTTTCGCATTTGATATGTGTAATTGAATGGGCATATGTGGATCATGAGGATTGTTAATCATTCCATATTCACCAATAGAACCTGGCTGATGCGAAGGTCACCATAATTCATTGTAAGGGGCGAGAAATATGTTGCCCTCATTTGATGAATCAATAATTGAGTTCCAATACTCATTGACTCAAACCGCCGATAAATCAACTCATCAGATGGGCGCCATCCTTCGTCGTCTTCCTCTATATGGCTTCCCAATGGCTCCAACACCGGACTCCGCCTCCTAGACCCGTGGTCTTCATCTCAGGTAGCATGTGTGAAATCATCTTCACCAAGTGAACGGGCTCAATGATATCACTTTGTCAGGATCCGCACATCCCCACCATCATTTCCAAAGATCGCTACCATCATTAGTCCCTCTCCTCTCAACCATCATATTCCTCGTGAGGTTTGAAGTAACAAACAGTAAATCCTGGTCTACTACTAATGCTCAAATACTCTCAATCAAAAAGAGGGTCGAGAAAGAATAATGGTTTAAATGAGTCTTCAGGTTCGACTAAAACTACTATGAACTTCTTCGCATAAAAACCCGCTCAACATTAACACCCGCCGAACATGCGCACTGCGGATCGTGATTTAATCTTCATCATCTAAATGGAGGTCTAACCTATCAAATAGTTGATTCTCGCCTTCCTCACCAAACTCCGCCAGAAATTTCAAGTAAATCGAGAAAATTATTTTCTAAGAATTTTATCAGCTCTCACCTCCATATCACTGATCTTTAGTTTCATGTCATAATAACAAAAACCAATTGTCGAGCCTAGGATGTGCAAGTCGCATTTCTCTTTGTTTATATGAATTAGAGCAATGTGCTCCAATTTCTTCACAAGGTAGGATGATGCGCTTTATTTAAAGAAACCTTAAGGCCAAAGTCCTTAATACGTCGAGCGTGATTTCCATACAAAAACCACTATTCACCGCACAAAATACATTTAATATATAATAATAAAATAGTTATAAAATTTACTTCCTAATGAGAATTTAACACTCACCGGGAACCATTTTTGATCTTGACGCTATTGCTGCCCGATCACCAAATCCTTCGCATCACATCAGTATGTCGTGGACCACAAATGTCAAACACCCAATATAAAATCAATCGAATAAATTGAATCAATTAATTAGAATTAGAAACTAATAATTTAATTCTATTTCCAAAATTACATAGTGCCTTCAAAGATTAGGTTCTAATTTAGAAAACTTCATGAACAAATTAAGTAAATTTCAGGTTACAAACTAACTCCGTGTCGATATTGAAATTGGATTTAGATAGTATGCCGCAATAGCTATCGGTGAATTATATGCGAAAATAATATAAACATAATATTATTAAATGTGAATATCTACAAGAGGATAGTAATTAGTTACCCGTCGCATGTGAAGAGGATACATGGTTCTATCCCCAACGACCAAGGATGATATGTTTCCACTCAGCTTCTTAGCTTGAGTCGATCTAATTGGTCATCAACCGAATCAACTCAGACAATAAATGGTAATGCCTGACAACTTCTCGAATCAACACGCGGTTAATCAGATATATGTCAGAGATGGACACTAGCCTCTCCACCTTCTCCCAATATACATGATCAAACATGAGTCTTTCAACCTCATGTCCAACTGGTCCCATTTGTTTCAGGAGATGCCCATTCACACACAAATATTTTCTTCAACCAACCCTCTTTTTCAAGATCACAAGGGTAATATAGTTTCGTTGCAAATCTTGTTGCCTGTGACGCACGAGCACTTCCACCACACTGTCAAGATTTTAAAAGCAACCAACCATGATTGTAAATGAAGTCAAGCACTTTCGACCATTCCCGATCAACTGAGCAACAGTATCCCTTTTACCAATGTCTTCGAACATTAAATCGATGCAGTGTGCTGCACATGGAGTCCAATACAGATTATATTTCTTCATCAACAACTTTCCCGCTTTCACAAATGCTGATCCATTATCTGTTACAATTTGCACGACATTTGCTTCTCCAACTTCCTTGATAACGTCCTTCAACAAAACCATATATGTATTTGTTGTCTTTAATGACTCCACATCAATCGATTAAGAAAATCAGGTCGCCTTTCTTTCAATAAATCCATGAAATTAATAATGCTCAATTTAGTTGGGTCTTATTCCATCCATCGCATATAATGTACATCCATATGTCTCCCATTTCTCCCTCAGAAGTTGACATAATCTTCCATTTCTTTATACTCCATTTCCAAGTACTTGCTTTTGATTTCGTATGGAGATGGTGGTTCGATGCCCATCCCTATATATAATAATGAAAGGAAAGTTGGTTAGTGGTTAGAAATTTGTAATAATAATTTAAGATAATAATGTAACTATTAAAACATATTATACAATTAGACAAACTCGTTATGTTGTGGGGGGACCAAAAACTATGTTCTAAAATGGTGGAGTCCGCTTTGAGGTGGGAACACTTTCATATATGAAAACTTGCTAATTAATCGTCCCATTGTTTCCTTTGATCAACCACCTTGAACATATTTTTTAGGCTTTTTTGTTTTGCAGCCGAAGACTTGTATAATGATGGTGCAAGTGGCGGTGATGGATCCGTATGTCGAACACTTTGGTGACCTTTTGAATACGCTTCCTCGATGGATCACCTGCCAGGAAGATCGCCATTGCAATTATGAAAAATAATAATCAATTCAATTTACATTATTTCATACATGATTATGTGAAAAAAATGAATTAGGTATAAAAGATTTACCTATTTTTCTTTTGCCTCTCATAAATCTTGCAACCTCGTTTCGCTCCATCTACCGACTGATGCACGTATCGCCTCGATATCTCGCTCCGCCATCTGGGTGCATGTCAGCCTGACATATACACATCCGCATCACCCTCCTCCTCCTCCTCCTCATCATCATCAATATCAATGAGAGTGTGATGTTTTCCTCCCATTGCTCGTGAATTCTCCGACTTCGTCCATATGAGCGTTTTTCGCCTTCGCTTACTTTGTTCTAAGAGTTGCTTTTACTTCTTGTTTAACTTCCATGCACATTTTGACACTTCTTAGTATTTGAATTTGGATCCGTATGTGATAGATGAAACTTTAAGCGGGTAATTCCACCACTTTTTATGCTTAAACCACAATAATTGCAAACTGTTCCATTTTTATGTCCGTCCAAAGGTGTGCAATACCTCCATGCAGGATCTCGCCACTCCACTAGCCATCCTATAAACACATGTGAACATTATAACAAATTAAGTATGCATGTAATATAATTAATTAAGAAACATTATATTAGTTACTAATATGTTGATGAAATAAATAACTAATATAATATAGTTAATTAGTAAGTAAAAGATTAATTAATTAATATGTTTTAATTAAAATAACTATTAATTCAAATAACTAATATAATTAATTAACTAAAAATTATATTATCAAATTAAAACCAAAATAAAACTATAGTATAAAACTATTTATTATATAAACTAGTTCAACACCAAAACAAATTAAGATACATTAAAATAAAATATGCATGTAACTAATAATGCTTTCAAATTTCTAATATAATATAGTTAATTAGTAAGTAAAGATTAATTAATTAATATGTTTTAATTAAAATAACTATTAATTCAAATAACTAATATAATTAATTAACTAAAAATTATATTATCAAATTAAACCAAAATAAAACTATAGTATAAAACTATTTATTATAAACTAGTTCAACACCAAAATAAATTAAGATACATTAAAAATAAAATATGCATGTAACTAATACGTTTCAAATTTCTAATATAATATAAAGTTAATTAGTAAGTAAAAGATTAATTAATTAATATGTTTTAATTAAAATAACTATTAATTCAAATAATCAATATAATTAATTAACTAAAAATTATATTATCAAATTAAACCAAAATAAAAACTATAGTATAAAACTATTTATTATAAACTAGTTCAACACCAAAATAAATTAAGATACATTAAAATAAAATATGCATGTAACTAATATCGCTTTCAAATTTCTTGAATATAACATAGTTAATTAGTAAGTAAAAGATTAATTAATTAATATGTTTTAATTAAAATAACTATTAACTAAATAATCATTACAATTAATTAACTAAAAATTATAATATCAAATTAAACCAAAATAAAACTATATAAAACTATTTATTATAAATCAGTTCAACACCAAAATAAATTAAGATACATTAAAATAAAAATATGCATGTAACTAATACGTTTCAAATTCTAATATAATATAGTTAATTAGTAAGTAAAAGATTAATTAATTAATATGTTTTAATTAAAATAACTATTAACTAAATAACTAATATAATTAATTAACTAAAATTTATATTATCAAATTAAACCAAAATAAAACTATAGTATAAAACTATCATTTATAAACTAGTTCAACACCAAAATGAAACTAAATAAAATATGAATAAAAAACAAAATTAATAAACAAAGAAACATACCTTAATTCACAAAGATTCTAAAAAATTTGGGTAAAGAACAAAGAAAAAATATTTGGGGAGTGAAATGGAGGTTAGATGTGGATGGATGGGTTTGTAATGATATTGTATGGATTCATGGTATTTATAGATTTTTTTGGAGTCAAAATAGCCGTTTGACGGTCAAAAACCGCTGTGAGCTTTAACCGTTGGATTTGATTTTGGTTCAAATCACCGTCGATCGTCATATATCCGCAAATCATTCTCGACCGTTAGATCAAGCTCTAGATTTAAAATCAACCGCTGGATCATAAATATAGCCGCGGATTTTAAAAACGCGGAACAAATCTGCACCGTTGGATCAAAAGCAAGGATCAAATCTGAGTGGCCCGATTCTCGCCGAAAAACTTATCGATAAATCGCCGATAACCTACGATAAATTGTACTTCCTACGGTACCCACGACTTCTCCAAATAACGCTCTCCTGGGCCAAGTGTCGTCCACTCCCGATTTTTCCATCGATTTTTTCTACGAAAATCGCCGACAAAGCCGATTTGCCGATTTTTCCGGCGCACGACCTTCCATCCGCTTTTCTGATGCCCAATCGAAAAACGATTTTCGGCGATTTTTCGCCGATTCGACTTCTTTTGTCCCTCGTATACACTTATGGGCCCCATTAACCCAATGTGATAAGTCCTCAATAAGAATAGAAAAACATGGCAAAAACGTAATCTGTGAGCGATTCTTCTGTTGGAGACGTAGCCTTACAAGCGGCGTAGCTTTGCTACGCCTCGGCGTACTCGAGGCTTGTCTAAGTCTCCCCTTGGCCACGCTGTTGCGTGGGATCCCTACGCCACGGCGTAGGACCCCGAAATTGCCCAAATTTGCTGATTTCACCATTTTTTTTCTTCCAAAAATTCAACCAAAAACCAAAAGAAAACTCATATCTTTACTCCCAGTATCTCACGAAGTGTGTTCTTGACAAAACGAACATAAAGATTATTAGGGTTTTTAAACCCAACTCAAACTCTTGTAAGTTAGAGTTAACTTTTAACACAATAGGTATCCATACATCGCAACCAGAATTCATACTTAAGGGAGGATTCCATACTCATCTTATACAAACTAGGGTTTTACCAACCCAACTTTCAACAAATCTAGGGTTATGATGAATTCCTAACTAAACCCTAGAAATGGAACAAACTAATATCCATACAAACCCCTAGTAATCCATACATCCATACTAATGTTCACAAATCCATACCTTTCTTGGCTTTCTTTCTCCTCTTCTTCTTCTTCTTTTCTCCTCTCTTCACGTAGTGGCTCTAGCACCCATTCCCGAATGGGAATGACTTGGTGTATCATTTGATTTAAATTTTCCTTTTATTACACTTTGGTCCTCGAAACTCACTTCTATTTACTGACATGTGTCTGTTTCTATAATAACATCTCATCTTCTTATCTTATGACTTTTGTGTCCTGTTTTAACAAGTTACAAATTTACCCTTGCTTATTTTCAGGTTTCTTAGTTTTCACGTTTTGAATTTAAATTACGAAAAATTCAATTTATACACAAAAATACCACAGTATGTTTAAAAACAACCCCAGGGTGTATTTCGAGTGTTATAGGGCGTTGGAATTGTAGGACAATCAAAGTAGAACAATTATGGGACATTTTGGACGATCCAGGAATAAGATTTGGGGCTTTGTTTTTCGAGCGATCCGGAAACTAAGTGGGACTGATTTTGGACTTAAGAATTGGTCCGTGTATTGTTTGTGTGTGCTAAAATGAATAACATGATTGGTTGTATGAAAAATTATGTTGTTAATGCATGCTCAATTGATGTGTTAACATGGATTGTTTGAATGGTGTGAATTATATTGTAGAAAAATATAATTGTTCTTGAATCATGAATGATGTATACATGAATTGGCATGATTGCATTCATATGCATGGTAGCATCGCTTCGAGTCGGATGTGGGTGCATAGTGATGGTTAATTCACAATTCTTGGTGAATGAGTGGTGAGCTTGGAAATGGGACAACGTCCAAGATCGCTCATGGTCATAGGCTTGGTAATTAATAAAAGATTCGTGTGTTGGCGTATGAGTTGGGGTAGATCCTTAGGGTGAAAGTCCCAAATTCATACGCGGTTAGACATGATCACCAGTGGTGCAAGACCGTAAAAATGTTGGGAAGGCGTGCGACGATCCTGCTGTGAGAACCCAAAAATACGCAGCCCATAAACACACACGCGATTAAATGAAATTAAAATTGAGTATTGGAGGTCGGTCTAATGAGTTGAGTCATTAGGTGGAACACCAATGACTGGTTTTCACACTTGACTTTGCATGTGTGAAGTGATCGGGACTTTCGAGGGTATGGCATGAGGAGTCATTCTGTTGCTATGATATAAATCATTCCATGTATAAATTGCATTTGTATGGAATGTGAATGATTGTTGTGTGCCATTGCATGCAAATTTAGGTGGAGAGTAATATATGGAAATTCGACCTCACAGGGTGCTCGCTACGTCGTGAAGCAATTTACGGTCTTGGAGTGCATCAGACGTGAATCTCATCCGAGGACCTTAGTGGCGAAGAAAAGATGAATTGTTTTGTCTGTAATTACCAGTGGAAAATCTTGTTTTGATTGTAATTAAAGAACATAGAGTTATCATTAAACTGTTTTGTATGATTTATATATTTTGGCAAGTTTTCCAGGCTACCATTGTGTAATAAAAAGACTAAATTTGGTTGAATTTTAGGTCATTTTTGAAAGAGGAAAGGAAAAGGAAAGCGGAGGTGTGGGAGGACCGGGGTTCTTGCCCATTTGAGTCCTGCAGTCGCGATGGGAGTCCATGGCTGTGTTGCAACCCGGAGACTTGCCGACGAGGCACGATCAGCTTGGGCGACGAGGTTGGAACACGAGTGACGAGGGCTCTTGGTCATGTGTCGAATGCGAATTTTCGGTGTCGTGGGGTTCGAGCTAGGGCGTGGCGATTGTTTGGCCGATCCTTTTAGTCTGATAGCCGGCGATCATGGGCCCGGTGTTGCTTCTGGATGTGGTCAGGTCGGGAGGCCTTGTGTCCCGCGACACGCCATTGTGTCTCGACGGTGGCGACGGCGCTTCGCCAGCGTGCCACATATGAGTTTTGTCGCGATAGAGATCATTCATCCTCGTGTTGTGACAGAGATTTTGTGTTGCGACAAGGCCTGGGCTGGAAGGCGGCCCGAAACCTGCTGATGACATAGTGCCTTGGGCCCAGCGACAGTGCGTGACGAGCTCACGACGAGCTGATAGGCGTCTTAAGCACTATGCATGCTACAAGCCTTCGACATGTACACTTCTGATTTAGAGGTTATTGTTCATGACCTTTGTTCATGAACACTATTCATGGACATTGTTCAAAAAAAAAATGAAAATGGCCCCCGGAAATTGGGGCGTCACAACTTGGTATCAGATCTTAGGTTCACAAATACCTAGGACTCGGCGGGGCACGGGTTTAGATCATGCATTCATTGTGCATTTTGATAAATTGACGTGCATGATTTGTGTGAACATTTTACATGATAAAATTATGTGGAACACTAGGGTAGAAAACATAACATTAAGGGGTTCGGAAAACAAAATGAACGCGAAAATTAATTTGGTGAGTTATAGTGAGTGATTTGGCGATTAACACTTACTAAAGGAAAATGGGATGACAAGTTGTACCATGGTGTGGTCTATTATTAAGTGGCATATGCGCGCTAGTTGGATTGGAAAGTAAATCTCAATTTTCTATTTGACATGTGTAGATAAGCGAATCAAGAAAAAAACGGGGCGATGGAGCGATGGACGGGGCCAATGACATAACAGCGGCCCTTGATCCAACAAGCTTTGTGGAGGCTATTAGTACTCGACTCTTTGCCCGCACCATCAGGGCGGGTGTTGTACTGCCACCATCGCCTGGCTGGTGCTGGGAACCAAGAGGGGTTAAGTAACCTCCAGAGATCGAGGCACACCTTCCTCCGGCCCTCGAGGGAGGAGGAGACCCAGGGGTGATGGGTCATTGTTCCCGGCCAAGTGGAGGATCTGGGAACACTAGTAGTAGAATGAGAGCCAACCTTCTTCAGCTCGAGAAGGGCCTTAAGACTTATCGTCGCACGGACCCGAACAGGGGCCGTGGCCACGGGGAGACGAGGCTAGGTTAATCATCCCAGGGGTGGGAGACACTTGGGCTCTGCAGGTCGGGGCGAGGCGTGTTTCCATTGCCACCAGCCTGGACATTTTAGACTGGATTGTCCACAGAGGCAGAGATCCCAGAGACATGGGACACCACAATCCCAATCATCAGTGGGACTTCCTTGCAGAGCGCGATTTGCTCCTCACTTACCCAGGAACATGGGCGAGGAACTGAGTGTCGGATCCCGGTCTTTGCCTGAAGCACCTCTTGTGGTCGCGGGCGAGCCACATGGACCAAGGGATGGGTTGAGGTTAAGGGCAGGGTTCGTAGGCCGAGACTTCTAGCCAAATGGGCAGATGATATGCTACCATTGTCGCTAACCTGGGCACATAAGAACGAGTTGTCTGGCGGGGATCCCGTGAATAAATGGTGACTTCTTGTCCAGTGCAGTATACGGGAGAATGCGTTCTGCGCTCTCACAAGAGTGTCGTTTAAATTTAGATGCATCATATTCATGCTTATTGTTGCATCTAGTGTCGATGTTTGGGGCTTAGAGGTGGAAACTCTAGAAAGGCAGTGTATGTGAATTCTTCCCACACAGGAATTAGGGTAGTGTTGATGAATATGTCGGAATTGTGGGTTAGAGAGATCTCGGGATTCTCCTTTATGGACTGGGTCATAGGCATGACGGGGACCGATATCATCCTTAGGATGGAATTTGGATGACGACATGCGAGTCGTCATCGGTGTGGCAGAAATATGAGGGTGCTGCACACACATGGTATTACTCGTATTTACGTTTCAGGGGGATAAACACAATGTTTTGTCCCATACCTTGTACGATTCAAGATGGCACAGACAGTTGATGGGTTGGTTAGTAAGCCTTACCTTGGAGGACGAGGTGAGACCGGACTTGGATCTACCTCGGGTAGTCTGTGAGTATGAGGATGTTTTTCTGGATGAGTTATCGGGATTACCTCCGTAGAGGGATGTAGACTTCTGTATTGAGTTACACCCTGACACGTCACCCATCTTTATGACTCCGCATAGGATGGCATCAGTTGAGTTGCAGGAACTCAAGGTTCAAATACAGGAGTTACTGGACAAGGGGTTCATTAAACCAATCACTTCACCATGGGGCGCTCCGGTTTTGTTTGCGAAAAAGAAAGCGAAGACCGCCCGACGTACGTGATTACGACGGTTGAACGGGGGTTGCATTCGAGAATCGGTATCCATTATCGAAGGGGATTGACTTATTTGATCAAGCGGGAGGCGTCTGCTAAGATCGACCTTATGCAGGGTTACCGCTCCGGTGAGGGTTAAGGAGGTAGATATCCCTAAGACAGTGTTCTAGACGCGATATGGGCACTTTGAGTTCACGGTGATGCCCTTAAATTGACGGTGCACTCGCTGCATTCATGACCTCATGCATAGGGTATTCCAGCCCTATTTGGATCGGTTGTCGTGGTCTTTGTGGGCTGACATTTTGATCTACTCCCGAGTCGAGGAGGGAACGCGAGGATCATTTAAAGAGGTCATTCTAGTTTTGAGAGACCATCGGTTGTGCGCGAGTTCAGTAAGTGCGGTTTTTGGCTGCGGTGGGTCTTGGGTGCGTGGTGTCCCAAACTTTAGGCGTGTGGGTGGATATCGAGAAAGTTGAGGAATTTGTGATGAGTTAGGAGAGGAGTCGAAGTCGGTCTTCCAAGATACGCATTTCTTGGGATTGGCGGATACTATCAGAAGATTCATCAGAGATTTCTCACAGACTAGCAACTTTATGTGAGGCCGATCGAAGGAGGTCAAGTTTGAATGGAATGGCGGTGCGAAAGGAATTCAGAGTTGAAGAAGGAGAGCACTTGGCTCTGTTACGATAGTCGGAGAGAGGCAGAGAATTCGCGGTGTATTGTGATGCCTCGGCGGTTGGGATGTGTTACGTGCGATCACGGGAGGTAATAGCATGGTTCCGCTAGTTAAAGAATCATGGCCGAAATTGCCCGGGACGAGTTGGTAGCCATAGTCTGCCGCCTTGAAGATTTGGTGCCACTACTTGCTCGACGAAGCGGTTGAGGTGTATTATATCTTCTGCGAGAACTTCGATATGAAGCGGCGAATAGATGGGATTCCTAGAGGATTACGACTTCACTTTGTTACCACCTTGGTAAAGGCAAATGTGATGTGACCATTCGATCGGAAGTCACGAGGAGCATTACTGGGTATAGCTTCCGGGGTAGCGGATACTCAAGGCGTAGGACTGATTCGGACTACGAGTACGGTAACTACCGTCCCTATTGAGAGTGGGAGTGGTCGAGTCCTAGGGCGGGGACACGGAGATGGTGTCCGTGGGGCCAAGAATGCGAGTTAGGTGATTAGGTCACGGTGGCGAAGGTGGACTATCCACACGGATGGTAGTCTTGATTATAGAGGACGGTAGTGATTTGATTATTAGATTTGAAGAGAGATCATCGGGGAGTTTCAGCACATCTCGATTTCTTTGTGCATCCAAGTAGCATAAAGATGTACCGTGATCTTCGTCGCTAGTACTACTGGAGCGGGATGAAGAGACATATAGGGGACTTTGTTCGACAATGTCTCACATGTCAACAGGTTAAGGTTGAACACCAAAAGCCAGCAGGGCTACTCTAGACATTGGAGGTGGTTGAGTGGAAGTGGGAGCATGTCACAATAGACTTTGTGACCCACTTGCCATGGACATGAAGGCATATTGGTATGGGTGATGGTAAGGCCGGCTCCGCAAGGAAATTCGGCATTTATAGCCGTCTGAGATAACCTTCACATTAGAGGAATTCTGACGGTTGTATATCCAAGAGATTATCCGGCTACATGGAGTGCCAGTGTCCATAGTATTGGATGGAAGTCTGAATTTACAAACACACTTTGGAAACTTGGTATGAGAACATGATTGATGATGAGCAGCCTTCCACCTGAGACGGATGATGGAGTCGGGGAGAGGGGCGGAAGTACGAGATTTTGGAGGACATGCTACAAGCATGTGTCCTGGATCATAAGGGTAGTAGGAGGGCACTATAGGTAGTGGAATTCAGCCTAGCAACCGGTTATCGGTAGTATACAAATGGCACCTTATAAGGCTTTGTATGAGAGGTCATGCAGATCAGGTTCTTTGGACGGAAATTGGGGAGAGAGCTCAATCCCAGCCTTCCGGACTGATTAGAGACACCTCGGAGGAAGGTGAGTTTGATCGCGACAACGTCTTCTCCGCATTTCGGAGTCGATGAAGGCTATCTTGAACCAAGCGACGTGGACCCGCAGAGTTCGGTGGTGCTGAGATGAGTGGTCAGTTCGACAAGTGAGGAAGGCATCGTAGGGTACATTGGGCCCTCGAGATGCTCGAGAGGGTGGGTACGATGGTGCCGGTTGGCATTACCGTCGTGCTTAATCGGTGTTCAGGATGTTCCATGTCTCCATGCTCGGGTATCTCTCGGATCAGCTCGTATAGTAGATTGGGAAGATTGATGTTGGCGTGGATGGAACCTTCGAGGAGGGACCGGTCGCATCTTAGGCCTTGATCGGGATCGGGTTTGCGGCCTTAAGTATGCGGCTAGTGAAAGTGTTGTGGCAACACCGAGGAGGGGAGGAGGCAACGTGGGAGCGCGAGGACATGATGCGGGCCAACTATCCCTTCTTGTTTAAGGATGAAGGTACGCAGTTTAGTTGCTTAATAATTGAAGGACTAGTTTACATGCATGTGATTTAATCTGAATGTGTGTGGAATTTCGAGACGAAATTCTTTTAAGGGGGAAAGAATGTAAAACCCGAGAAAATTCAATTTTTTTGAGAAAGGGTAAAACGGTAATTTCGATCAAAAATCCAAAATTTTTCTATATCTTGGATGACAGAAGCTTGAGCTTGTAGTTGGGGCCGTCACCATGAAAATCCTAGATACTTCGCCGAATTTAAGCCAATTTCGAAGTGGAGTGAATTCCAGCGTTTTTCGGCGCGAGGGTCCTGAAGTGACATGGCATTTTAGGTGTCACATTGAGCCACATGTCAAATGGAGAGCAAGTCTAGCACAAGTCTAAGCGGGACCCATGTGGGACATGTGTCACCACTTGGTAGGATGGAAATCCAAAATTTTGGATAAGTGGATAAGGGAAATCCATGAGAGCCAATAAGAGAGTGACACTTGGCAAGGGAGGACACTCCCGGCCAGTCATGATGGACCCAACCAGTAGAGGGGGGAAAATAGAGGAAAAGAAGAAAGGAGAGAGAAGAAGAAGGAGGAGAGAGAAGCTCCAACTCCTCTTTAGTTTTTTTGGCGATCGGACCGTCGGAGTAAGAGGGAAAGTTCTTCCTCGTGGCAAAAGCTTCAAGTAGAGACCGGAATTAGGGAGTTTCAAAAAAATCCAAGAGGTAGGGGTTTTTCTCCTACTTGGTTTAATCTTTGTCTAATAGCCATTCAAATGGCTTAGGGTTTTAAGGCTGAAATGGTAGTGCATTCAGATCAGAAATGGATAAATTATCTTGGATGTGAAATTTGTTTTTAGAGCCGGTCAGTGACGTTGGGGCCATTAGAGACCAGTTCGAGCGACAATTACAGGTTGTTTTTCGGACAGTCCGGGGACTAAGCTTGGGACTGTTTTGAACAAATCCAGGAAACATCGGGACTGATTACACGGACTAGGTAGTCCATGTGTATTGTTTGTGTGTTATTGCTAAAATGAATAACATGATTGGTTGTATGAAAAATTATGTTGTTAATGCATGCTCAATTGATGTGTTAACATGGATTGTTTGAATGGTGTGAATTATATTGTAGAAAAATATAATTGTTCTTGAATCATAAATGATGTATACATGAATTGGCATGATTGCATTCATATGCATGGTAGCATCGCTTCGAGTCGGGTGTGGGTACATAGTGATGGTTAATTCACAATTCTTGGTGAATGAGTGGTGAGCTTGGAAATGGGACAACGTCTAAGATCGAGACTCATGGTCATATGAAACGGTAATTAATAAAAGATCACGTGTGTTGGGCGTAGCAAGTTGGGGTAGATCCCCCCCCCCCTTAGGGTGAAAGTCCCAAATTCATACGCGATTAGACATGATCACTAGTGGTGCAAGACCGTAAAAATGTTGGGAAGGCGTGCGACGATCCTGTGGTGAGAACCCGAATCGCAGCCGTAGAAACACACACTGTGATTAGTGATACAAATTAGTATTGGAATTGGATCGATGGTGAATGTCGGGTGGAACACGATAAGCGGTTTTCACCTTGGCTGCATGTGTGAAGTCGGTCGGGACTCGTATGGCATTAGAGTCTCATCTCATGCTTGATATGATGTTCCATGTATAAATTGCATTTGTATGGAATGTGAATGATTCGTTGTGTGTGCATGCGCGTGAGGTGGAGAGTAACTGTGGCGCTGACTACGTATAGGATGTCAGTGAGGGTCACTCTTTTTTTTTTTTTTTTTTAAAACTTATAACCTTTACACTTGCATATTCTTATAATGTTAAACAATTAACTTGTATTATATATGCAGCAGCGTGGATTACAAGCCTTATATGCAGCTCCAAATATGGAAATGTTCAACATCTATGATATTTACATTAGTTCTGAAAATTTCATATCAAGAATAGACCTAAAGGTCTTCGGTGGGCTACCTATTCTTTGTGTGACTGGCTAACGTGTGGATTGTCTGTCCTCTGATTTCCTCTTACGTACTGGGACAAGGCCACCCGTGCTAAGGCTTTGCTTAGTGAATTAATACACATGAATGACCTCCCATTAGAGTGCGTCACACTTCTATACAAATGCATATAACATGTAATATATCTGATTCTTGTCATTTCTCATATATATATATACTTTTCATAACAGTTCATTTCTTATCATCTTCCATATACTTTTCATATAATCTTGTACTTTTTACTTCTTGTTCTTATCTTGTATACTATCATCACATAGCGAGTGCTATGCTTCTCATATTCTCTTCATATATCTCTACATTTCCTTTGCATATACTGTCATTTCTTTTATGTTTCGTATGCGCATAAACCTTAAAAGTGGATACGAGGAAACTATAATCCATGAGGCACAGAGGCTATATTCACTGTAACCATGAAACGAGGTGATCATGAGGAGCAATGGCGCTGCAATATTATACGAAGGAATTATCATCATTAATGCAGAGACCGGTGACCTATTCCATGAGGCAGGAGGCTTGTGGTGACCCTTTCGAGGGCCACGTCAAGCGGAATCAATAGCCGTTAGCCGAGCGGGGTCGATTTCGAATAAGCATTATCTGCCAGACTTATTCTTCTAATAGGCATGCCCACATTACATCCCCTGCCGGGTTAACGAGGCAAATCCTTTGTGTATTTTATGCTCGATTTATATCTCTATATTCACAGAATAATTATTGTCTGTCGGTAATCATATGTGATATATAAAATATACCATCATTTATTCATATCTTTTCATTTTTCCATATCTCATTACATCGTAAATAACTATGCTTACCATGTATGCTTCTGAGTTGTTATGAATTCATAATAGGCATTCCTAATACAATAAACTATGGATTTACTGCTGCGCCCTCTCCTCTTGTGTTTTGGAACTAATATGAGTTCAATCTTATCAAACTGTCTATTGATGGATTCTTGACTCGATAGGTTTCCATAGAGTCGAGAACACCAATCGGAGTTGAAGCGGGGAGTTATGCCACAGTTGGAGGTCATGCGCGATCGATGCTGGCGGCACGGGTAGCGAGCTGGCTGTCATGGGCTGGCTCGCTCTAGCACCTCGGTCTGACATCTACTATCCTCCTCGGGCATATGAATGTATTCTTGACTCAATGGGAAACTCCATAGAGTCGAGAACACTCATCGGAGTTCAAAGCGAAGGAGTTATGACCTTCAGTTGGAGGTCATGCGCGATCAACCTTGGTAGCCAGCGTCTTGAAGTGGCGAAACCTTTGTTGTGGCCATTTGTTGTGAGCAACCCCATTTGGCGAAGTCTTGTTTGACCAAACCTTGTTTGTAGTCTTGTTGGCGAGCCTTTGTTGTAGTACTTGTTTGTGACCCATTTGTGATCTTATTTTGTGACTACTGTTTGTGGCCTGTTTGGCCAGTCTTGTTGTAGTCTTGTTTGGCAGCGACCCACAATTTGGCGACCTCTGTTTGTGACCCTCACCCGTTTGACTATTCAGAGTAAAAGACCATAACGGTCTACAGGGTCGAATTAGAGAAATTCAAAAGCCTAACATCAGTTCATTGATGTGGCTACAATTTCGAGGACTTATACGATTCCACGACATTCCGACCCCGAAAACCCGTTCTAAGATCCGGTGCGTATGGTCGACAATAGGGAATTTTAAGTTTTCAACTTGCAACTAGACCTTCTCAAACACATATTTAGGAGCCTTAAAGCTCTTCTTAACTCCAACCTATAAATGAGTTTAGGAATTCTGAAGCCAAACACACACAAGATAGGGTTCTTAGCCATGTATCTAAACGTTCTAGACAAAACTAGATTTCCATACACCAGTAACTTACATTACACATATTCATGGTTCCCATCTTTTGAACTATATTTCCATACTTTTATACAAAATCCTAGTTCCATACGTGATCTTCTTCTTCTTCTTAGCACCTTTCTTTTCTCTTCTCTCTTATCGTATTTGCTCTCCTTTTCTCAGGAGCCAAAATAAGATATTTCTTTTGATGCCCACATCCTTCTGACAATCTTGTCATTTTTATTTCGCTCGAGGAGAAACTTCCCTCCCTCTTTCTTCAAGCCACTTGTCTCTTCCTCAATTTTCTTCCTTATTTTATTCTAATATCTTCCTTATCATTACTCTTTATTTAACTTATGCTTGTTCCTACTTTGGCATATAGGAGCTTATTATATTATGACCCTTAGGTCATGGTGTTAATATTAGTAATTTACCCTTAATTGTTGTATTAATTCCAAGTTATTGCTTATTTTATTCCGAATAAATATACTTTTACTTTTATTATACCCAAAACATGTTATAAAACTGTTAGGGTATAATTTGGGGTGTTACATAACCCTTGTAGGAAATTTCAACTATTGGGCATTGTTTATCCCGTCATGGGAAAATATTTCAGGTACTGGAGGTACATCGGGCGATGAAGCTCATCCGAGACCTTAGTGGCGAAGAAAAGGCCAGATTTGGCCTTGTTTTTGTATTATGTAAATTCTAGGTGGAAAACCCTGTCTCTGTAATTGTAATGAAAGAACACAGAGTTGTAATTAAACTCGTTTTGTATGATTTATATATTTTGGCAAGTTTTCTAGGCTTCATGTTGTCCTTGTAATCAAAAGACTAATTTAGGTTGAATTTTAGGGTGTTTTGGAAAGGAAAGGAAAGGAAAAAGGGGAAAACTAGAGGTGTAGGAGGAGGACGAATCTTGCCCATTTTGGATCCTACGTCGCGACAGTTCCCGTGTAGGTCTCTGTCGCGACGGAGTCCCTTTGGCCACGTGTAGCAGGGGCTTCTTAGGCAGTGCATTACCCCGACGGGCGCGATAAGCACCTTTCGGCGACAACGCGACTGCTCTACGGGCTGCGTGAGCGAGATAGAGACTTTCGGTCCGTGTCAGCGATAAAACTTTTATTATGCGACGCCAGGTTTTCATCGTCTCGATAGAGTCCTTTATGTCTTGTGTTGCGACTGTGGACGATGTCGCGATAAGATGTGGTCAAGGCCGGGAGGCCTTGTGTCGCTACACAGAAATTGTGTCACAACAGGATGGCGTGACGGGCGCGTACTAGCGCGCGCCACAAATGAGTTTTGTCGCGACAGTAGACTTCTTAACGTTTTCTGTTGCGATAGAGAATTCTTTGTTACGATAGAGATCATTCGGCCTCGATGTCGTGGCGGGCTTTGAAATTTAGGCGGTCGAGGTCTTGTGACGATAGAGCACCTTATCACGTATGATAAGCGCTACCGACATCACGTGCAACGATTACGCGAGACGGAACATAGTACGCACGAGTTCTTGTTGCGCGATCCTTTGTTGAAAAAAAGAAAATGACCCTCAAAATTGGGGTGTCACGGAATCAACTTTCAATCGATTGTATGAATGGTATTATGATTTTTATTCAAGTGAACTTGATAATGAAATTAATACTCCTACTAGATTAGGAGGAATTGATGATAATGATAGTGATGATATTGATGATGCATTTGAAAAGAAATTGGAAGATGAGGCATCTTTGGAAACAAAATCTGAAATTGGAAAGTATTTGTTAGATAATCTTGAAAAGTTGGGATCTTCTAATATTTTGGATTGGTGAAAGTTGAATGCTTCTAATTATCCGATTCTCTCCAAGATGGCAAGAGATATATTGGCAATTTTTATTTCAATCGTCGCTTCTGAATCCGCTTTTAGTATAAGTGGACGTATACTTGATGCATTTAAAAGTTCATTATCTCCTAAAACAGTTAAGGCACTTGTTTGTTCACAAAATTGGTTGAAGAAAGATCACACAATCAATTTGCAATAAATTTTAGAGGAGGTTGAAAAGTATGAAGACATTACACAAGGTATTATACATAAATCTTTTGGTTTGGTAATTTATATTTTTATGATATATAAAATGACAACTCTTCTTTTTTCTATGTTTTGCTAGAAATTGAAGAATCAAATGGGAAATTGTGGAGGAAGATCCAATGGAAGAGGATATATATGAAGCTTTGAAATGTGAAGTTTTTCTACTTTGCATATTTGTTGGGTTGTGTAAAATTTAGATTTTATTGGATAATTTGTATCAATGTTTAGAGAATTTGTAGTACTTAATTTTATTAGGTATTTTAAACTATTTTTCTTTTCATGTTTGTTGAATATTTTATTGTAAAATTTTCATTTCAAGTTTATGAAAAAAAATGTCGACTACTTTATTTACAATTATTTCCTTTACATACATAAATTGAGTTCTTAGTGGTTAGTCGTAAAACCATGAAACCGCAACATTAAGTTTGGTTGGTTTGAGTACTGAGCGGTTTTTTGGATCCAGTTGCGATTTTTCAAAGTGTTATAGGTTTGGATTGAATATGATGCTCAAACCGAACCAAACCGATCCACGAACACCCCTAGTTTTAGCTTACTTAGTTTGAGAATATTTGAAAAATGTTTTCCTCAAAAATATTTTCATCTTTTAATCAAATCATTAACAATAAAATTGAATGTTTTAAAAACCGAATCGGACCTGTCGATCTGACTGATTGGACTAAAGGTTAAAATCGGTCTAGTTTAAAGGTTAAAACCGTTTTTTTTAAATCTGTTGTGAACCGATTGGACCTGTCAAACTAACGATTGAATCGATCAAACCGGCAAAGTGAACTCGTTGCATTAGTCAAATCCATTTATAATTATTTTTATTTTTGATGGGGTTTGAAAAAGTAGGCGCGAGCCCGCTCGCGTGCAAGGAAGAGCAAGCCCAGTAAACACCCAAGCCCAGCGCCCATTAAATAAGAAAGCCCGGTCAGCACGCCCCACGAGCCGATAACATGGGTAATGGGAGACCCACATTAGCAATCGATGAGATCTCTCGATAAGGAAAGAAGGATAATTCGATGACCTCTTATCACCTTAAATCCATTAAATCTCACCAGTAAGGAAAATAGGATAATTCATGATAAACAGCTTATCCTGCAGATCAAACCGGATCTCACCAATAAGGGAGAAGGATAATTCTCAATAAACTGCTCCTTCCATATCCCTTATTAAATCCGATATCAATAAAAACAGAAAATATCTCATCGATAGGAAAAAAGTCCTTATTACCATCGAATTGGGGAAAACATCACGCTATATATGTCGGGCCACCCCCCTGGGGTGAAAGGCACGCGCAAATCATTAGCCCTCTAAGCGATCTATCTTTTCATCGACGAGGAACCTTCGCAGGCATCACAGACCCGCGGGTGAAACCCTCGTCGACCACTTCTTTTTCTTGTCTTTCTGCGAGAGGAGTGTGCAGGAGCACGTGGGCCAAGTCCGTGGCTGACCACTGGTCGGGCGATGACCCAACCACGCTCCCGGCGCCCCAAAGGCCCGATAACATGGGTAATGCGAGGCCCTGATCTATGAATCAGTTTGAATCTCGCGATAAGGAAGAAGGATAATTCGATAACCTCTTATCACGTAAATCCAGCTAAATCTCTGTGAGAAAATAGGATAATTCATGATAAAACATCTGCGAGATCAAATAGGATCTCACCAATAAGGGAGAAGGATAATTCTCAATAAACTGCTCCTTTCATATCCCTTATTAAATCCGATATCAATAAAAACAGAAAATATCTCATCAAATTGGAAAGAATCCTTATTACCATCCAATTGGGAAAACATACGTTATATATATTAGGCCACCCCCTCGGTGAAATGTCGCAAATCATTCTTACCTCTGTGATCTATCTTTTCTCCCGGCCCGGAGCCGGCTTAGGCATTGGAGGGCCCGCAGCGGGCGAAACCCTCGCCCAGACCACTTCTTTCTTGTCTTTGTAGAGGAGTGCGGTAGCCAGGAGCACATGGACCGATCCAACGGCCTGGCCACTGATTCCGTGATGGCCCGACCGCTCCAGCCAGTCCAGGTTGAAAAAAGCATCATCGATTGGCGTCGTTTGTGGGAGCGATGGTTCCTTTACCATCGAAGTTAATCTCTCGATGGCGGTTATCCTTCGGGTCTGGCGAACGCGCCCGATCCACCAAGGATGCGGGACCAGCCCGAGGCGTGTGTTCGGACCTCCCGGCGGTGAGCAATGCGGCCAACAGAGGAGTGGGGCACTGCCTCACCAATCAACGCCGCTGATAGGAGAGTTAGAGCAACTCACGAGGGCGGATCTAAACGCCAGCGGGAGAGCCACGACAAACTCGGGAAATTAACGTCACCCTCGGGAAAACAACATAATCTTGGCACTCCAGGAGTGTTGAAACGAAGCGAGTCAGTAGAGGCAAAGGGAGCGACCCACCTAACCTGGAGAGGAGGGCGAAGCAACACTCGGGGCACGTCGGGGAGCGAGGAACTACGCCGCTCGGTAGGGGTGGGAGCGATCATGGGAACGAGAGGTTCGAGGCCTCAGCGGGAACTCGGTAGCGTGAAGGAAGTTGTAAGGGGGCCAGGCTCGACTCACATGGACCTTTGGTGCAATGGCGGAGTCACCATTTACAGCCGAGGTGCTCCACTTCCCTCTTCCAGCAAAGTTTAGAATGCCGCAAGTAGAGGCATTCGATAGTGCCAGAGATCCCGTCGATCATCTTAACACTTACAAGAATCAAATGGAGCTACATGGGTATCAGGACCCTGTACGATGCAGAGCTTTTGCTATCACATTAAAGGCCCGGTAGCGGCGGTTTAACATGCTTACGCCTCATGAATCTCTCCTCATTATTTATCCATTGCGTTCGGTCTCCCACTTCATTGGGCGAACATCACAAGCCAAGTTATCATTTCTTGACCATCAGCGAGCTACCATAAGAAAGCACGAGGTCTATGTTCGAGGTTGTCTGAGTCTCTGAAGGTATATATACCCGGCGAAAAGTTTGCGATCCAGCATTCATCATTTGAAATTTAGGAGTGTAGTAAAAAGATTTGATGTTTTCATCTTAAAAAACCCTCGAGCAAGTATGTTTGGTGCTCGCTCATGAAGAAGTACATTACTTGTGAAGAAGCCCTCATATCAAGAAAGAGGCTCTTCAACTATAAAGAAAAGCGGGGTGACAAGCGACGGGGCCCGGGCCCGAAAAGACAAAATGGCCAGAGAGAGGTCTTCAAGAAGATGAAACGGTCCCAAAGCGTGGAGGCCTTAGAGATCGTGCAGGTCCATCTCGACGGCGTCCATGACATTGACCGCACCGGTGGTTTACCCCCGCCAGCTGACCCGCGGTATCGTAAGGTCTTACGCGAAGTCTGACATGGCGGAGTTTCTAAGATGGCCATCCCGAATGGTCGAGCCACGCGAAAGAGATAACGCAGTGTTGCGGGTTACATAGGGACTCACAGGCATCGCACGGATGATTGCATACAGCTCAGGAAAGAAATAGAATATTTGATTCAGCGTGGGTATCTTCGACACTTTATAGCTGGTCGGACTGTCGAGGCTCGGGCTGTGACCTGCCACAGCGTGACCAAACATTTCGGCTGACAGCCGCTGGGGAAATCCATGTGATCTCGAGAGGATTTGCAGGAGGAGGGGAATCTAGCTCAACCCAGGAAGGCCCATCACAGCGACATCCCGGTCGGGGAGAGGGAAATGGAGAGTACAAGCGGTGTCTGGCCCCGCCTCGGCTCGACCTGACCATAACGTTTCTCGACTCGGACACGGAGGGATGCGACACCCCCATGACAACCCTTTGGTAATAAGGGCAGTTGTGGCTAACAAAACGGTTCATCGGGTCCTAGTCGACACGGGGATCGGTAGGTATCATGTCGCCTCGGCAGCCGATAAGATGGACATCGGAAGGAAAAGCGGAACAGTCGGCCACCCACATGCGAGGATTCTGCGGAGAAAAGTGTAACCCTTGGGCTCAATACAACTAGTGCTCACTTTGGGAGACCCCCATGTCGAGGCAGCGGCGATGTGAGATTCCTGATTGTAGACGCCCCATCGCTATAATATGTTGTTAGGCGGAGACCCTTTCAATCACGATAAAGGCCGTTTCCACTCACAGCTTACCACATGATGATCAGTTTCCTACCGCGGAGTAGGGTGGTTCCCAGGGGGTGTAGCGTGGCCGGGGGGAGTGCTACTCATCCATGAAGCAAAAGCGATCGACCAACATATGCACGGATGGGCTCGACATGCCACGGCCGAGGTGAACACGGCACGAGCCCTCGGAGAAATTTGGAACGCTATCTGGATGGGCAATGACCACGAACCTGCCTCGCTGCAATCGGCTTTAAACTACTTGAAACTCCGAAGCCTCCTTACCCATTTCTTGAGACAGAACAAGGATGTCTTCGTGTGGAAGCGGGGAGGGACATGGGGGATTGACCACGTGATAATCACTCCCACGGGTGAAAGTGGAGTCCATCCTTGAGCCGGTCGAGCAAAGAGAAGGAGCTTTGCGCTGAAAGTAATTTATCGATGGGGAGGTCGACAAACTCCTCCCGAGGCGGGGGAGTAATCGGAGAGGTCGTACGGAATGGTTGTGCGTCGTGCTCATCAAAAAAGCAAACGACAGAGTGGCGACTACGCTCGACTTCCGCGTGTCGATAGAGCATGCCCAGATAGTTTCCGCTACTTGCGTAGGTGGCCTCATCGCAGATGCCGTAAGTAGGCCGTAGACTCCTCGGTTTATGGATGCTTTCTCCGGTACAACCGGATCGGTATGGATCAGGACCCGAAAGACCTCGTTTGTCGCGGGGCAAGGAACTGTGGCATCGTGTGATGCCCTTTGGGCTTTCGAAGCAGGAGCCACTTGTCGGGCTAGTAAGCGGGATGTTCGAGAAGCAAATAAGGCGATCCATGGAGGTAATATAGATGACATGTTAGTGAAGTCAACCAGCTAAGACTTCACCTTAGCTCATTTGTCAGAGCATTAGAATCTTAAGAAATACAACATGAAGTGGAATCCCGATGATATTGCCTTGGTGTCGGCCGAAAAATTATAGGCTTCATAGTCAACTGCTTAGAAATTGAAGCAAATCCAGGACAAAATAAGGTTGTGCTTGACATTTGACATGCGCCACCATCAAATAAAGGAGGTCGGTCGGCGGGAAGGATAGCGCTCTGGCCCGGTCGTATCGAGTTGCGATAAATGTCGACCTTTCTTCCGAGTTACGAAGCTTTTCAATGGGATGCAAGTGCGAAGAAGCGTTCTCGGCGTGAAGGCGTGTTGGGCTCTCACAAATTCTGGTAAGCCTACGAAGGGGGCTTCTTACTCTGTAGCAGCGGTTCCAGTTTCTTGACATTTATCCTCGTCGGAATGAGACCAAATACGTATCGATCTACTATTATAAGCTAGAGCTTTGAGAGGGAGAAGGAGGAGAGAGGTACCCAAATGATGGAGAAATTAATCGGCGTTAGTAACCACAGCCGGAAGCTGCGCTCTTATTTCCGAGCTCATACGATTGGAAGTCCCAGCGAGAATGCCCCGATGAAGTAAGTGCTGCACAAACCCAGACCTCGGGAAGGTTGATGGGAAGTGGGCCATGAGCTAGCGAGTTTGACATCGGATACAAGCCCAGCGCAATAAAGGGCGGGTCTTAGCGGACGTCATGGAATTCACCTCGATAGATCTGCCGAGTACTTAAGGCAATCGGCCTCCCATCCCGGAGACTCTTTGTAGGCTGGGGCCTCAGTGCTCGAGGAAGCCCGGAGTAGGGCTAATCTGACCTCGGAAGGAATAGATATTGATGCAGCTCGGTTCGGTTCGAGCCTCGACAGCGAGGGCTGATGGTAGTCATAGCCAGGTCGGCCTCGCCCATTGATGAAGTTGACCTGACTTTAGGTCTCTGATGACTCCCGGTGGTAGTAAGACAAATAGAAGACACCTCTGAGGCGAGGTGAAAAAATGATCATGCCCCAAAAGGTGCGGATTCGCGAAAAAGTTCGTCTTTGGTTCGGTCGGACACATACCAGTGGAGAACTCGGAGCGGATACCTTAGCAAAACTTCGCGCTGACCTCACTTAAGAAGACCTCGGCGGACTAACGCTTTGTCAGATACCTTTGCGAGGCGCATAGATCTATTCTTGAGGAAGTAGCCGTCCAGTCAGAGCGGCCCGGATGGACCCCATTTGGGATCGCCAATAGTGACGTCTGACGACCCGAGGCCTCCCAAGATTAGAGGCGGTCGGCGGGTTCACTTGTCATAAGGGAAGCCTTCTGGCGAGGTTTTTTCCCTTTTTATCCTTAAGTGCATCCACCGGGAAGAGCGCGAGTTCATTGCTCGGGGAAGTACATGAAGGCATATGTGGAAATCATATCGAACTCCGTAACGGGGAAAGTTTTAGGTAAGGATATTATTATTTGTGATGCTCGAGAGGCAGCGGCCAGGCCTAGTCGGGAAATCTGAAGATTTGCCCGAGGAAACCTTGGCCAAAATCTCTCGCCTCCCATCCAGGAGCCTGACGTCGGACACAAGCCCTAGCCTTTCCAACGATTGGGGTTTGGACATATTGGACCTGCCGTTGGGAAGAGCGATGCAAATTCATCGTCGTTCAGGTAAGATTACTTCACCAAATGGGATGGTAGAGACAACAGCTCTTATCACGAACAAAGATACCTGATTTTGTGTGGTATCCCAAGAGCTCTGGTGTCAGACAATGGAAAGCAATTTGATAATGCCAAATTCAGGGATTTTTGTGCCGAGCTCGGGATTAAATTGTGCACGTCCACGGCACATCCATGATACATTAGTGGGGCATAAGTCACCGCCGGAACCCTTCGCGGCATTGAAGACGAATTAGAAGATCTTAAAGGCAAATGGGTAGAATACACTCCCAGTGTTATAGGCCTATAGGACTACGCCTGAGTCGTGACCGGAAAACCATTCGCCCCCAGCCTTTGGCATTGAAGCTGATGGCCAGGTCGGGGTCGAACTAAAGTCCACCCAGGATCGGTGTAGCGTGGAACCTGGTAGCGAGGCTCTCCGCCTAAATTTAGACCTCTTAGATGAAAAGCGTGGGCAAGTCCTAAAGCACACGGAAGATTACCAAAGGAAGACGGCGAGGTATTACAACAAAAAAGTCAAACCGGGAGTTCTGGCTTTGGTGACCTAGTCTTAAAGTCACGCGTGAGGAGGGTAGCACATGAAACTAGGACCCAACTAGGGCCCTACATACGTTATCTCGCGTCGTCGGACACGGCAATTCTGAACTCCTAGACGAGAGGAGGAAAAGTTATGCATCATGCTTGGAATGCTGAACACCTTAAGCGTTTTTATCAGTAGACCTCGGTTTGTAATCTTAAATAAAGTATTATCAGTTTTCGGATGACGAACTGTGCGTTTATTGATTATTTGGTCAGACGTCTCAGACAGTTCATCCAGTGAATGTGCAAGAAAATTACATACATCAGAATTCGCAAATGCAAAATTCAAAGAATAAAATATCTCTTTATTTCAATAAAGGTACAGTTGGTTAATCAGCGCGTCATTCCTTACGTCTCATAAGCAAGCGGTACAAGCAGTTTCGCGAAAAAAAAAAAACCTGAGAGAAAGGAAGATGGAAAAGAAAGAAAAGGAAAAGGAAAAGAAAGAGAAACTAAAAAAGAGGAGAAGGAGAAGAAAGAGAAAAAACTATGAGAGTGGGGCGAAAAGGAAAGGAGAATGAGATGGGGAAGAAAGAGGAAAAGGAGAAAGGGAATGAGAAAAAGAAGGAGAAGGGAGAAGAAGGAAGAGAAAGAGAGGAAGAAGATGAGAAAATGGAAAAGCGGTACAAAAGTGTAAAGCCCTCTCGAGCGAATCACAGCAGTACAGGGAATAACATAACTCCATAGGAGACTAGGGAAAAACACAACTCACGGGCGAAGGTCCGTGGCCAAAATAGAATCCTGGCGGATCCCACTGTGAAGGCAGTGAAACAGGCTTCATTATAAGAGATTCTAGTTATCCCCAAAAAGGAAGGAGATTCGAGATTATATTATGGGCTCCATAGAAAGACGCCATTTATAAAGAAGGCTAAAGCACTGGCAAGTCGGCACTTAATCGTTTCGATTCTCCGTAGCTTGACATTAAAGACACCGCGTCTTTCGAAGTAGAAATTCGAGCCGTGACCTTAACAGTTTTGAAGAACTCATCAGCTTAGGAAGGCCTCAGAGCCCACGGAGCCTCAACGACCCAGTTTGAAAAGCTCAACCACTCAACTCGGGCCTGCGGCCCCAGTCGGTTCGGCCAGGCGGATAGCCCTTTGAACTCGGCGGCAGGTTTGAAGAGCCGACTATTCGACTCGGGCCACACGGCCCCGAAAAGTCGATTCGTTTCGGGCACTTTGGCCCGTAAGGCCTCGGCGTCCGAAGCCCGGCCGCTCGGTTGACGAGGCTGCCGGCTGCTCTTTCGGGCCGTACGGCGAGTCGATTCGGCTTCGAGCCCGGCCGTAGGCCATAAAGCGCCCGAGGGCCCGGCATCTCGGTTTGAAGGCTCCATTTCACTGCATTCGGGCCATGCGGCCCAGTCGATTCGGCTCGGGGCGCCGGCCCGCAAGGCCTCGGCTCTGGGGTGGCCCGGCGGCTCGGTTGAAGGCTCGGCCCACTGCACTCGGGCGTCGGCCGAGAGTCGGTTGGCTCGGGCAGCCGACTGTGGGCCTCGGCGCCCGGGAGCCCGGGAGCTCGGTTGAAGGCTCGGCTGCTCTCGGGTCATGCGACCCGAGAGTCCCGGTTCGGCTCGGGCACTTGGTAGCCAAGGCCTCGGCGCCCGGGAACAGACTCGGTTGTGAGCTCATTGCTACTTTCGGGCAATGCGGCCCGAAGTCGGTCAGCTCTCGGGCGCCCGATATAAGGCCTCGGCGCCCGAGGCCCGAGGCTTAGTTTGAAGAGCTTCATTGCTGCACTTTCGGGCCATGCGGCCCGAGAGTCGGTTCGGCTCGGGCGCCCGGCTATGAGCCACGGCGCCCGGGGCCGACGGCTTCAGTTTGAAGAGCTCGGCTACTCTACTCGGTTATCACGGCGAAGTGATTCGGCTCGGGCGCGGCCCATGGAGCCTCGGCGCCAGAGCCCAGCCTTTCGGTTTGAAAGGCCGACCCCTGCTGCTCGGGCCGTGGCACAGAGTCGATTCGACAACCTTGGCCAGTAAGGCCTCATGGCCAGGAGCCCGACCTCTCGGTTTGGCGAGCTCATTCTCTACTCGGGCCCGTACAACCTAAAGAATTCGGTTCGGCTCGAGGCACTTCAGCGTAAGGCCTGGTGCCCGAAGCCCGACTCGGTTTGAGAAGAGCTTGACGCTGCTCTATTCGAGGCCATGCGGCCCGAGGGAGTCGGTTCGACCGAGCACTTGACTCGTAAGGCCTCGGCGCTCAGACCGCGGCTCGGTTTGAAGGAGGCTCGACTACTTTACTCGGGCCATTCGGCCAGAGAGTCGGGTGACTCGGTGCCGGCCCGTAAGGCCATAGTGCCCGGGAGCCCGATGGCTCGGTTTGAAGAGCTCGACGCTACTGCTGAACGTCGACTGAAGTCGATTATTTCGGAGCACTTTAGCCCATAAGGCCTCGCGCCTAAGGCCGTAAGCTTAGTTTGATGAGCTTTCGACTACTCTACTCGGGCCATGCGGCCCGAAACGATTCGGCTCGAAACACTTGGCCCGTAAGGCCACGGCATCAGAAATCTGTGTTCGATTTAGGGTCTCCGACTTCTTCGCTGTTATGCAGGTCAAGAAATCGGTCGGTTCATGCGGAATAGCGAAACACAAGTAGAGGCGAAAGTGGTGAGATAAAAAATGAATATTCATTAAAGAAAATGCTACATATGTCCTGGGTCCCAAGCCCACAAAAAAAAAAAAAAAAAAAACAAGCTAGCAAAGATATGTGCGGGAGATCAGACATCGGAGGCAAGTGAGGAGGGTGAAGAAGGGGAGTGGGCCTCGGCGAGGTATGCGGTTCTCCCGGAATGGTGCAGCGGAGAGGGTGCTCTTACGCACTCCCTCGTCGCTAGGGATGTCGAAGTTGAAGAATCCGGGCTGAGATAGGCATTAACGACCTTCCTCGAGAAGGCGAGCCACCCAAAGCCGGTGAGTGCGGAGGCCTCGTCCTCAATCTCGCTATAACCGTCCCTACGAGCGACGGAGTTTCTTGCCTATGAAGGTCCCTCGCAACCCCGCTGGCACTCCTGATCGAGGCGTTCCACCCGAGGCTTATAGCCTCCCGAAGCCTCGCGGCAAGCTCCGTCTGCAGCAGGGCATTAAGGCTCGTCTCTAACCGCCGCATGGCTCTTCTCTAGACCCCGCCGGCTACGCTGGGACGTAAGCAGCTCATCCACGACTATCCCCGAAGTTCGGGGCGGGTAGGCCAGTGGCCGTCCACGGCCTCCGGCAAGTCGTGCATGCAGTACGGCCCGTCAGGACCTCGGCTTCGGCCGCTCTTAAGTTGTTTCTAGCCGCATCTTCTCTACCCTCGGCCCGAGCTCGCGCTGACAAGGTATGCCTCAAATCGGACCTAAGCTTCACCGCCTCCTTGGTCATACTCTGCACTCGGTCTCACAGCTTAGCCCCCTCAGAAGTAAGGGAAGCCACCCTCGCCTTGTAAACTCTGGCGGCTTTGACATGGCCCTCGTTCAGATTGGCCTTTTTGGCTAAACTCCTCAAATGAGTAGCCACCTGCCCACGCCCAACACAAGATCAACACCCAACTCAAGATATAATCAGGCACGACAAGATACGAGAACTTACAAGGCGACCCCCTGGAGGGATAGAGCTAAAGCTTCCTCAACGGGCAGGGCACCCGACCTCTTGAGGTTAAAATCTTTAAGGATGGACGAGACCGCGCTCGCTGCAAGCTCGACATTAAGGAGCAAGGAATCACCACCTCCGTCAGTTTCGGAGCCCTTCCTCTTCAACTCTTCCGCCCTCGAGGAGAAGATGTGCTTTACTCTCGGAGTTCCCGACGGTGATAGGCACTGACCTCAGCGACCTTGCTCCCAGGAGTCTTTTGCGCTGCGGAACCAAAAGCGAGCAGACTCGGAGCTTTAGGGACCTCGGCCGGAAGCGACAGCACTGCCCCGTGTGCTCGGATGTGGGTGGGGAAAGGAAAACGCCCCGGTTTCGGAACCTTACCCCGAGGCAGTGGTCCTTCTTAGCGGTCAGTTTTCGCTTCACGCTCGGGACTTAGAGGCGGCGTCTCCACGATCCAAAGCTCTCCCTTGGTGGGCTTGGCGGTGGAGAGCTGACGGAAGATTTCATGGAAGGAGGTGAGGCCTCAAAGTAGTAGGATTGGCCAGACCTCGAGCTTGAAGGCGGAATATCCCTGTTCGGCTCAGGAGTAGGGGTGCGAGGAACACTCGGCCAAATCTGCTATGACATTATCTTGAGCGAGGTGGTCCGAGACACACGAGGAGGCCGCGCGGTCAATCTTGAGGAATTAGAGATACCCTATGACACTCACAAGACTATACCAAAAACAAAACAATAATATTCACGTAGATTCTCGAGGTAGTCGACGTCGGGCATGAGTGTCATCCTTGTCAAGAGGGTCATACTCCCAATTGCGGCCACTAACGAAGAAGTAACGCTCCTTCCAAAGCCTATGGGAAGATGGAAGATTGGAAATTACCAGAGGAGTGCCGACAAGCCTGGAAAAGTAAAGGAAGCCCTCGTGGGTTCATTATTAAAAGATCGAAGGAACAAAACTTTATATTAGAGACAGGGTGTAATACTGAAGAAAACCAATAACTGGCAGAATACTAACAATTGGGCGAGTTGAGAAGGACAGACATTGAGTCTTTGCAAAGCCCCTTTTTGCAAGGTGTAGAGGAAACGGCCGTTGTGAAGGCCACTTCAAAGCACCATCTTGATACGGGAACCACGTGGAAGTGGCGTCGGGGGACGGACACGGACGCAGGAGGTTTATGGCGCTGGCGAAAGTGGCGCCATACAGGGTCCGACTTTGCTAGGTCAACCAAAGCATTTGCGCTGTGACTTTAGATATTCAGATCCGGGATGCAAAATCTCGTCGATTCTCCCCTTACCCTTGTTTCAGGAAAGGGGCTCCACGGGGCGATCTGAGAGATCATCCTGGCGGCGGTCGGAGGCGCCACGATCCGCCACTGAGCAGGCAGCAGGAGTCACCACCAATGCGTAAAGAAGCGACCGGACCACGTAGTGGTAATAAGTAGTAAAAGCAGCTTTTTGATCTAGCCTGGCGCCTCGCTGTATTATTTGAAAAGACATCGAAGGGAGAAAGATGCACCCATCCCAGGAATAAAACCAAAAAAAAAAAAAAAAAAAACTATCTCAAGCAAGGCGCCGAAAAAGGACTCTGCACATAAGGTTGAACGAATGCTAGGGAAAGTGAAGTGCGAACTCAGCTAAAAGAACGAAAGAAAAAGCTTAGGATCAAGGGAACACAAAGGCGACGGTCGGAGGATATCTACGGAAAGAAAGCGAGAAAAGGCATAAAAACATAAGGAGTGGAAGAAATGAGCGCAAGAACGAAAGTCATCATTATCACAGACATGGCGACAAAGCCACTACTTAGGCCAGCCACGAGGCGACATGTGGAAGTCACACCCGGTACGAGAAATGTTACAACCCTTGCCCACGCACACCGTACACAAGGGTTGGGGGGCAACTGATGGGGTTTGAAAAATAGGCGCGCAGGCCCACTCGCCAGGCCTAAGGAAGAGGCAAGCCCAATGAAACACGAGCTGGCGCGTAAAGCAGAAAGCCAGTCTGCAAGTGCCCCAAGGCCAGATAACATGGGTAATGGGAGGCCCATTCTCTAATCGGACGAATCTACATGATAAGGAAAGAAAAGATAATTCCCGACAGCGCTCTTATCGTAGCAAGTCGACTAAATATCTGATGGGAAAATAGGATAATTCACGATAAGCGACATCTTGCAGATCAAACCGGATCTCACCAATAAGGAAGAATGATAATTCTCAATAAACTACTCCTTCCATATCCCTTATTAAATCCGATATCAATAAAAACAGAAAATATCATATCCAATGGGAAAGAATCCTTATTACCATCAAATTGGGAAAACATACACTATATATATCAGGCCACCCCTTGGTAAAAGGTACGCAAAATCATTCGCCTTCTAAGTAGTCTATATTTTCTCCCAGTAAGGAACTGATTTAGGCATTGGAGCGGCCTCGGGCGAAACCCTCGCCGACCCTTCTTTTTTTCTTGTCTTTGTAGAGGAGTGCAGCGCCAGAGTCTGTGGACCAGTCCAACAGCAGCCTTAGTTCCGGCCCAATGACCCCAACACGCTCTAACCCAGTCCCGGTTGAAAAAAGCATCATCAATTTTTAATAATATATTAATTATCGATTTATGAGGTCATCGATTCAACTAGTGAATCATGAACCGATAACTTTTTTGATTCAGTCATCAATTCAATTTTTACAACATCGATAAAATGCATCATAATGTAAACATTGAAGAATATTACTAAGCATTGAAGAATATTACTTATGGACATTAAAAAATCATAGCAAATCGACAAACTAATATTATCAGTCACAATATTATAATTTTGTACAGAACTAACAACCATTATCAAATCAACAATAATTAAATAAATCATTTACAAAAATGAAAGATCAATAGTCAATTACAATCTTATTAATTATCAAACCATTATTAATGCTTTTAATCAAAATATTTTTGTTATTTATGAAACTAATACCTATTATCGAATTACCACCATGATAAAAATCAATGAGTTAATAGTGTAAATTCAAAATTTGTCATTTTCTAATCAAAATAATAACATTTTTTCAGGGTCTTGAAGTATGACTAAAATGGTAAATGTATGGGATGAGGAATGAAAAGTTTTAACATGGAATCATCGGAAGAACAAAATACTACTGATAGGGTTTAAAAAATAGGCTTGCAGGCCCACTGACCAAGCCCAAAGAAGTGGTACGCCCAATGCAATACCCAGGCTCCTGGTCTGGCCCAAATCGAAGGCCAGGCGGTCGAGGCAAATCTGGAATGGTGACCCCATATCACACCAAATCGGATTGTGCATCGCTCATCACGAAGTAGAATAACCTAGCAATATATTATCCTGCCTGATCCAGCAAACCTTATCAATAAGGAAGGGGAAAATAATAACGGATCATCGCCGGTCTCACGACCAAGAAAGGAGTTATCTCAAACAAACGACTCCTTACATATCTTGTACGAATCCGATATGGACTAAAATAAGAAATATCTGGATTCGATGCAGGAAGGACTCCTAACCCGCCACATCCAGAAGCGGTTGAACATCTACTATAAATACAGACCACCCATCAGGTGAAAGGTACCATGAAACCAAACGCCAACATTCTTACACATATTCTCAGACGCATATTCATATACGGCTTAGCGTCGCCTTACAGCGGTCTCTTTTTCTCTCGAGCGACTTAGGCATCGGAGGCGGCCACGAGGCGAGAAGCCTCGCCGACCCCCTTCTTCCTTGTTTTTGCGAGGAGTGCTCGTCCGAAACTGCGGTCAGCCAGTCTGCAGCCAAATCACACCTGACCAGGCAATCAACGCCCGACATCCCGGCCCGCAAACAATCGGGTCCGGCAGCGGCCCTACGGCGCTATGCCGATTCGGTTGAAAAGCACCATCGATTGGCGCCGTGCAGTAGGAGCGGCGGTTCTTCTCGTATAAGCGATTTCGATTCGCGATGGTATCGACAAAGGAACCTGGCGAAGCGATGCCAATCCGCCGAGATCACGGGATCCACCGAGGCAAGCGAGATCGCGAGACCTCCCCAGGGCGGAAGCGTGCGAGCAATACAGCGAAGTGGAAACGCCCGCCTACGTCAATCGCGCTGATAGAAGAATTGGAACAACTTACCCGGCCCGGTTGCAACATCGGGAATCTGACGGGCGGGAAGACCGGGACCTTCCTCCGTGAAAAACAGCTTTCGGTCGCGACATTCACGTAGCGTCGAGCGAAGCGAGAGTCCGGCCGATAAGGCGCGGACGGACTGATTGGCCTGCTGTGAGGAGGAAAAGCGAAGCAATACTCGGGCGGTCGCGAGCGAGCACCACATCATCCTCAGCCCAGGAGGCGGGAGGAAGCGAGACATGGGACGGGAGGTTTGAGTCTTCAACGGGGCTCGGCTTAGTGTGAAGGAGGTGGTCGGAGGACGCGCCCGAATACTATGGATACTGCTTAGTGACAAGTCGAGTCTCCTTCACAGCCGAGGTGCTACACTTCCCCCTTCCGGTGAAGTTCAGAATGCCACAAATAGAAACATTCGATGGAGTCAAAGACCCCGTCGATCACCTTAATACCTACAAAAATCAGATGGAGCTACATGGGTATCAGGGACCAAATGCGATCTGGGCGTCGTCACTCACGTAAAAGGGCGTGCCAGCTGGTTCAATAAATTCCCCGCTACATCCATCGTCATTGAGGAACTATCCATTGCGTTCGTCTCCCACTTCATGGGAGCCGAGCGTGCGAGAAGAAGCTTAGAGTTACCATCTGTTGAGTGTCAAACATGGCTCGGAAAGTTTAAAATCATACGTTAAAGGTTAATGGCGAGTCCACGAAATAGACATACCCAGATGAGAAGTTAAGCCATCACGGCATTCATTACGAGGGTTAAGTCTGTTCGAAAGACTTGATGTTTCCATCTCGAGAAGAATCACAAGCGGCATGGTAAAGTACTCGCCAGCGAGAAATACATAAGCGGGGAGGCCTGATATCAAAGAAAGAGAGTTCTTCCGCTTTGTAAAGAAAAAAGTGCAGCAGAATGACGGCGAGACGAAGTCCTAAAGCGGAAACGCCAGGGACAAATCCCCGAAAAAGATCGAAACGATCCCCCCAAAAGGAGGAAATCTCGAGGGCAAATCTGGGCGCCACCACAATCGAGAGGCAGTATTTACTCGCCTCGGCGCTTCACACACCCCTGCCGGCCTCGGTGTCACGAGTCTGCATGAGAGTGCGAAAGCGAAGCGATTCTGAGATGGCGACTCGAGATGAAATCGAGATCCACCCTGAGGACAACTCAAATATTGCGAGTTCCATAGGGATTACGGGCATCGCACGGATAATTATATACAACTGAAAAGAGAGATAGAATACTTAATACAGCGCGGATATCTCAGGCGTTCATATCTCAGGAGACTAAGCCCGAGTCGGGCCCAAAGTCGGGTCGGAGTGAGAGCCGGCCCAGGCACGACAAACGACCACCTCGGCAAACCCTGACTCGACATCGGTAACCGCCCGGAGGAAATCCACGTGATCTCGGGAGGATTTGCAGGAGGAGGAGAATCTAGTTAGGCTCGAAAGGCCCCACACGTAGCATCGGATTGAGTAGGCGGGAGATACAAGCGAGTAACTAAACGACCGCGACTCGACCTACCATCACATTCTACGACTTCGGACACGGAGGGATGCGGTATCCTGTGTGACCCATTGGTGGTTTGCGATCGTGCGACACAGCGATCCATCGGGTTTAATTGACAAGGGAGTTCGGTGACATAAATCTTAGCCTCGGCGCCCGGCGAAATGGGCATTGGGAGAGAAAAGCTAGATCCGTCCAACACACATGCGGGGTTTCGGAGAGAAAGGTATTACCATTGGGCTCGGTCGCTGGTGCTAACCACAGGAGAAACCCCTTACGGCGGCAACGGCAATGAGTTCCTAATCGTGAAACGCCGTCGACATAACATACTCTTCAGTGGAGACCCTCCCTCAACCTTGATAAAAGCCATCCCCTCTGCGTATCATGATAATCAAATTTCCAACCATACATGGTGTAGGAATGGTCAGGGAGATCGGCGGTGGCCGGGGAATGCTACCGCCTCCATGAAAACAAGGCGGGTTGACAAGCGTGAATGTGACGAGCTTGACATGCCTTGGCGAGATACTTCGCAGGCAGAGCCCTCGGAGGAACTAGGCAGAGCATCATTTGGATGACGACCGGAACATCTCGCCTATATCGGCTCATAGACTAACGGGGAGACCTCGAAAACCTTCTCACTGTTTTAAGGCAGAATAGAGACTTTTCGATTGGAAACGAGAGCGGACATGGGAGGAATCGATCCTCTGATAATCACTCCACGGGTTGAACCAGGCCCATCTGACCGGTCGAACAAAAGCGCGGGAAGCGGCGAGGAGAAGCGAAACCATCAGCGAGGAAATCGACAAGCTTCTCCAGCGAGGAGGCGATTAGGAGGTAGAATATCCGAGTGGTTGGCTAGCGTTGTCACCGTTAAAAACAAATGGCAAGTGGCGAGCTACGTATCCCGGCTTCAGCGACATAAACAAGGCATGCGGGCGGCTTTCACGCGGATCGCGACCTCGCCGTGGGCGCCCTTTGCGGGCCTGAACTTCCCGATTTTATGGACGCATTTTCCATTTGTCCAGTTAGCATGGACGGATGACGGGGAAAAGACCTCTTCGTCACAACTCGAGGGAACTTCACGCTGTTGAGTGATGCGGATTCGGGCGAAACGCGGGGAAGCGACCTACGAGAGGCTAATGGCGAATGTTCCAGAAGCGGATGAGCAGCTATGGAGTTATCACGTGAAGCGACATGTTGGTAAAATCTACTCTGACGATCTCCACATCCCTCACCTCTCGAGGCGTTCGGATCCTAAGGAATTACAACATGAAGATTTGGGAACCATTGGAGATGCGCCTTTGGCTTGTCGGTAGGAGAAAATTCTGGGCTTCATAGTCAACCACGGGGGGTGAGGGCAAACCCGGATAAATCAAGTGTGCTCGACATGCCATCGCCGTACAGGAATAATGGAGTCTAGCGTGATAGGAAGGATTGCGACCTAGGCGATTGTATCGAGCGGAGTGACGAGTGCGACCGCTGTGAAGTTCGAAGAAGGCCTTCCAATGGGATACGAAGTGCGAAGAAGCATTTACTACATTAAAAACGTATCTGAGTTCTCCACCTATTCTAGTAAGTCTTTGTCGAACTCCTCCTCTGTGCTGGCGGGTGTCCAACTTCTCGACGGTAGCGTGCTCGTCGGAGACAAAGCGAGTCCATTTTGAGTCTGCATTGCGGTCGAACTGAGAGGAGGCGGAGGAAGTGCAGGAATGGAAAAGAAGCTAATACTAATGGTAACCATTTCAGGCTGGATCCTGTTCGGGCTCCGCCCAGCTAGAGTCGGCGGAATGTCAGATCGGCCAGTATTGCACAAGCCGAGAAGCCTCGGAGGTGATGAAGTGGGCCGTAAATTTAAGCGAGTTCGACATGATCCTGACGAAACAGCCGTAAAGCACGAGGTCTAGCGGAGCTTCATCATGGAATTCACTCGACGAACTTGCTCGGACCACTCACGAAAAACTGACCTCCAGTCACAGGCTCTTTGTAGATGGAGCCTCAAATGCGCGAGGGAGCGGAGGCGGGTCTAATTTAACCTCACCGAGAAGGGATAGACGTGAATATGCACTTTCGGATTTGGGTTCCATGCTTGAACAACGAGGCGAGTGAGGCCGTGATAGCGACCTCAACCTCGCCCGTTCATTAGAATTCGACCGAGTTAGAGGTATCTGATGACTCCCCAACGGGTGGTCGAGACAAATAGAAGAGACCTCTGGCCAAAGTGGCTTGATGATTCTATACCTCAGGTTGCGATCTGTCAAAAATTTGTGTTGGTTCGAGTCAAACATGTCCCCAGAACAGAGAATTCCCGAGCAGACGCCTTGGCGAAGTTAGCCACAGCCTCACAAGAAGACCTCGGCAGGTCGACGCCCGTTGAATACTTGGCGGAACCCTCTGTCGATCCTTATAGCATGACGGTTGCCCCGATAGAATCCGAGCCGAGTTGGATGGACCCCATTTGGAACTATATAATAGGCGAGCCTGCGGCGGCCGGCCGACCAAAATAAAGGCGGTCGGCCCGGGTTCGCGCTAATCAAGGGAAGTCTCTGGATTTTCGCTCCCTTTCTTAAATGCATCGCGGGAGAGGACGTAGTGCGTCAGAAGTGCACGAGGGGTGTATGCGGGAATCATGTCGGGCCGGGCGTGCGGGGAAAGGTTTTAAGGCAAGGATACTACTGGCCAACCATACTCAAGGATGCGACCGATCTAGTCAAGAAATGCAGGATCTGCCAGGAGCACGCCAGGATCTCACGCCTCCCGTCAGAACCCTTAACATCAATCCTGAGTGCGATACTTTTCAACCGTGGGGTTTGGATTTATTAGGACCCTTTGCCCATTGGTAAAGGACAGTGCAAATTCATAATTGTCGCGATGGATTACTTCACCAAGTGGGCAGAAGCCGAACCTTTAGCCATAATTACAGAGCAAAAAATACGCAATTTCGTGTGGCGAGCCATCATATGCAGGTTTGGCATCCCAGAGCCACACAGTATCGAGACAACGGATAGCCGGTTCGCTTGATACTAAATTCGGAGATTTTTGTGCGAGGCTCGAGATTAAAAATTGTGCCGTCCCAGCTATCCCTTGTCGAATGGACGGGTTGAAGTCACGGTGTCGGAACCCTCGAGCTGCCTTGAAGACCAAATTAGAAGATCTTAAAGGGAGTTGGGTAGAATACCTCCCCAAGTACTATGGGCTTCTGAGCGACAGAAGTCGGCAGCAGGAAACCCCATTGCCTAGCCTTTGGCCTGACGATAGCCCCCGTTGAGATCGGAATAAAGTCTCGAGTCGAGTTAAGGCGTTGACAAATCAAAGCACACACAGAATTTACAACAACGCTATCAGGGCTATTAATTAATCGACCTTGCCATAAAGCTTGTTGAAATTATAATATGTAAACAAAAATCACTTAGAATGAGTCATTTTCAAACTCGGTTTTGATTTGCTAATGTAGTCTGCTGAGTCAACTAGTAATAAAATGGATTTAAGTCGGATATCGATCCCACAGAGATACCGAGAATTTTAAATCCATTCACGCTATACTCCGAAACTCATCTTATTTGGGCCAATAAAATGATAGTGAATCGGCGTGCAGGTCTTTGGGAAAATTAAAGTGAACATAAAATAAGCGGTACATGAAAAATAAACTTGAATATAAAGAATAAAGAATAAGTGATAGTTAGGAAAATGATCATCAATTGAATATAATGTCGTTTAGAGAAGCAGCATTAAGATCAATGCTATTGTGAAGAATCGATTCTTTGTAAACTTGTAATTTTTACGTGAATTTCGAGTTTTGAAGATAATCCAAGGCTAAAGTAGTTCATTTGGATCTCTCTAAACTGCCTTTCATTGCCTAATTTTGACTGATTCTCACCGAATCTGGGATTAGATAACTACTTTTAACGAGGACATCCCAACCTGGGTATTTTCTTTTCTTGATACTTCGTACACCCATTTGTGGGTAAACCTTAGCTCCCAGTTATCGGTCAAGCAAAAGGATCTGAAATTTCCAGGACGCTCTTCCTCGAAATTAGAATAGATCCTGCTGCTTGATTAGATCGATCTCGGCTAACACGGGAGATGGCATCACTATCGAATTGAGGTGAACTCTTCGTTTGTTTAAAAATGGATAACTCGTTTAGACTGGTCTTGATTTATTGAGAAGAGGATTTATCCAAGAAAACTCACAAAGCACAACAGATCAAAAATCGCAGGTTAATACACCTTTAAAGAGATGTTCATAGCTCCAAGGAATATCTTCTCTGTGTCACTCAGAGGACCTCCTTGAAGTCGGAACAATGAAACAAATCTTAGGCCCGGGTATAAGAAGCGATGTCGGATCATAAACTAAGCAAGCGCAAAAATAAATTCATAAAAAAGCGAGAATTTGCGATTTCTTTGGAAATAACAATAGGAAAGATAAGTTCTAACAATAGCATTCATATAATGGAAGATGGGTTCCTTGATTCTTGAATTACATTTGCCAGGTATTCCTGCGATCATAGGAGAATACATGCATTTGAGCCAGGTAAGCTAAATTCGAGAAAATTTGTCTGAACTGACTTTCCGAGGCGGTAATTTGAAAGCAAAAATTAAATTACGTATTCAACTTCTTAAAACGATTACATCAATTCAGAAAATGAAGCAAAAAATAAATGGTATGAAAACTAATCTACTCAAAAAAGCAGCGGAAACATAAAATAAGAAAAGAAGAAACAAAAGAAAAGAAAAAAATGGGCTGCCTTTGACTATGGACCTCTCGTATGTGGCCATGACTACTTTGCGAAATTTGGATAGCTGTGTATTTATCAGGGTTCCTAAATTGGGCCCTAATCCCGATGTAACTGCTTTGTGGTACATGTAAGTATCAGGCTGAGGATTCTTTGTTCACGTCGCGACCAAGTTTCCTTGTGCGTGACATAAATGAAGTCGCGACCTCGATCCCGCGTCGCGACCGTACTATATAGCCTTGATTTGAGTCATTCTTGATGTCGACATCTTCTCCGTCTGCGCGAGGTTTCAATTGTTCTCTCGATGTCGCGGCGTCGATATCTTAATAGCGACGACCTCGGCAAGGCCTTTGCAATCTTCAGCCCGATGTCGCCGGATGTACGTGACGATCTCATGTCAGCGACATCATCTTATGGAGCTGTAGGCTTCGCGGTGCTCATGTTGTCGCGACATGATGTCTTGTCGCGACATCCTTTTGCTCGCTCTGCATCTTTGATGCAGTCGTTCTGATGTCGCGACTTGATCTCATGTCGCGACATCAACATAGCTTGCAGTCTTCGCCCAGTGGTTTTTGATGTATTGACGACCTCGGTCGTGACATCAGCTTAGATCCTTTGAGACTCCTCGTTGTTTTTCGATTAGCCGGCGACGGTCTTACATCGCGGCGTGTCGGCGCTAGTCATTTGTAGTTTTTCAACTTGTCTTATTTGTCGCGACTTATTTGTTGTCGTGGCCGCCAGCCCGTAAAGCTTTTCGCTGTTGAGCATGTCACGGTGTCGTGACATCAATTTAGTTCTCACGGGGCTTTCAATGGTTGCTCTTGATGTCGCGACATCAGTTGATGTCGACAGCACATGACTCTGCGGCTTTGATCTATTCGTTCGATGTCCGCGACATGTCGATATCTTCATCGCGACATCACATCATGCCTTCACAAGTCTCCGCGATGCGTTCTTGATGTCCGCGACCCGATCTCACGTCGCGACATCAGCTCATTCTTTAGGTCTTTCTCGTAATGGGTTTCATGTCGCGACTTCTATAGCTTGTTATCTGACGCGACCTCAAGCGGGCTGTGTAACCCAGCGCATGTTGACTTAGCATTTCTTTTCCTTTTCACGCTCGCGATTAGGTACCTTTATCTGTTGCATTTTCTCTTCCTTTTTCTTCTTTCTTGCTTCCTTCCTGCTAATGACAAATTGGTGAGTTTCTTCATAATTCTGTATATTAAACATTCAATTTTAACTGAAAATCAAACAGAAAAATGGACTAAAAAGAGATGACTTTTAAGCTCATCAAACTCCCCCAAACTTAAAATTTTGCTTGTCCTCAAGCAAAGAAAAGAAAGATTTGTTTGTCCTCAAACAAGAGGACATTTTTCTGTTTTGTTTATTCTATGAGTGGCATTCAATTTAATTGCAATTCAAGGTATGCAAAATTTTCTGTATTTAACTTCCAGTCGATTCAAGGTTGGTCGACTTTTACGCTATAAAAAAAAAGCTGAAATGTTATTGAAATTGTTTACAAACAATATACCCATTGGATACGGATTTGAATAATAAATTATTTTCTTTCATTTTCATATTGAGTCATTTAACTCCCTAAAGTCTTTCCACCAGTACAGATTGTTTTATTCTTCAATTCCATAAGCTTGTTTTTCATATTGATCTCCATAATATTAGGTGGTCGGCCTTCAAGATCAATCAGTCTTTTGGGCTTGTAATGTTAGGCATTGATATGAGTAGGATGAAAGGAACAGTTAGAAATACCCTAGACATTTTCTCTTCTTTTCTACCCTTTGCTTCCTTACCAACCCTCTAATAAAATACAGAACTTCATGTTTGGGACATCTCTTTGATTTCTTCAATTCAGAACTGTATACCCCCTATTTCACACTTGTAATTTCATGAGGAGTGCATTGGTTGCTACCATTCGGGGGGATAGTGCTATGTTTTAACTTTTAGGCTTTCTAACACCCTTGCGAACTTTGGGTTGAAGTAGCTCCCATACGAGATGGCATTAGGGTGCTAGGTGTTGAAACACCTAACTTAATTGTTCAAAGAGAGTTAGGCCACAAGATAAAACTTATCCCTAGAAGCCTTCTTTTACATTTTATTTTTTTTATTTTTATTTTTTTCCTTTTTGAGTTCTTGAAAATATACATCTCTCCCCCGAACTTCCTTTTCTTCTTCCTTCTTAATTCATGGGTAATCATTGGTTCTTTCTTGAAGGATTGAATTTTGGATGGGTTGGGGTTTTCTTTCAACTTAATTTTTTTTTTGAAAAAATCAGTGCATTTCAAGCTCAATTCATGGAACTAAGGTATATGCACCAGCATATTATCTGGGGATGGCTAGAATGGCTCAAACTATCGAAATAACATCATTTCTTGTCATTTGTATCACGGATTTTGCCTCAATCGATAATCTAACAAATTGATTTTGGATGGAGCAGTTGTGACTAACTATAAGGAGTATCTTGACTCATTTTATTGATGAGTAGTTAAGTTAATTGATATTCAACAGGATCCTTGATTTACTGTTCGTATCACAAACTCAAAATCATGTTTTGTTCCTTCTGTTGTATCACCTTCTTCTATTACGGACTTATCAGGTTAAATATAAGTAAATTCACACACCTTAAATTTCAATTAAACTATATGCATTTGTCCTTATTCTATGATTTTCCTTCATTTCATTGCTACTCTACTCTAGCTTGCTTCATACAATCAAGCTAATGACCTCTCAGCAGTTTTTATTTTGAAACTAATTCCTACCTTGATTTCCTAATCATACAACCACAAAGCAACATAATATTGAACAATCAAATGCAAGATAGCAACAAGAATTCAATTTAAATTTCATATTTTATTCCTGATTTATTTGGCAATTGTTGGATATACAGTAATTGATAAGGATGATAGGAAGGTTAGGCAAAGAAGGTCCTATTTTTCTTTTTTGGGCCCAGTGGCAAAAATGTCGGGGATCCAGTCTAAAGTGTTGAATGGCAGGAATGGAGAGATTTCATTTCCTTCTTTCTTTTTCTCTTCTTAGTTTCCCTCTCGAGCTGTTCTTCAATATGATCTCATTAAGTCGACTTTTCTATTCGAGTACATCTTGTCTTTTTCCCGAGCCATTCATTGTGTTCTCCATTTACGTCATGACTTCAAAATTTAGAAAGATTGTTTGTTAATCAAATCGATTTTCGACCATTCATACGCACAGTAGGATTCAACCTCCCATTGCTTTTGTCTCTCTCATTCGGTTTGTTTTCTAACAGCTCATACGTAGAGATTTGTATAGTAATTTGAAACCCTTTATCTGCTCCCCAAATTTGGTGTCATGCTCCTTTATCTCTTTTCACTCTAGCAATGCTTGGGAGTTAAGGCATCTCGATCAAAGCACTTGTTATAGAATGTCGCTGACTCAGTTTGAGTTTCAATAAAGATCTTGATCTCTTTCCTTCATTTCTCTCTTGAACTCCTCTCTTCTTTGCTTCAACATTTCCCCATACATTTCCTCTTTTACATTCCGAGTTCTTCCTTCCCTGCTTTGTTCTCTTCTTTGGATCTCCACCTCATGCTCCCTTTCTTTTACATTTAATTCTTCTTCCACTTGTTGGTCTCTTCTTTTCAATTCTTTTCATACATCCCTCTCCCGAATTCTGCTGGGTTCCATTCATCTCTCTTTCTTATTTTTTACGCATCAAATTGAGAGCTTCAGGTGGTGTCCTCTTGTGCTCCTCTTGAGCTTTCTCAGGTGTTGGAAATTTACACTTTGTACGGGATAGGAGCGCGAGGGATGGAGAAGTCGTGGGCTGTCCATCACATACTTCATTATCTGAAACATGTAATCATTGTAGTCGAGGTGATGTCGGGTGCTCTGCTCCTTGATCGGTGGCCTCAGGTCTCCTTTACGGTTCTTGACTTAGGTTTCATACATTTCTCTACCGGCACTCCCTTTTTCCTCTGATTTCTTGAATTTACCTTACTAACTCACAGTCGGAAAGGAGATTGACTCTTGGGACTTCTTCTTGACTCTGAAAACTCCCTTTCCTCCGACCTTGACAAAGAGCGCGATTGTTCTTTGGGTGAGGAAGCAAACCTCTTTTGTTTCCTTCATGATATCTCATGATAGAGTTCTCAATGATATCTATATTGATCTTGTATCCCTTTAGTATGGCATACGGTAGTACGGCTTCTTGTTCTCTCACGCCACGCCAAATGTCTTGTTGGAACCAAGAACGGCGCCGGGAAGTAAAACCATACCTTTGCTTCTTCGAAGTAAGGCTCCCACAGTGAGTTCTTGGCTTTCCTTCTTTGCGGTCGCTGCGTACTTGCCATCAGTGAGCTACCGACCCAATCTTTCTAAGATTCGACTTTCCAGTACTCTTGAATTTGGAGCCATGCTTGTCTTGGTGTCCTTCACCACAAACCGTTGATGGCCTTAAGCCGTATGAGACCGAGACTCCTCTAACAAAGCAGCTCCATCCTTCCCCTTCCTACCATGTTGGAATAAAACTCTCTCACCAGTCTTTTGTATATCACGCCTTTTGGTGCGCCTTAAGACTCTCTCTAATCCTCTACGTTCTATCATCTCTCCTTGAGAGAAGGAGTCCACGGGGTTTTTGAATCTCCTCTACGTAACAAAACCCTTGTTAGGCGTAATACTTCTTCACGAGAATAAGATTCATCGGAATGAAATCTTCTACTTCTTCTTCTCTCCTTTTCCCTTTCCCTTTCTGCCCTTCTTGAAATCCAGGAGCTTAGGTGCTTCAGATGCGTCTCTCACCTTGTTCTTCTAGTGAATCTCACATCAGCTGTTCTCCTTAGTGAGTTTCTTCTTCTTCGATTGTTCGTGTTCCTCATTATCTCGTCGAGGTTAGGGACCGGTGTGGGAATTTCGGCCATTCAGGCGAAAAGCTTTCGGGATGGTTACAGGCCACTTGGGTTTTGGAGGTTGAATTGAGAGGAGACGGATGGTTATGTGGGTTGGGTGAATGAAATAGTATCCAACAGTTGCAATTCAATCAATGTTTGTGGCCTGATTAATGCTTCATTTATGACTTGTCGCGACTTCAATTCCGCCTCCTTTCATTTGAGATCATTAAATTTAGGGCTTTTTGGAATGAGTAGTTGGCATGTGTCGCATTTTATGTGCGACCCGGAGATCATGATATCACGAGTTCTTGAAGGATGTGGATGTGGCGAAATTCCTTCTAAAATTTGAAACTTAATTCATGTCGCACGACATCACCGGTGGTGTCGCGACATGAATCTCCTCCTTACTACCCACTAAGCGTTCTTTACACAAATGGTCACGACATCGATGTTATGTATGGACATTGGCCCAATGTTGCGACATAACGCACTGTTGACCAAGCCATATTCAATGATTTCAAAACTTGGAATTTTGTTCTTGTTTCTAACACATTTAGACATCTATCCAGGTATATTTCAGTAGCATTTTAACAATTAGTTCAATCATAGCTGCGAGTTTGGATTTAAAGAGGTTACTCCTTTTTCTCATGTTGCGACTCCTTTGCAAGTTACTGGAATCATTCCTATAATTGCACTGCTATTCACGTCTTGAACCCTTGCAGAAGATCACTGCAATAATCCAGAAGATTCTAGTTAAAATAAAATCAATTTCTAATAAAAAAATTAAATCTATCCTTCTGAAAACAAATTGACTTAATTCATCAAATGACAAAAAGAAAAAAATTCAAAATTTAAAATCGACATTAGAAATCCTCTGGGTTGCCTCCATTAGGCTGCTCGGTTTGAGTCCTTAGCTGGACTTGCTGTTGTGGTACTTCTTCTTTTTTCCTTAAGAACCAGTTGGAGTTCTTCAACTTCTTCCTCCCTGTTGAGATAATGCTTTAACCTTTGTCCATTGACCTTGAATTCTTCACCGATGCGGAGTCTTCGGTCAATCCTTGCTCCAAATGTAGTACTTGCTACTCTGTGTATAGCCAGCTCAATTTAGTTTTAATTTCCACAGAATCGTTTCAGTCTAGAGTTAAACAAACGGAACTGTTCCCTTGTTACAGACTCTTTTCTCGAATTCTCACGATCATGCCATTTCTTTGTTTATCTTTGTATATTCGAGCATTGTCAAAACTTCATTTCTCAGTTCTTCCAATTCAGACAGTTGGAGCAGTCTCTCTTCCTTTGCAGCCTTAAAATCGAAGTTTAACTTCTTGATGGCCCACATTGCCTTGCTATTCTAGTGAGGTAGATGACATGGTTGCGAAAACAACTTCTGCAGGACATTCAATCGAGGAGTTTGTATCTGCGGAGTCTGTAGGCCCAAGTGCATCATCAAGTTTGGAAGACCAATCCTTCCTGCTTGAGCTCACCGTCTTTTCAAGTATTCTTTTGATCTCACTATTGGAAATTTCTGCTTGTCCATTTAGTGCGGGGATGATAAGTGACTCATTATATGCTTGATCCCATATCTGCTCATGAGTTTTGCAAATATTTTGTTCGCAAAATGGGTTCCCCCATCACTAATAATGGTTCTAGGGGTTCCAAACCTGCTCAAAATATTCTTTTGCAAAAACTCTAGTGTTAGCATCATTCCTCGAGACGGCACTTCCACCCATTTGGAGACATAATCCTACGCTAGCGGTATATAAATGTTTCAAATGATGATGGTGGAAAGGTCCCATAAAATCTATTCCCCAAACATCAAAAAATTTGTATCACCATAATACCTTTTAGGAGCATTTCATTTGTTTCTCTTTGATATTTCCAATCCTTTGGCATCGATCCACACAATTTCACCCGTGCACAATCTCACGAAGATAGTGGGCAATAAAACCACGATTGGAGTATCTTGTGGCTGTTCTTTCTCTGAAAAGTGTCCCCCATGGTGATGTGTGTTCTTAATATTGCCTTATTCACATTCCACGGCATCTTCTTATTATCATATCAGCACCTCTCTTGAATAATGATGGGTCATCCCCGAATATAATATACGCTATCGGTTCGAGGTTTCCTCTTACGTTGGTAAGCTGATTACGAAAGGCATTACTCCTGGCTTGGATAATTCCACAATATCAGCATACCATGGAAGTTGGAAGGAAACCTTAAACAATTGCTCATCTGGGAAGTTATCTGATGCTTTGGTAAATCTTCTTCATCTTGTTTCTTTCTACTGCGGGCGGTGGTCGGCTATCACATTAATCCACCGGCCCTTTTTATCTTTATTTCCAAATCAAACTCTTGCAACGTGACACCCATCTTATCAATCTTGGCTTCAGCTTCCTTTTCGACATCAAGTATTTGATTCTTTGCATGATCTGTGTGAATTATCACATGGGATCCCAGAATGTATTGCCTAAATTTTCCTGACAAATACCACTGACTAGCATTTCCTTTTCGGTTGTTGATAGTTCTCTTGTGCTTCATTGAAAGGTCTTACTAGCATAGTATATGACCACGAATACTTTCTCCTTTCTTTGCCCGACCGGCTCCCATATTAAAATCAACGGCATCACACATTATTCAATCTAGTTCATTACAGTTGCGACCATTATAGATTACTGTGCAATCTGATCTTGATTTCATCAAGCATCCTTAGGGAATCATCGAAATTGAACGCCTTATCCTTCCGATGAAATACGCATAGTGGTCGGCTATTTTGAAAGTCTTTGATGAATCTTACGTAAAATCCGACTATGCCCCAAAAACTTCTTACTCCACTACTTGTGATAGGTAGTGCGAGTCTTGATGAGTGATACCTTGGGTGAATTGACTTCTAATTAAATTGGCGAAATTACATGCCCGAGAACAATACCTTACGTACCATAAAATGGCATTTTCCCCAATTCGATTACTTGGCATTGCTTGTCTTAGCATCTTTGAAATCTTGTTTCAGTTGTTTAAGACGATGTCAAATTTGAATCCATACGATCAAAATCATCCATGAAAATCTCCATCACTTCTTCAACCAAATAGAGAAAATAGACATCATGCCCTGCGGAATGTAGGCGGAGCATTACATAACCCAAATGGCATCCATACGAAGGCAAGGTACCATAAGGGGCATGTGAGCGTGGTCTTCTCTTGATCCTCTCTGGTGCAATAGCAATCTGATTGTACCACAGTACCCATCCGAGAGAAAACAAAAGTGAGAGATTGTCTGCTAACTTTATCCAACATCGATCAATGAAAATGAAAGGGAAATGATCTTCTGATTTCTTTAATTCAACTTTCTGCTAATCAATACATACCCTCCATCACATCCTTTGTTCTTGTGAAATCAATTCATTTTTCATTTCTGATCACAGTAAACCCTCCTTTCTTAAGACCACATGAATTTGGGCTCACCCAAGGACTATCTGAAATAGCATAGATAAAACCAGCATTCAACAATTTGAGTACCTCTTTTCTGACTACTTCCTTCATCACTGGATTCAGTCTTCTCTGATGTTCTACAGATGGTTTTGAAGTCTCTTCAAGCAGAATCTTATGCATGCAAACTGTTGGACTGATACCCTTCAGTTCCTCAATGGACCAAGCTAAAGATTCCTTGCTTCATAATATTTCCGGCGAAATCTCTGTTCTCATCAAATGATGCAGTGAAATGATCAACGGCTTTTTCTTGGTAATTCTAAGTAGGCATTACTTTAAATGACATGGCAACTCTTTAAAATTAGCCCTTCTGTGATACTCTTGATAGATTTTCCTCTTTTTCACTATTTTCCCATTATCTTTCTCTTGTGCTTCAAGTTCAACACGCTTCTATAGAATGAAAACTGATGTATGGAAATCTCGTATCGACATCTTCGGGTGATAATCGAATTCATCTCTTTATCATTGATAAAAACTGAGTGTTACAATCATTTATAACACTGGGAAATGGAAGTAGAGACAAAATCGCCTACATTGTAACCTTCCTTGTTCCTATCTATTTGTCATACTTTTGATCAAGTTAAATGTAGCAGCTTCTTCTCCAACCTCAAGACAAGGTAACTCCTTTCGCATATCACGTGGCGCCCAGAGCTAGGAATGGTCTTCCTAATAGTAGTGGTACTTGTGAATCTTCTTATGTCCGCACGATGAAGTCCACTGAAATACAAACTTCCCACGTGCTGACTAACACATCTCAATGACCCTTCTGGTTTCACCAGCTGATCCGCCCTGGCCATTTGTAGAGGTCACGTGGGAGTAAGCTCCCAAACTTAATTTCTGCAACAGAGAGATCGACATATTTAGCTCCCGAGTCACGTAGAGCTTCTCGAATTCCAATCCTCCAACAATACAAGGAATTGTGAAACTTCCCCGGGTCCTTCATCTTTACCGGTAGTTCTTTCTCACACAGACCTAGTTATGTTGAGATTCACTATTCCTTCTTCTACTATTTTTCTTTCTTGCTCGGCAGATGTCTTTCAAATCTTGTATAAAGTGGCATCTCGAGTCACCACTTCATGAAAGGCATATCGATTTCTAGCTTCGAAAGTTCTCAAGAACCTTGCAAACTCGCTTCTCCATTTTGATTTCCGCATTTTGTGTGGAAATGGACCGCAGGGCTTTGATCCTTGGATGTTCTTTCTTTCTAATTCCTTCTTTATCATTCCTCCATTGTCTCTTCCCTTCCGTATTGCTACTTCTTTGTTGTCGCTATCTTTACTTTTCCTCTCTTCTAACTCCTTCCCACTCCTAAGCCGTACAAACATGCAATTTCTTTCGGTCTTCCTCGTGATCACTGGGAAGGCATCTTTTCCTCTGCTTTGCGGTTAGGCCACCGCCTCACTTGTGTCTCCGGTGTTCTTCTGTGGATGCATTGTAGTGTTCAAAATTTGAGAATTGGTAGCAATGCCTAATTCTCCAAATTTTGTTCATGGAGGTCTGCACAATTTTTTATTATCCCCTATAAACCGCAAAGATCTGCTCCTCTAAAGCTAGGCCCTCCTCCGTCCCGATTCATTCCCCGTGCTCATTTCCCACCCGTCGCGAAACCTGTGGTCAGCGATACCTTGATGAGGCTCCGTCCTCGCCGCCTCAAGGTCTCAGAAGCCCCTCCACCATACGAGAAGTTCCTCATGGTCCCAGTGCCGGTGATACCAAAGCCGAAGGTTAGATTGGGAATAACTCCCCAAACTTAAAATTTTGCTTGTCCTCACAGTTCAAAGAAAGATTTGTTCGTCTCTCAAACAAGAGGACATTTTTCTCGTTTTGCTTTCTATTCTACGAGTGGCATTCCAATTTAATCAATTCAAGGTATGCAAATTTTCAGACATTTAACTTCCAAAATTCAATTCAATATCGGGTCTGACTTTTCTCGCTATAAAAAAACTGAATGTTGAAATTGTTTAGATAAACACATACCGATTTTGATCCGTTGAATAATGAATTATTTTCCTTCTCATTTTCTATATCGGGAGTCATTTAACTCCCTAAAGTCTTCACAATTTTGATTGTTTCATTTCTTCCAAATTCCATGTTTGTTTTTCATATTGATCTCCACTAATGTAGGTGAATCTGCACTTCAAGATCAATCGTGCCCTGGCTTGTAATGTTAGGCCTGGGGCAATGGTAGATTTTAAAGTTGAATCGTTATAATCACCCCGAACATTTTCTTTTCTACTCCTTCCTTCTTATAGCTTCTAATAAACTCCCCCAAACTTATGTTTGGGACATCTCTTGATTTCTTCAATTCGTAATTGTATACCCCTATTTCACACTTGTACTCCCACCGGGGAATTCTCAAGTTAGCTTTGCACCATCCAGTGATAGTGCTATGTTTTAAACTTTTAGCTTTCTAACACCCTTAGCGAACTGGGGTTAGTAGTTCCATACCGCATGGCATTAGGTACTAGGTACAAAACACCTCTGTAACTTAATTGTTCAAGAGAGTTAGCCACAAGATAAAACTTATCCTTGCCTTCTTCTCAAGTTTTTTTTTTTTTTTTTTTTTCTGGTTCTTCAAAATATACATCTATACTCCCAAACTTCCTTTTCTTTCTTCCTTCTGAATTCATGGGTAATCATTGGTTCTTATCAAGGATTGAATTTTCTCGGATGGGTCAGGGGTTTCCTTTAGCTTAATTCTTTTTTTTTTTCAAAATCACCGTTTAGCCTAATTCATGGAACTAAGGTATATGCACCAGTACACACACGGATGGCTAGAATGGCCTAAACCATCAAGAATGGCCTCGCATCATTCTTTGTCACCGTATCACCCAGGATTTCGCCTCAATCAATAATCTAACAAATTCTAGAACCTGATGAGCAGCTGTGACTAACTATAAGGAGTATCTTGACTCATTTTATTGATGAGTAGTTAAGTTAATTGATATTCAACAGGATCCTTGCGATTTACTGCTCAGATCACAAACCCAAAATCATGTTTTGTCTTTCCTCGTTGTATCACCTTCTTCACTTTGACTTATCGCTAAATATACAAATTTAATTTTGTATTTCAATTAAACTATACGATTGGGTCTGCCTGCAATTTTCCTTCATTTTCTATGGGAATATTGAATGAGACTCCTTAATTCCTGCCCCTAATCACATTTTTAACTAAGACTTTTGGCTTTTCAATGGGAAGTTGGATCGTTTTTCTTCATGGTCTATCTTCTAATTTATGCCTCTGAAACTCGAAAAATATTCTACGCTTTAGTTAGACTGGAAGATGTAAATTTCTGCTTCTATTTATGACCATTTATTCTTTCTAAATTGACAAATTGGTGACTTTAGTTCGATGCGCTTAATCGAGACTTGACACCGAAGTTCAATGTAAGACATTTTCCCTTAAAGACAAAAGAGATACTCAAGTATCGGGACTTTAAATCCAGAGCATTAATTGCTGGATGTCATGACTTCAGATTTTCATGTTATGACCTGAAATTCGAAGTCACAACAGGGAATGTTCTCCTATTCCTAGATTTCGAGGATGACTAAGTTTTTGTCCTTTTGACCTTCTTTTCCATTTATTATTCTTCACACTCCCACATTATTGGCTGATTCTCTGACCAATGTTATGTCTCAAAACAACAAACAATCCAAATAGCAAGCACATCACACAGCTTGTTCAATGTTATTCAAAATAATTATTAACTTGACTTATTTTTATCTTGTAGGAAATGGACAATTCCTCAGTCAATAGTTAAGCATTCCACACAAGATAAAAATAAATTCCCCCAAACTTGCAATCTTGTTACTTTAAATATAAGATCCTAATCAATTAATTCAACTCAATGCAAGTAAAATAAAGATAGGAAGAGTGAGAACTCCCTTTTTGTTTCCAATATGTAATTTCAAATTTTCTCAAATCTGATTTTAGAGATTCTTCTTCAGGCAATCTTCATTCTTTCCACAATTTCGCTTCTGCTTTAGTCTTTAGTCAGACTTCCTTATTCATCCAATTATCAATGATCCAAATTTCGCCTCTATGGCTGACAATTTGTCCATCGCATTCATTCCGCTCTCTTCAGCTTTGTCATTTCTCTTGAAAATTCAGATGAGCTAATGTTGTATTCAGCAAGATCTTTCCTATCAGCATACATGTTCTCACTTTCCCCATGTTTGGAATTAGTAATTTCTGTTGTTCGAATTTAGCGGGTGGGGTAAAGAATTTGTCAAATACCTCATCAACTCCTCCCATGTGCTACCGCATTCATACGGTAGTGAGTTAAACCATGTTGCAGCCATATCTCGTAAAGAGAATGGGAACAACTCAAGCTGAATAACTTCTGGCTCCACACCATCCATCTTAACAGTATTAGCCTTCCTGAGGAATCTTCCTAGGTGCTTATTTGGATTTTCAAAGTGATGGCCAAAAGAACCGATGTCACTGACCATTGTAATTAGGTGTCAATGAGCTCAAAAATCATTAGCATTGATTGATGGTTGTTCCATTGCTAAATATTTATTGTGGATGAATGAATTCCATAAATTCCTCCATAGTGTCATGCTCCTCGAGGTCTTTTTGCTGCACATTCCCGGTTGGCTACAATTTTATCTAATCCTCTATCCTCATGGCTGTATGAGCCGTCTTCCGAAATCAAGGTAAACTCGTATCAATGTGATTAGCCTAATCAACAAAAATTTTCAATATGGGTTGTTAAAGATCGTACAAAGAGTCAAATGTTGGAAACGCTTATTTTAGTTCTTTTTCTTTAAAAATGTCCAAATTAGTATATCCTTCTTTCATTCGAATATTGATTTGTTAAATTCTTTCCATCCCTAAGAACTAGCGCTTATAAACTTGTTGATTAAATCCAAAGACACACATTTAAAATTTATTAACACGCATCTATGATTCACACATCTCTCAGCACCTGCCATAGTCCTGTTGAGTTCAGCACATAAAACAAAAATCTTAGAATGAGTCATTAAAGCCTCGGTTTTGATTTGAAGACAAGAGTATATCGTCAACTAGTGGGCTGGGTCGGATTTAGTCTGCATATCGATCTCACTGTATTCAAGAATTTTAAATCAACTACCCCTACCGCTCCACATTATTTGGACCATAAAATGATAGTGGAATCCGTGACATAGTGCCGGTAAATTGCGACATAAGGAAATAATCGGCATGAAAATAAACTTGAATATAAAGAATAAAGAATAAGTGATAGTTAGGAAAATGATCATCAATTGAATAGTAATCGCTTAGAGAACACATTAAGATCACTGCTATTGTGAAGAATCAATTCGCCAGAAACTTGTCGCATTTCAAGATCAATACTAATTCGCGCTACGCACGAGAGTAAGTCTGGATAGCTGCGTGCTCATTTTTTAGTTTTCTTTTGTTTTCTTTCTTTATTTTATGTTTCCGTGGTTTTTTTTAGAGTAGATTAGTTTTCATACCATTTATTTTTGCTTCATTTTCTGGAATTGGATGTAATCGCTTTCAAGAATAATACGTAATTTAATTTTTTGCTTAAATTACGTCTCGAAAGTTGAAGTTCGCATAAATTTTCGAATTCGTTTACCCAGCTGAAATGCATGTATTCTTAAGATCAGAGGAATACTGCAGCGTGTAATTCAGTAATCAAGGAACCCAGCTTCCATTATATGAATGCTATTGTTAGAACTTATCTTTCCTATTGTTATTTCCAGCAAATCGCAAATTTCAAGTATGAATTTATTTACGCTTGGGTTTAAAGTTTATGATCCGACACGCTTTCTTATGTCTGCCTAAGATTTGTTTCATTGTTCCACTTCAAGGAGGTCCTCCGAAAGACACGAAGACATTCCCGGGAGCTATGAACATCTCTTAAAGGTGTATTAACTCGCTATTTTTTGATCTGCTTAGGCTTAGAGTTTGATAAATCCTCTTCTCGCTTGAAATCAAGACCTAGTCGAACGAGTTATCCATTTAACCAAACGAAGAGTTCACCACTCGGATAAGGATGCCATTCCCGTGTTAGCTGAGATCTAATCAATGAAAGGGTGATCTATTCTAATTTCGAGGAAGAGCAACCTGGAAATTGTATATCCTTGCTTGACCGATAACTTGGGAGCTAAGGTTTACAGTCCACAAAATGGGTATGAAGTATTGCAAAAGAAAAATACCCAGGGTTAGGATGTCCTTGTTAAAAAGTAGTTATTCAATTTCGTGATTCGAGAGAATCAGGTCAAAATTAGGTAATGAAAGTTGAAGTTTTGAGAGATCCAGATGAACTACTTTAGCCTTGGACAGATTCGAAAAACTGAAAATTCACAGAAAAATTTACAAGTTTACAGCAGGAATTGATTCTTCACAATAGCATTGATCATCTTGTAATGTGTTCTCTAAACGATTACTATTCAATTGATGATCATTTTCCTAACTATCACTTATTCTTATTCTTATATTCAAGTTTATTTTCATGTTCGCTTATTTCCTTTATGTTCACTTAATTTTCCCAAAGACTTAACGCTCTGATTCCATCATCATTTTGGCCATTCAAATAAGATTGTTGAGCCTTGAGTAGTAAGGGTAGTTGATTTTAAAATTTTGAGATCTTGTGGGATCGATATCTGACTTAAATCCATTTTATTACTATTGACCAGGCACTCAAGCAGAATAGCAAATCAAAACCGAGCTTTGAAAATGACTCATTCTAAGAGATTTTGTTTTACATATTATAATTTCAACAAGTTTTATGGCAAGGTTGCTGGGGATTAATTAATAGTCCTTAGATAGTAGTGTTGTAAATTTTGTGTGTGTGCTTTGATTTGTCAACAAGTAGTAAGGGTAGTTGATTTAAAATTCTTGAGATCTCTGTGGGATCGATATCTGGACTTAAATCCATTTTATTACTTAGTCAATTGCACTCAGCAGAATAGTTAACAAAACAAAGAAAAGGAGTAAAATCCAAAGATGCCCCAAGAAACTTCTTACTCCTTTACCGTGATAGGTGGGGTGCAAGAGTCGGATAATCGATACCTTGGATCAAGGTCAACTTCTAGTCCAAGAAATAAATTTTATGCCCAAGAACAATACCTTCTACCATAAATGGCATTTTTCCCAATTCAGTTAGCCGCTTGTCTCGCATCTGAAGCATCAAGCTCGCATTGTTTAGACATCGATCAAAGCCGGATCCATACGTAGAAATCATCCATGAAAATCTCCATCACTTCTTCAACCAAATCCGAGAAAATAGACATCATGCACCTCCGAATGTACTGAGCATTACATGCTAACCCAAATGGCATCCTCTTAAGGCAAAGGTACCATAAGGGCATGTGAACGTGGTCTTCTTGATCCTCCGGTGCAATAGCAACTGATTGTACCGAAAATTCCATCCGTGAAACAAAGCGAGGGTGTCCGCTAACCTATCCAACATCCGATCAATGAAAGGCAAAGGGAAATGATCTTTCTCTGGTTGTCGAATTCAACTTCCGTAATCAATACATACCTCCACTCACCGTTCTTGCTGGAATCAATTCATTTTTCATTTCGATCACAGTAAACCCTCCTTCTTAGAACCACATGGACTGGCTCACCCAAGGACTATCTCAATAAGATAGATAAAACCAAAGATTCAACACCTGAGTACTTTTCCGACTACTCCTTCATCAATCGGATTCATTTTCTCTCACATGTTCTACGATGGTTTTCAAGTCTCTTCAAGGTAATCTTATGCATGCAAACTGTGGACCGACAATTTCAGTTCCTCAATGGACCAAGCTAAAGATTCCTTATGCTTCCTTAATATTTCCAGCAATTTGTTCCAAGATCACCGTAGTCCGGGTCGAAATGATCACTCGGCTTTTTCTTGGTAATTCTAAGTAGTATACTTTAAAATGACATGGTAACTCTTTCAAAATTAGCCTCTTCCGCATCGTCTCTTGATGATTTTCCTCTTTTCACTATTTTCCCATTATCTTTTCTGCCAGGTTAGTTCAACACATGCTTTCTATGTAATGAAAAATCGATGTATGGAAATTCGTAATAGACATCTTCAAAGAGATAATGGGAATTCATCTCTTTATCATTGATAAAACCGAGTGTTACAATCATTTATAACATCGAAAGGAAGTAGGAGACAAAATCAGCTACATTGTAACCTTCCTTGTTCCTATCTATATTTGTCATACTTTTGATCAAGTTAAATGTAGCAGCTTCTTCTCCAACCCTCAAGACAAGAACTCCTTTCTGCATATCAATCAAGTGCCTCCAAGAGCTTGTGAATGGTCTTCCTAATAGTAAGGGTACTCAGGAATCTTCTTTTATGTCCGTGAATGATGAAGTCCACCTGAAATACAAACTTCCCCACAAAGGACTAACACATCTTCAATGAGGACCCTTCGTTTCACCATTGATTCGCCCACATTTAGAGTACCAGCCATGGGAGTAAGTCTCCAAACTTAATTTCGGCAACAGAGAGGCATCGATTGATACTAGCCCCGAGTCACGTAGAGCTTCCCGAATTCCAGTAATCCTCCAACAATACAAGGAATTGTGGAAACTTCCCGGTCCTTTCATCTTTACTGTAGTTCTTCCTCGACATCGCATCAAGTGGCGCCGAGGATTCACTCATTCCTTCTTCTACTATTTTTTTTCGTCGCATGTCTTTCGAAATTTTGCATAAAGTGGCATCCGAGTCACCACTTCTTGAAAGGCATACTCGATTTCTAGCTTCCCGAAAAAAAAGCCCCTCAAGAACCTTGCAAACTCCGCTCTCCATCTTTGATTTCTCAGAGTGTCTTTGTGGAAATGGGACTGCAGGGCTGATCCTGATGTTCTTCTTTTCTACTCCTTCTTTATCATTCCATCGGCTCTTCCCTTCCGTATTGCTACTTTGTCAAGCACATCATCTTACTTCTTCTCCTCTTCTAACTCCTTCCCACTCCTAAGCCGCATGTTTCATGCAAATTGGTTCTTCCTCATCACTGGGGAAGGCATCTTTCCTCCGCTTTATGGTTAAATACCCATTCACTTGTGTTCCGTGTTCCCAGTGGATGCATTGGTAGTGTTCTGAATTTGAGAATTGGTAGCAAATCGGCCTAATTCTCCAAATTTTTGTTCAGCGGAGGTTCAACAGCCTTTATCGTCTCCCATAAACCGCAGCACTGCTCGAAAGCTAGGGCCCTCCTCCGCCCTCGTATTCATTCCTCGTGCTTCATTTCCTGTCAAGGTCGCTACTGAACCTAGGTGGCCGCCGATACCCTTGATGAGGGTTCTCGTCCCCGCCTTTGGCCTTGAGGAAGCCCCTCCACCATAATGCAGGAAGTTCTCATGGTTCCCGAGTGTCGGGTGATAATGTCGAAGGTTAGATTGGGTTTAAATGATAAGCTCTTGGCTCACCCACACATAATTGACCTCCGCAGCCCTCATAGAATCTTTCGCCACTTCCCCACACTTCCCTTCATTAACTCCCTTTCTATTGCTCCTATTTCATGAGCAGTGTGTGTCTTTCTTTCTTGCTTGTCTAACCTGTGCATAATGGCCTCCATGGCTGTCATCTTGCTCAGCTCCATGATTCCCTTTCCTCTGTTGTTTCCTCTTGAAAGCTCAGAAGGAGTTTTCATGTTACATTTGGCCAAATCTTCAATCAGCTCCCTTGCCTCTTCAGCACTTTTCAATGCTCCACAAAGACAAGATCACCCATCCCCTTTTGATATATCATTCATGGCATGATATACAATGTCCATTTGAGTCTTCTTTGATCTATATCCCATGCATCGACATCTTCTCAAGAACCGCTTGAATCTTTCCCAAGCTACATACAGCTTTCATCTTCCCCTCGTCGAAACACAATGGATTTCTCTCCTTCTTCTCGCGGGTTAGGGCCGGGGAAAGAATCTACCTAAGTAGGCCTCAACTAACTCCTCCCAAGTATCAACAGAACCATATGGGAATGATTCATACCATGTAGCTGTCAGATTCTCAAGGAGAATGGGAATAGGTGCGCTTTATGGGACTTCCGGGTCTCACCCCATTCAGCTTAACAAGATAAACCCATCCCGAGGAATCTTCCCGTGCTCGCTTGGATCTTCGGGATGACCAAGAACCGATGTCGCCGATCATTGTAATCGCGCCGGCTTCAATTCGTAAATTATTAGCACGACCGCAGCCGTCTAATCGCTGAGTATTCTTCCTGTATAATTGGTCTCAAATCCTCCATTGTATCGCTGACCGGAGGTTCTAGCCTCTCTCGTATGTATTTCAACCTGATCCTCGCCTCTTCTTTCTTCCATGGTTGAATTTTCTGCCTTCATCTTTCTCGCTTTCTCGAGCGCCCTTTCTATTTCTCGTGTCTCGAATCGACGGGTGTTCTGCTTCCTATGCATCAAAGTTTTTCTCGAAGCAAAACATTACTTCCATTAATAGGGATTAGCCTAATCAACAAACATTTTCAATTTGGTTTGTTAAAGATCAGTGGCTAAAAGAGTCACCGCTTCAAACATTATTTTGTTCTTCTTTTTTTCTTTTAAAATGTCCAAATTAGTATATCCTTCTTCATCTCGAATATTGATTTGTTAAATTTTCGATCCTCGGCAATCCAATATAAAAACTTGTTGACAGACCAAAGCGCACACACAAAATTTACAACACCGCTATCTAAGGACTATTAATTAATCCCTGAAGAATCCTTGCCATAAAACTTGTTGAAATTATAATATGTAAAACAAAATTTAGAATGAGTCATTTTCAAAGCTCTGGTTTTGATTTGCTATTCTGCAAGTGCACAGGTCAACTAGTAATAAAATGGATTTAAGTCCAGATATCGATCCCACAGAGATCTCAAGAATTTTAAATCAACTACCCTTACTACTCAAGCTCCATACTATTTGGACCATAAAATGATAGTGGAATCCAGCATTAAGGTGCCGGTACTTATGAACATAAGGAAATAACCGGTATGAAAATAAACTTGAATATAAAGAATAAAGAATAAGTGATAGTTAGGAAATGATCAATTGAATAGTAATCGTTTAGAGAACACATTAAGATCAATGCTATTGTGAAGAATCAATTCCTCGAACTTGTAAATTTTTTCCGTGAATTTTCGCCGAACTGGCTCAAGCAGTTAAAGTAGTTCAAATGGATCTCTTAAACTTCACCTTCATTACCTACCTTTGGACCTCGATTCTCTCGAATACGTGGAATTAGGATAACTACTTTTAACAAGGACATCCTAACCCTCGGGTATTTTCGCAATACTCATACCCATTTTGTGGACTCGTAAACCTTAGCCCTGCTATCTACAAGCAAGGATATACAATTTCCAGGTTGCTCTTCCTCGAAATTAGAATAGATCACCCTTTCCTTGATTAGATCTCAGCTAACACGGGAATGGCATCACTATCCGAATTGAGGTGAACTCTTCGTTTGTTTAAATGGATAACTCGTTCGACTCGGTCTTGATTTCAAGCTTATGAAGAGGATTTATCCAAGAAAACTCACAGAAGCACAAATGCATCAAAAATAGCGTGCGTTAATACACCTTAAAGAGATGCGTTCATAGCTCCTGTGAATGTCTTCAGGTCACTCCGGGAGACCTCAAGCTCGGAACAATGAACAAATCTTAGACGGGTATAAGAAACTGATATTCAGATCATAAACTTTAAACCCAAACTGTAAATAAATTCATAAACTGAAATTTGCGATTTGCTGGAAATAACAATAGGAAAGATAAGTTCTAACAATAGCATTCATATAATGGAAGCTGGGTTCCTTGATTACTGAATTACACGCTGCAGTATTCCTCTGATCATAAGAATACATGCATTTCGAAACTGGTAAACCGACCTAAAATTTGTCTCGAATCTCAACTTTCCGTGCAAGACTTGAAAGCAAAAAAATTAAATTCTGTATTCAGCTTCTTCGCGAAACGATTACATCCAATTCCAGAAAATGAAGCAAAAATAAATGGTATGAAAACTAATCTACTCTAAAAAAAACGACGGAAACATAAAATAAAGAAAGAAAACAAAAGAAAAGAAAAAAATGAGCACGCAGCTATCCAGACCTCTCGTCTGTGGCCGCCAAGCTACTTTACCGGAAATGGATGAAATGGTGGTATTTATAGGTTCCTAAATCGGGCCCTAATCCCAATGTAGCCTGCTGTGGACTGTAGAGTATCCAGGCCCAAGTTACTGTTCACGTCGCGACTTCAGTTTCCTTGTCGTGACATCATCGAGGTCGCGACCTCGATCCCACGTCGCGACTTCAGCGTACACTATATAGCCTTGATTTAGTCATTCTTGATGTCGCGACATCTTCTCACGTCTTAGCAGGTTTCAATTGTTCTCTCCTGATGTCGCGACGTCGATATTCGTCACTTCGCCTTAAGGCTGCCTTTGCAATCTTCAATCGAGCGCCCGGATGTCGCGACTTCGATCTCATGTCGCGACATCATCTTATGGAACTGTAGGTTTAACCGTCGCTCATGTCGTCGCTGAAGATCAATGTCTTGGCCGCGACATCCTTTATGGCTCGTGATCTTCGATTCCAGCCGCTCCGGCGTCGCGACTTCGACCATGTCGCGACATCAACTTATATGGCTTGGCAAATTTCACTTGATGGTTTTGATGTCGTGACTCAAATTCTCCAAATGCGGACATCAACTTAGATCCTTCAGACTCCTCTCGTTGTTTTCCTGTCGCGACTTAGCCTTCTCGTCAGCGACGTCACTGAGTCATTGTAGTTTTCTAACTTGTCTTCAAATTTCGTCGCGACTTCGAAATGTTGTCGTGACTTCACTTCATGAAGCTTCCTTTCAACTGAAAGTATGTCCGTGTCGCTACATCAATTTAGTTCTCTCGGGCTTTCAACTGTTGTTGGGATGTCGCGACATCGCATTGATGTCAGCGAATTCGCGATGACTCAGCCTTGATCTATTCGTTCCTGATGTCACGACATCGATATCTTGTCGCGACATCACATCATGCCTTCAAGTCTCCACGGTTCGTTCTTGATGTCAATGACTTCGACCACGCCGCGACATCGCCATTTCTTTCACTCTTCATGTGCGCCTACGTCGCGACTTCTATAGTCATATCCCCGGCCGCGACCTCAATCAATGTGGTAACCCCAAAACCGCATCACGACTGGCCATTTCTTTTCCTTTCGCCCGCCATCTGGCTGCACCTTATCCACTTATTTCGCATTTTTCGCCGCTTTTTCTTCTTTCTTTGCTTCCTTCAAGCACGACAAATCGGGTGAGTTTCTTCATAATTCTGTATATTAAATATTCAATTTTAACTGAAAATCAAACAGAAAAATGGACTAAAAAGAGATGACTTTTAAGCTCATCATTAGCATAAGAGGAACATAATGACGAGGCCCTTCGTCTAAACTTAGAACTCCTAGATGAAAAACGCGAGCAGGTTCAAAGGCGTACGGAGGAGTATCAAAGGAAGACAGCGAGGTATTACAATAAAAAAGTCAACCCCAGGAGCTACATGCCAGAAGACTTAGTCTTAAAGAAGCTCCTGCCAGCAAGGAAAAATCTGGCACACGGGAAACTAGGCCCTAACTGGGAAGGCCCATACATCATATCCCGAGTCATCAGACCAGGCAATTATGAACTCAAAACAGAAGAGGGAAAAATCTTGCGACATACGTGGAATGGAACATCTTAAGCGCTTCTAACAAGAAGACCGCATGTAATGTTAAATAATGCCTTATCGGATCTCATGTGACAGATGGAACGTTCGTTGACCATTTGGTTAGACATCTCAGACAGTTCACATATGTAAGATACAGAAAAAGGCAAAATAAGAAGATACATCGACATAAAAGCAAAAGTGTCTCTTTATTTCAATTGAATTACATTCGCCAATTCGTTGGTGTCCTCGATTACATCTCGAGCAATATTTAGTACAAGCAGCCTCTCTAAAAAAAAAAAAAAAAAAAGGTGGATAGGGAGAAAAGAAAAGAAAGTGGAAAAGAGGAGAAGAAGAAAGGGAAAAAGGGTATACAAAAGAGTTCCGACCATGGAAAGAGACAAATGGAGAGCACAGAATGAAAAGCTGGAGAAGAAGAAAAGGGGGTGATAGGGAGAAAAGAAAAGAGGTGATAGGGAGAAAAGAGAGGAGTAGAGGAGGAAGAAGAAGAACAAAAAACAGAGAGCAACACAAAAGATGCGCCACCCTCTCCGGATGCATTCCCTAAAGACTGAGCTGGGGGAATAACATGCACTCCCATAAAGGGAGATCAGTGGAAACACAACCCCACATGCGTAAGAACAACAAATACGACCTGTATCTTCAAGAATCTCCAAATGACGATGATCGAATCTCGACTCTTCATCTCATGCATTCCAAGCTTGTGCATTATACAAAGAACAAGCCTTCGCAGCTAGTTGAAACCGATATTTATAAGGAGATTCTGCAGTATTCGAAAGTTCGGTAATCGATCCAAATTCTCCATAAATCCGCATTAAAGACGCCGCCTTTCCAAGAATTGAAATTAACTAGCAACACGGCTGCTTCAACATATCAAACTCTTCAACCAAGGCCACAAATACGGAGCCACGCCACTTGACGAGCTCACCCACTCAAGACAGCCACGCCGCCCCAGAGTCGACCAGCCGCCACATTGCCACTGGGCCTAGCGCCCGAGCCACGCTCACTTTGACGAGCCACCTACTCCGGCGCATTGCGCCACGCCGCCAGGAGTCAAACCAACAGCTACATCGCCACTAGCCTTAACGCCCGAGCCACGCTTCACTTTGACGAGCTCACCTACTCCGCACAAAGCCACGCGCTCAGAGGTCGACCACTGCCATATCGCCACTCCTGGGCCTTAACGCCCGAGCCACGCCAGCCACTTTGACGAGCTCACCTACTCCCGCCGCATGTGCCACGCCGTCGTGAGTCGCACCGCCAGCCACGCTTTACTCCGGGCCTTAGCCCCCGGAGCCACGCTGCTCACTTTGACGAGCTCACCTACCCGCACAGCCACGCCGCCCGTGAGTCGCACTCACCAGCATCGCCACTCGGCCTAGCGCCCGGAGCCACGCTGCTCACTTTGACGAGCTCACCTACTCCGCACAGCCACGCCGTCGGGAGCTAGACCAGCCAGCCATCGCACTCTGGGCCTTAGCGCCCTGAGCCACGCCGCCTTCACTCGACGAGCCTCACCCACTCCGCACAGCCACGCCGCTCAGAGTCGTGCCGCCAGTTACACGCCACTGCCTTAGCGCCCCGGAGCCACGCCGTCACTTTGACGAGCTCACCTACTCCGCACAGCCACTGCCCGTGAGTCGACTGCCAGTTACATCGCCACTGGCCTTAGCGCCCGAGCTACTGCCACACCGACGAGCTCATCCCATCACCTCGCACTTGACGAGCCTACTTTACTATTCATTCTTACAAGCTCATCCCATCACTCAACACGACTAGCTCTACTTTACAACTCATCCTGACGAGCTCTTCCCATCACACAACATGGACGAGCTCCTGCTCAATTATTCATTCTAACGAGCTCTTCCCATCACTCAACATGGACGAGCTCCTGCTCAACTATTCATTCTAACGAGCTCATCCCATCACTCAACATGGACGAGCTCTACTTTACAACTCATCCTGACGAGCTCTTCCCATCACACAACATGGACGAGCCCCATCCAACTCGTCCATTCTGACGAGCTCATCCCATCACTCAGCATGGACGAGCTCTACTTTACTATTCATTCTGACGAGCTCATCCCATCACTCAACATGGACGAGCTCTACTTTACTATTCATTCTGACGAGCTCATCCCATCACTCAACATGGACGAGCTCTACTTTACTATTCATCCTGACGAGCTCTTCCCATCACACAACATGGACGAGCTCCTGCTCAACTATTCATTCTGACGAGCTCATCCCATCACTCAACATGGACGAGCTCTACTTTACTATTCATTCTGACGAGCTCATCCCATCACTCAACATGGACGAGCTCTACTTTACTATTCATCCTGACGAGCTCTTCCCATCACACAACATGGACAAGCTCCTGCTCACCATTCACCCGACGAGCTTCATCCCATCACTCAGCGATGGACGAAAGCTCTACTTTACTATTTCATTCCGACGAGCCTATCCCATCACTCAACATGGACGAGCTCTACTTTACTATTCATCTGACGAGCTCTTCCCATCACACAACACGGACGAGCCCGCCCTCAACTATTCACCTCGACGAGCCCATCCCATCACCCAGCGATGGACGAGCCCCACTTTACCATTCATTCCGACGAGCTCATCCCATCACTCAACATGGACGAGCTCTACTCTTTCCTCTTCCCATCACTCAACATGGGCGCAGCTCTGACCTGCATGGACGACTCCTCTTATTCAAGAAATTGCCATCGACGCAGCTCTTCCCATCACTGGCTGATCCCAGCTTCCCACAGAGATTTTGACGCAGCTCTTATCTCGCATTAGGGATCTAATTCTCCATTCAACACTCACACTGACGGCGCCTTCCCATCATCACTCGCTGAATACATGGACCCAGCCCCACGCATTTCGACGAGCTCATCCCTCGCTCACACCTACGAGCTCTACCATTAGTTCACCGACGAGCCCATCCACATCAGTTTACATGACGTGGCTTCCGCCGACAACCCATCGGCGGCCTTTCCCCAAAACGCAAGTAAGGGGACGAACTCAGTCAGTCGACACGACCTAACTTCCAAATGCATTTCAACTAAACTGGCCGCGCCCCTACAAGGCCACGACGACTAAGTCCGACGTGAGCCTATTCATCCTTACCACATCCTTATTCCGGGCCATTCAAACCATGGAAGATGTTTATCGATGTTAATGAGATCAAAGCAGATTTATATATATATATATATATATATATATATATATATATATATATATAAATATGTTCGGGGAAGTGGTCACATTATCCTCGCCCCCGCCTCGACCAAAGGGAGAAACATACATATAGATGAACAACAAAGCCGCACTGTGCAAACATAAGCATAGGAGATCAGACGTCGGCAGGAGGAATGGACGACGAAGAAGAGGGGAATTGGTCACTGCTGAGTACTGTGCCTTGAGAATAGTTCGTAGAAAACGATCCCTCTCGCCTTCACCGGGGGAGGTCAAAATTAAAGTCCGTATATGAGCAGCAGCCACAGCCTTCCATGCTGGAAAGGCGAGCCACCTGTATCCCACTGAAAGACCGGGGCCCGGTCCCTTAGCCGCCTAATGACTCCCATCCTCCGAGCAAATTTAAACTAACTCACGATGAAGATCCGCGCGTAATCCGCTACATTCCTCGCTCAGTCGCTCTCCGCCAAATTCTATTTCGCTCTTAAGATTCCCGACGAGCAGCTTCCTAGCAACGCCTTGACTTTAGCGCTTCGCGACGAGCCGCTCGAGTTGCACTCTATCATTCAGATCACCGCACCGCACGTATCCACAAGATCCCGCAGCCGCTCGTGAGGTAATGAGCTCCTCCCTAACCACCGGCAGACTTTCGCCTCCCGGCCCCACTCAAATCACTTCAGGAAGCCCGGACTCAACCTCCCGCACGCCTCGGCCGCCAGCATTTTGGACCTGCCTCTACTTTCCGCCCCGAGCACGGTCGGACGGCGCATGTTTTGTAACTGACTAAGTCATCCACTTCTTCATCATATTCCGCGCTAGCTCCCCAGCCTCGCTCGTTCTAAGGAGAGAGGCCACCTTCGCTTTATAAATCTCGGCACGACATGCTTCGCGGCCTGGGCCTTCTCGCCAGCCTCGCATGAGTGCGGGGCTATACGGCCAAACATGAATAACGCTCAACACGGAGAAGATGGAAGCAAGCACACCATAGACTTCATCGAGGCAACCCCTGGCTGGATAAAGCCAAAGCTCACAAATACATCGCTTCGACCTCCCACATCTGAGTCCCGAGGATGGAGAGACAAAGACTGGCCATGAGTTCCGTGTTAGAGCAGAGAGTCCAAGCCACGACTTTGCTTTCTGGGTTTCTTTCTTCGCCCGCTGGCGCTTCCGAGGAGCGATTCACTTCTTCCAAAGGCGGATTCCAGACTGCCATAGCATAACCACCAACGATTTCTGGCCGCCGTGACTCGTTAGCGGTCTTTAGCCCTTCCGTCGGCCAGAGAAATCGGGGGCTCAGCTCACTGGAGCCTCCGCCAAAGGAGACGACGCCGCTCCGTCTCGAAAGCAAACCGAGTCCCAAATTTTCCAACTCAGAAACCGCCAGCCTTCCCAATGGAGCCTACTCTTTTTCACTCCGAGGCTTCCGCGGACGCCGCCCCAAATGAACCAAAATCTCTCCCCGAGGAGCGCCAGCCAGTAGTTCTCCCAACCCGGAGAGTGATCCAGCAAGAGCAAAGACTCTCGGCTGCAGGAACGTAAACACCTCGGGATGCGGACTGTGGATGGACGGGAATGTTCGACCTTATCAGTGCAGTGGGGCGGCGGGATATCATGATGCTGAGCATGACATTATCTTCGGCGCTAAGTTGAGGCGAGCCTGCAGGGGAAACGGCGGATAGTCTGAATCAGTATCAGGCCGCAGCCCGAGATAAGTCATACCAAAAAAGCGGTGTTCTGAAATGCTCACGAGATGTTGCTCGGGGAGGCGCCCGGGCGGTAGGAACACCCGGGGTGTCATCCTTGTGTCCCGGGAAGGATTGTATTCCCGATTGAAGCATTAGCGGAAGAATAGCGTCCTTCCATGACCTATGCGAAGATGGAAGATCGAGAGATCTTGCGCGAGAGCCACGGTGTGCGGAAAAATAAAGAAAACGCCAGGTGGTCGTTTAGTGAAAAGATGAAGAAGCGAGGCCCATTGGGGCCAGCGGGCCGCTTTAATCACAAAGGGAAAGCCAATAGCACGCAAATGCTGACCAGTTGAGATGAAGTTGGGAGAAGCGAATCATTGAAAGCTGCAGGAGCCCTCTTCGCGAAAGATCGCGAGGAGAAAGCGAAGTGGTATCGAAGGCAGCCCGCCGAAAAACAGCCATCCCGAGCACGAAGGGTATAAAGGTTAAGACATGGGACCCATGCCGTATACAAGGGTGCGATAACGATCAGCGAAAGGTACTCCCATACGAAGAATTAGAATATGCCCCAGGTCCCACGTTCAAACATATTTAGGCAGCGGTTAAAATTTTCAGGCCCGAGATGTAATTAAGTTTGCCGGCTTTTACCCTTGTCGGTGAGAAGGAGGTGCCGGCGTTCGGGATTCGGATATATGCGAGCAGTAGGAAGCATCTCCGGCCCTGTCTGAAGTGACAACAAGCGAGTCATCACCGTCCATGAGCGGCCGGACCGTGGCCCGGAGGCGGCGACAAGAAATAAAGCGGTGGTTAAACCACAGTGTTTAGAGTCGTGCCGATCAAAGCGTCACGGACCTTGATGGACCCGGTCTGATGAAGAAGGCGCAAAGAGGCGTGGGGCGAGAAGAAGGGTCCGGAAGCGGGAAAGCCGGTGAGCCCAGAAGATATCCACGAAGAAGCGGAAGAGGCCCAGATGGGAGAAATGGCGCGAACGGGGTCGTTGTTGCAGGCACACCTGGCTGACGTGACTGTGTGACCACGGGAGCAGACGTGAAGCGCAGCCGATCACGGAAAGAATTACGACCGCGCCGTGCCAGTGCCGCGAGTGAGGCGGCTTGATAGGGTTTAAAATGGGCTTGCGAACGGTGACCAAGCACGAAGAGTGGTGCGCGTCTGCGATCTTTTAGAGAACGCCGATCTGCAGAGCGAGTCGAAGGCGAGGGCGGTCAAGAACGATCTTGAATGAATTGGAAGCCCGCATTATCTCTGAATCGGATTATGAATGCTGTCTGAAAAATACGAATATATAACGATATATTATCTCGCCCAGATCCGGCTGACCTTATCGATAGAAGAAAATAATAACGGTCATCGCCGGTTGGGTCTCACCGATAAAGAAAAGGATTATCACCAGCAAGCAATTTCGCCCCACTGTCGCATGCCACGAATCGGAGTATGAATTTAAATAAATATCGTCGAATGGAAGGACTCTAACCACCATCGGCGGATTTGAGCATCTATATAATCGAGCCGCGCGTGGTGAAGGTACACCTTGGCTCGCGCCAACATTCTTACACACGCCTTCATCGCATGACCATGTCTGACACATTCGCCTTGTGATCTCTCTTTTTACCAGAAAATGACTTAGCGTCAGACGATCGCGGGCGAAGTCGCCATGCGTACCATAACCGCTGTTTTTGCGAGATGAGTCTTGCGTCAGGCTGCGAATCAGCGATTACAAGCGATCACACCTGACCAGACAATCCAGGTGCATCGCCATGGCTTGATAAATTAAAAACTGGCAGCCTAGCCTTCAAATGATTAGATTGAAAAAACGCCACTCCTTCTAAAGTGAATATATATCAAAATTTTATTTTATTTTATAGTATTTAAAATAAATGAACTAATTGAAATTTGAAAATTATTGGTTGAAATTATTTAACTGTGTAGTTCTACCTATTTAATTTTTATTTTAAAAGGCAAAGAATATAAAAAAAAAAAAATTCTTATTGGGATTCACTTTGTGTCTTAATTATGATTGACAATTTGTGTCGATGTGTCGTATATGGATCCTGTCAATATATAAATATTCTACTGTAATCGCTAGTTCGAATACGATATGAATAATAATTATGTCAAAATTAGCATTGACGTTATCAATTGTGACCGGATGCTTAGCGGCAGACTCTCTTCGTTTATTAATTTGGTCATTCACGTTAACCTATTATAACTATTAATCAATATTTATCTGAATAACGTATTAAATGAATTAATTTGTTCCGTATTAATTTACATAATAATTAAACAGATTAATTAAGGTTAATTTCATATTACATGGATTACTAAGATCTGTCGTTATTTGATCTTATGATTATCTTGAATTAACGTCACCAAAATCAAGTGTGAGTTCGTTTCGGATCCACAAATCGTGTCAAATTTTCTAGGTCTAGTATTGATAGAGTTCAATTATTTTATTTTGAAAAAGCAACTGAATGCTTGTTTTTTTTTTTTGGGTTAAAATATGTTTTCAACAAGTATTGTGACTATCGTCACCAGAAAGAAGGCATTTATAGAGTGGACTGTGAAGAAGCGAGTACGGAATGTATTTTACAGACGCGCGAATACAGCTGTGGATTCACCATCCAGAAGGCCATGACTGAGCCGCCAGCGGGGAGAGAGAAAGAGCTCACATACACAAACTGATACTATAACCCAAAAGCCGACCGTCTTTTGTGTTTTTCTTTTCCTTAATCCCCCTCTATCGCTGCCTCTCTTGTTCTGCTTCTTTTGCTGGGGAGAAAGCCCAACTGTATGCGTTTTTTCCACAGGTATGTCCGTAGAAATGGTGTAATGTCTGATTTCGGATTATACAAAATTTTGGGTTTTTGTTTTTTTTTGGGTGGGATTTAAGCATTTGATCAATCGGAAGAGGTTTTTTGGGTTTCCGATTTTGTTTATTTTCGGTGAATAGATGGTCCTCGTTAATATCGAGGCGGGTTTCTGTTTGGACTGTGGAAGTGGAATTATGGGGGTTTAGGTATCCAATAGGTTTCTTTCTCATCTTTTGGGTTTGCTGCGGAAATCTTGGTTGTGCAACGAATGCCTTGTTTGGTTGCTGAGAAAATTTGGGAAAAAATGAAAGGAATCGGGGTTCCTGAACTTGCCTATTGCTTTGTTTGGGACTTGGGAACCTAAAAGCCCTTACTTTCGACTGAACTGCCCAACTGCTCCGCTGATTTAGTCTTGTTGTTTTCCTACGTTTTTATTGACGATTAAAGTAAGGAAGAGGGTTTTGTCATCATCAGCCTTTTTTTTTTGTTATGAGGTGTTATTTGCTTATGAATTGCTTAGCTGAATATTAGTTTTGGGTGAAAGGGGTAATTTGGACTTCAAGACTGATATATGGATATTCCATATTGGGTGTTCATCCTTCGCCATCTTGAGCATTTTGGGTTATGTTTTTACTCTATCCATAGTCATCTATTGACAAGGTCCAATTGTTGGTTTTCCCTGTCTATTGTAGTTTTCAAGGTGCTTCAATGAAGTTGCATGGAGGTAAATTATTTTGTGCATTGCCCAATTCTTCACTGTTCACAATTTCTTTTTTCTTCTTTGTATGGGTTTCTACAGTTGTTGTCTGGGGTGTATAGAACTAATAGTGTGGTAGTAGTTGTTGCTTTCCATGTTGTGGTTTCAGATACTTCTCACCTTTGAACTGGCTGAACTTTGAAACTAAGAAATGAGTATCACTATAGCCCATCTTTATGTTTTTAATTTACAAGATAATTCATATCAACAATCAATTCTAATGTGCCTTGTCTTTTGAACCATCGAGGGCCAAATTAAGGAATCACAAACTGATTGTTGGATCATCAGATTTTATTCGTGTTTATCTCTTAAGCAATATGGGGTTTGTTGCTGCCTGAGAAAAAAAAACTTACCTCATAATGGTTTATGGAGTGATTTCTAATCATCAGTTTGTTAAAAAGTTTCTTTATCAGGTTGTGACATAAATGTGTTGTGGATGGTTGTTAGCGACCTGCTTTAGCCTATCTCAAATATGCTAACCGTTTTACATTCCTTATTGATAGGTCATACGTTTGGTGTCGATTTAGCTTGCATTGGATGACTTCATTACCTTTATAATCTAAATTGATTTCGCATTGGCTTACAAATTGCAATATTACTTGCCATGGCGCATAAGGGAAATCAACAGAAGAATGGGTTGGATCGCCATTCATTCAATCACAAGAGAAAGGTTTCAGATTCAGCGTATGGAGTGCCAGATACAAAAGGAAGGGGCCAAGCAGCTGAGGTGAAGACTTTCGCTGGAGAAGAGCTCCCAAATGGTAACCAAGCAAGCAATCCTTTGACAGGAACCACGAATAAAACTACTTCTGCTGGAGATGAGAAGAAAAGCAAACAAAGATCTGGGAAATCTCTTAGAAAGGATAAGCAAGAAATGGGTACAACCCATGGTCTGGACCATTCAGTACCTCGTGGAAGTGATCCAAGAGAAAGTGATGGGAATGTACTAAAGACCGAGACTTGCGGCATAAGAGAAGAAAATGTGACATCTCCTAGGACTAACAGTGGTTCAAAACATCCAAGTGGTAGTTCAGGATTCTCACCAAATGGATTGCCTTCAGAAAATGCGATGAAAAATCCTGAGTTCTCTGATACAATGGTGGTTAGAAGTTTGAGGGCTTCAGCACTGTCCATCTTGAAGGCAGCTAATGAATGGTTAGAGAGGCAGAAGCCATTCTTCATTAGTCTAAGTACCAAGATATTAAATGTGCGTGATTTAATTCGTATGAAGATCGAGCAAACATATCCTATTATTTTGAAATGGCTTATGTATTTTGGGAACATAACGCTTCTTCTATCAATGGTTTGGTTGGACTGCACTATCAGGGGAATTGACTCCTTTCTGCGAATGGGGACGACATCCTTTTTCTCAGTCATTTGGTGCAGCATTTTCTCGGTAGTTGCAATGATCGGGATGTCTAAGTTTCTCATCATCCTGGTAAGCCCTATTTTCACCTTTTCTGTTTATATGATTATGAATTATTTAGGTTTTTCACATTTTGTTTTGTGTAAGTTAAGGGAGCTTTTGGGCAACCTATGGAATTTTTAACTACTCAACTATATTTTATGCTTATATTCTTATTTTAAATGCATGATTTTGAATGGATGAGTTGCAAAAAAGAGGAGTCATGTCCTCATACTTATCTCCCCCCCTCCCCTCCACAAAAGAGAGGGAGAGAGATAGGATTCATGGAACAAAAGTATGATCATTTCCTGAGATCCTGTAGTTTATTCCATACCACCTGTTGTGGTGGTGCTCTCATCTTCTACTATGGCCCAGGCTGTAGGAGATATTTTGTACATTCAATTGCTAGGCAGAAGTAAAACACAATGGTCTGTCTAGTATTTTCCGATTATAAAGAGGAATGCTGAAGTGAAACGCCCAATCCCCCTGTTTTCTTTTCTACAAAAGAATATTTGGTTTACCTGAATTTCTGAACACCAACCATTAGGTTGAGTATACGAATCGGAAAATGAAATCCAAGGAAATGGCTTCCTTGCAAAGTCCTCTTAAGAATTCCTGCGGAGGGTATCACTATGTATGAGAATCATCAGACTTTCATGGCTCTATTACCTTTTGCATACAACAAAATAGACTCTTGGATTCCATTCAAGCTTTTGGTTCACTTTAGCCGGTGTGAAGCATGGACTACCTTGATTTAGCTTGTTAACTATTCATAGCAACAGTTCATCTTGATTAGGCTACATCCGAAAATTTTATTTTTTTTAATTGATATTTTATTAAGTGATTTTGGTCTTTTCATATTACTTTTGACATCATCTGTGATTATGAATTCAACAGAAAATTGATAAATATTCTATGCATGTTGTTTGTTTAAATCATTATCCGGGCCATTTTTCTATTGTTTTGGAACACCAAAAACGTTGATGGAGTGCCCATGATTACATTGTCCAAGCTATTGGTTGATCTGCACTAAAAAATAATAAAGGGCTATTGGCAACATGAATTTATAAACCATTGCATGGAACTCATGTGCTTTCCATGTTAACCTTGAAGGGTAGCTCAGTTGGTCCAACCTTGGGTTTGTTCCCCAATGTTCACTAGTTTGAGTCCCCTCAAGGCCATTGAAGGTTGTACTTGGTCATTATCTTCAGGGCCCCATGAGATTAGTCGAGGTGTACGCAAGCTAGCCTGGACACCCATGGTTATCAAAAAAAAAAAAAGGAAGGTGCTTTCCATGTTATCAGTGTTGGTTGTCAGATTCAGATTCAAGTAATCTCTAAATCTTAGGGCATGGAGATACAAGTGACCAAAATTTTCTTTTCTTTTCCTTTTTTTGGTAATTTTCTATACCTTGGGCTAATCTGAACTATCAATCAAATACAGAATGCCCAATATGTGTTCTTCACTCACTTGTACCCATGCAATGAAGCAACATGTTACCATAATCTTTGGCAAGTTAACATGAATTGAGAACTTGTTTTCTTTACCTTTTTGGAACACTTTTATGGGAACATATGTGATCGATAGACATGTCGTAGACACATTTTTTTTGATAGATAAATAGACACATTTCATATTCCAATGTTTTACATTGTGCCCAATGAAGACACTTCAAGTACCTTCTAACCTAGGATACCGATTAAATTTTCACTTTCAGTATTTGCTTCTTGAACATGTAATATGCCAGTATTTCAATGTGTGGGTTCTTTTATGTTTATTTTCCAATTTATAGAAGTTAACTTTCAGTCAAATAAAGTATGTGTCAACATAGCATCCCATTCTACACTACATCAATTTCATTCTGTCATGTCTCCTTACCTTATACCAGTTGCTTTTTAGTAGTGCCCATTTTTATATTGACACGAAATATGGGATGAAAAGTGATAATTTTAATATTTTAGATTATTTATACGCTTTGTTTTATATAAGGGATTCTGAAGAAGGAAAAAGCAAAGAGACATAAAGGAAACTAACTATTCTGAAAGCGAAAAAGGAAACTAGCGAATCCCTCGATTTAAGGGATTTTGAAATTTCTCTATTTTATTTACTACAGTCAACATTGTTTATAGGCTCAACCGCCACCGCCAGGCGAGGAATAGATGTCTTCCATTTCCCGGCTTGAATACAAAGATCGTAAAACATTGAAGCGTTCGACCATTTTGTTAGAATATCCAACTAATTGATGTTTTGATGGAACATAGGACATACACTACTCCTTCCTCGATTTTCTTTGATAAATCATATCAACCTCGATATGTTTTGTCTATCGTGTTGTATAGGGTTATAAGGAAGTAATATTGATAGTGGGTTGTTGTCCCTGATAGGGTTCGTAGATTAAATCCCATGATTCTCAAATCATCTAGAATAATCTTGACGAGTAGTTCACCTGACCTGACGATAATGCAAGCTTTGATTAATGAAGTGACCTTCTGCGTGCTTTGTACTCCGTGTTGCAGATTACCTTCAAGAAAAGTGCAATCTGCTGTAGTTGATTTTTGATCCAACATGGAACACGCATAGTTAGGCGTCGGTGTATGCTTACGAGTAAAGTATGGATTCTTCTTGAACAAATTCCTTTCGGGGGTTGCCTTTCAAATAATCACGGCCTACGCCAAGTAGCTTGAAGATGAGGTTCTCTTGGATCATGCATGAATTGATTGATCACGCTCATCGAGTAGGCGATGTTTGGTCGAGTGTGAGAACGGTATACGAGCCTACCAACCAGCCTTTGGTACATTCTTTTATCCACCATTGGTTCTTCTTTAGCCTCTCCCAACTTGTGGTTTGGATCCATTGGGGTAGAGTAGTTTACACGATCTTCCTTTATTTCTGTCATCGATCCACATACTTTTGTTGAGATAGAAGATCCTTGTGTAGAATATGCCCGCCTCGATATCGAGTATAGGTTTCCCTAGTTCCTTTATCTCAAACTCTTTTGGTAATCTTTTCTTCACATCATGCTTCTCTTTCTCATCATTTCCAGTCACTATGATGTCGTCAACATAGACTAGAAGAGCAGTTACTCCCCCTGCAGTAGAGGGCTTAATGAAGAGAGTGTGGTCACCTTGGCTTTGTTTATACCCAAACTTTTTCATGACTTTTTTGCAATCCCCAAACCAAGCCACTGAGTTGTTTTAGCCATAAGGGCCTTTTCAGCTTGCACACACCTTGTTACTTGTGCTCCCCTCAAATCCCGGTGGGATGTTCATGTAAATCTCTTCATCCCAAATCACCGGCAGAAAAAATGCATTCTTAACATCATCTTGTAGGGTTGTCAATTTAGCAGTAGACGTGATGACGGCGGGATTCTTACGGTATTCATTTTTTGCGTTGGGCAAAAGTCTCTTGATAATCAACTCCATAAGTTTGAGTGTACCGCACAATTCACGTCTTGCAACATGTACCTCGAGATCCGTCGACCTTAGCATTGCAGTGTGAAAATCCACTTATCTCCTCTCTCATAGCATCCTTCAATTCCCTTTTTGTCAATGCCTCAGAAACAGTGTTAGGGATGATAGTGGTACTCACAATGAAATTCTTGTGAGCTGGTGAAAGATGCTTAAGAGACACATGGTGTGCTAGTGGATAAAGTGGTCGGTTAGTGCATTCTTTGGTGCCTTTTCTATACTTGTGATGGGAAGATGCAGTGCAGGTTGTGCGGTTGAGGTCAATGGAAGTTTCACCCGGGTTATTATTATGTAAAGGTGGTCGATCTTCTTGGTGATTTCATTCCTAGGGTCGCCGGATTCTTGGACACCGCCGGTTGCAGGTGACCTTTTCCTTAGTACACCTTGAGAAGCGTGGAAAGTGCGGTGACAACGGTTGGAACAGGGGATGACACGGGTTCAGTGGTAGAATTGGTGGCTGGGTTCTTCATCACCATGGAGTTTGAGACATGAGAAGGTCGAGGTTCGCACAAGGACTATCTTCCATCATTGAAATCTCCCCCTTAAGAGAGCACTTGGGGAAAAAAGTTTTGTTTTCAGTGAAGGTGACATCTGCAAAAATGTAAAATTTTCTAGTTGAGGGGTTATAACATTTGTAACCTTTTTGAGTGGATGAGTAACCAAGGAAGACACATTTTATGGCTCGGGGGTCTAGCTTTTCTCTATGTTGGCCGTGGACATGAACAAATGCAGTGCACCCAAATACCCTAGGAGTGAGCCCGTTTGAGGTTCTGAAGTGTGGATAGAAACTCTTAAGTACCTCTATGGGACTTTTGTTGTCTATCACTCGTGAGGGAATTCTATTTATCAGGTATGTGGCAGTAAGAACAACTTCCCCCAATAGGACTTAGGAGCATTCCCTTGAAAGAGTAAGGCTCGGGTACCCCAATTTGTTGGGGTGTGTTAACACATGATGAGTCATGGAGAATGCCCTGTGATTGAAAATAGGGTAATCGGTTGAAGTAATCTACAGCATTATTTGCCCACAAGAACTTTTATTTGAACCGAGTGGTTTTGAACCGTTGGCGGAAATTAGTATAACAATACTAACATGATTTTTGTTTAGAAGAAGATCATGTAACTTTGGGTGCGGTCATCGATTAAGGATCTGAAACAAAGCAGGCGAAACATTAGGTATAGTCGAAGGACCCCATATGTCACTATGAATTAAATGAAAAGGATGAGAACTTCTTTTATTGCCAATAGGAAAAGGTACACGAGTATGTTTTGCCAATTCACATGTTTCGCAATGAAACTCATTAATATATGATCCTTGGAACAAATAAGGAAACATGACTTTTAAAACCCTAAAAGATGGATGACCTGAACGTAGGTGATACAACCAAATGGTATCTTTATTTGAGGAATTGAGAAAAGACAGAAAAATTATTACTAGCTTTCTAAGATAATTCAAGGTGGTAAAGAAATGTGCCTATCCTTGCAAGTCGATCCTCCTCCACCAAACCTTGTTCTGAAAAGCAAATGAAGGGGAAAAAAATAGCATAACATTTTAAGATCACGAGTAAGCTTTTGAATGGAAGCAAGGTGGCCAGACAATTTTTAGTACATGGAGGACATTTTTCGAGATAGGGGTGTGATATATATATGTCTCGACACGCAGCAATTAGCTAAAGAGCCATTGGCCCATACTTGATTTCTTGTTACTTGGGCTTGGAGAATAGGTATGAAAAAGTTGAGATTTGGGTGTCATATGGTATGTGGCACCGGAGCCTATTACCCAAGAATCATCATAAACCTTGTTTGAGGCATTTATGTAAAAAGAGAATGAAGGTGTACCTGAAAGAGCCAAAGAACAAGCTCTCGTAGGTTTGTCAAGGGATCCCAACAAGTTTCTCAGCTTCTCCATTTCTTCATTATTGAACCCACCTATTGCTGAATTTTCCTCAGTTTAAATTTGCTTGCCATGTGTGCTTGAGGCCTTCTTTGCCATCCACGGTTTCCCATTCTCGATTTGGTGTGGCTTACCATTGACACAACACTTCTCTTTTGTGCCTTGGTTTCTTCTGATAGGTGCACCAAAGATTCTATCACTTATTCTCCTTCCATTGGTTTTCTCTACCTAAGTGTTTAGGTAGATCATTTTCCTTTATCTGGATATTTTGTTTTTGCTACTAGGGCTGATCCATCCAAGGTTTGTGGTTCAAGCATAACACTCCTTCGGCTTTCCTCTCCTCGAATCAGTGCCACCGCCTCATTAAAGCATGAAACCTCACCTTGCGAGAATACGGATTCTCACTTGATCAAGTGCAGGTTAAGCCCGGCAGAAAATCATAGACTCTATCTTGCTCCAATGAAATCCTTTAGAAACGTGGCATCCTGGGACATTTTGGTTTTATCTTTATAATGATCAAGTTCTTGCCACAAAGTTTTCAATTGATTGGCATATTCAGTAACTGTTTTACTTCCTTGTTTTGCAGCAATCATCTTCTCCTTGACCTCATATACTTGAGCTACATCTCTAGCTTTTGAATACGTTTGTTGGATTGCGTCCCAAATATCCTTAGCTGTAGCCAAGAACATACATGTGTCGCTAATCTCAGGAGTCATAGAATTCTACAGCCACGCCATAATCATAGAATCTCCTTCATCCCATACTTCAAAACGAGGATCTCTTGGTTTTGGCCCGATACCCATAAGATGGCTAATCTTCCCTTTCCTTTTCAGCACAATGCAAACAAGTTGAGACCATTTAAGGTCTTTTTTCCATCCAGCCTATATGCAGCCTGAATATTTTGCAATTCCCCAAGTTGCTGAGATCGAACAATCTCCTCCGATTGTGCTGTAGTAGTTGTCTCTGAAACCTCCGACATCTTTCACAAAAAAAACCTGATGTAAAACACTTGTTTTGCTTTCAAAAATCAGAGCAAAACAGAGCAGAGAAAAAAAAACATGAAAGAAGCAAAAAATCCAGCTATGAAGACCAGAAAAAATGACAATGAAGGCCAGAATGATGCCCAAGTTTTAGAAACCTACAGCTCTGATACCATGACACGAAATATGGGATGAAAAGTGATAATTTTATGTATTTTAGATTGACTATACACCTTGTTATAGGGGATTGCAAGAGAAGGAAAAAAGGAAACAAAAGACATAAAAAGGAAACTAACTTATTCCTAAAAACAGAAAAAGGAAACTAACTGAATCCCTCAATTTAAGGGATTCTAAAATAATTCTCCTATTCTATTTACAAGTCGACATTCTATTTACAGCTCAACAATATTGTATGCATTTTATCCTGGATCAGGTCTTAAGCTTGTAATCCTTATTTGTTGACATCTGGTATCATGTTAAAATTGTTGTGAGTTTATCATGTTTTGAGGTATAGAACTATGTGGTATCTTTTGTTCTTCACATATTGGATAAAATGCTCCAAAAATGTGGCAAGTTTATATTTGATTTTCTGTTTTCATGATTGTACTGTGGTAGTCATGTTTAGTTTGCTTTGTCTATCCAAAATGATGATAATACATAACAACAACAACAGCAACAACCATAATGATAACAATAATTTATTACCTTGAAGTGCAATAATTTTTATGTTATCATTTGAAAATTTTCGTTTCTAATGTGCTCTCTCTCATTACTTTGATGATATGCAATGGGAAATAATTGTCTGTAAATTCCCTGGTCCACTTATCCTGGCCCTATTTATCTATGAAGATATACTTCTTGTCTTTTTTTGTTTTTACTTTATGGGTATATGTTGGCGCTTCCATTTGTATTTGTCCTCCATTCTCTTTTTCCTTGTAGCAGGGTGTGTTTGAATCGACATATTATTTTGTAATTTTCTGTGAAGTCTTCTTCTTATAAGTTCCTTCGATTAGCAATTGGTTCTTAAGGTATCGTTTGGATCTTTGTTACTGCTAGATTGTATCTGTTTTGATGGGAGTTTTTCGCGGGTTTGCCCTTGCAAGTTTGGTAATTGCCATTTCTGGGGTTGTTATTTTGTGGATTTATGGAAGCTTTTGGATAACAGCCCTTTTCACCTTTGGGGGAGGTAATCCTTTTGACCTTTCTTTGAGTATGAGTAACATCATCTTTTAAGTGATGCATATTCTTCTTACCTAATCTCATAAAGGTTTTTAATTTTCCTTAAAATGTAGGATTGGCATTCACATTGAAGCATGAGCGTGTTGCCCTATTACTTACCACCATATATTCTGTGTACTGTGCTTGGGCATATGTTGGGTGGCTTGGTTTGATTGTTGCTCTGAACCTGTCTTTCATCTCAAGTGATGCTTTGATATATCTCCTGAAGAATAATGCGAACGAGCATAGAAGATCCAGAAGCTCCCCTGAACAAACAGATGGAGTGAGAGGTCGGCCAGGCTTCTTCAATGGAGAGCAACCTCATGCTTCATCTTCTGAAACAGGTTCAGAGCAAGCACCTGATCGTAGTGCAGGCGTAACTTCAACCAGTGGGGCTGATTCTGAGATAACTTCTGAAGAGGAAGTTGTTCGGTTATTAAACTGTACTGATCACTATTCAGCATTGGGCTTATCCCGGTTTGAGAATATAGATGTTTCTTTACTAAAGCGGGAATATAGAAAAAAGGTGAGTGCCAATTTTCATGTGCTGGTTTTTGCCCTTGAGGCTTGACTCAATTGGGAAAAGGATGGGATAGGGTTTTGAGATGTTCTAAGTTCGAGTCCGAATGAGGACAAAAAAAAGAAAAGAAAGAAACATTTACCTACCAAAAAAAAAAAACCTTCATATGCTAGTTTTGGCTTGATTTTGTAACTTCATAACGTGCCATTATTCATTCCCATGAGGGTTTTTATGCAGGACTTAGATATGGTATGATTTGAACATGTCAATCGGAAGGAATTTTGTTGTGTTTTTATGGTGTTGAATGATGTTCTTCTTGCTATTTATTAGATTGTTAATGAACGTATTGTTTCTAGGCTAGTTCCCATAGTATATATCCATTTGGAAGGTAAAGACTTAGATTCATTCTTTGAACCTTTTGAATTGATGTCAGGCAATGCTTGTCCATCCTGATAAAAACATGGGCAACGAGAAGGCTGCAGAAGCTTTTAAAAAGCTTCAAAATGCATATGAGGTACATATTTCATTGTCCACTTGTATGCAGTATAAAACTTTCAGCATTTCATTTTTGGGTCTGACATGTTTCACTATGATTTTTGTCGTTCCCTCTAGATTTTACTTGATTCTCTGAAGCGAAAAGCATATGATGATGAATTAAGGAGGGAGGAGCTGCTGAACTGTTTCCGTAGGTTTCAGACTGCTTCTCAAAAGGTTTGAATGTCTATTTTGTATGCTTCCCTTTTATGATTGACCCCCATCATTTTTCTAACGTTTTCTCTTTTTTAGCTTTACATATCTATTTTCTTGGCTGAAGCTTTTGAATTCAATTGATTCCAGAATGGAAGGCAAGGTCCTTTTACCTCTGGATTCACCCGTTCAGAATCTGAAGTCGATGACCCCTTTGGAGATTCAAGGAGAATAGCCTGCAAAAAGTGTGGCAACTTTCATGTTTGGGTTCACACCAAAAAATCAAAATCTCGAGCACGATGGTGCCAGGTTTCCTTTTCCCTCTGAATACATGCATGGTCTTCAATAAACACAACTTGCATTTATGAAAATTGGCACTATGCATTTTATCATGATATCATGGTACAAGACATGTTCCAGCTATTTTTAATCATCATGTTTCTTTTCCCAACGGATGTTGTACATTGTGTTTATGGTTTCTCCCTTGGAATTTCCTTTTTGAAGGATTGCAAGGATTTTCATCCGGCTAAGGATGGAGATGGATGGGTTGAACAGTCTACCCAACCCTTCTTTTTTGGAATATTGCAAAAGGTATTTCGTAAATGATGCAGTATGTGTGGTAAAGTCTATCTTTATGGTCATACTGCATTGATATGTATTTTTGTTGTACTTGATGTTCCTATAGACCTGTTTCTGTGATACTGCATTGGAAAATTCTTTTGCTTATGAACATGCCACAATTTGCATAGGTGGATGCACCTTCAGCATATGTTTGTGCTGAGAGCCGTATATACAACGCAACTGAGTGGTATATTTGCCAGGTAAATTCATCAGTTCATTTATTTCAATTCGATGGTGCTTCCTCCCAAATCCACAACCCCACCACCAGCAGCCACAATATTGTTAATCAAGAATCTACTTAGTGAGATAATCTGATTAGTTAGCCAAGAACACATTGAAAACCTACGGGCCTGTTTAGTTTCTATTTTATAAAACTGTTCTTGAGAACAGTTTTTGAAGTGTTCTCTGAATTTACTCATTATCTGAATATAGTGTTTACTGTGTTCTCTGTGTCTTTCAGAACAAAAAAACATAGAGAACCAAACGTATTCTTCTTGTTTTTCAGCATAAAAAATGGTTTTCAAAAACTGTAACTAGATAGGCTCTTAATGTCCCTTTTTCTCTTTGCACCTGTTGATAGTAAATGGATTTTAGGCTTTCAATAATTAGGGCTTCTACATTATCGGTTTGTTTAGTGAAACCAAGTCTGCAATCTAGGCTGTCCGAACTCCAATTTCCATTCTCAGATAAACACAATACTTGATGTGCCCCTGTGGAAGACAAGACTGGAAGATATAAAATTTGATAATTTGAATATCTTATTCACATCTACAGAAGATTTCTCATTTTATTGAAAATAGATCCAGATGCAAGGAATAATATTAAATTTTTCGTTACAGGGAATGAGATGTCCAGCCAACACTCACAAGCCAAGCTTTCATGTGAACACTAGTGTAACCTCCAAGCACAATAATGGCAGTAAAGGAACAAGCTCAGGACAAAAAGGCGGAATGCCGCCACCTAACTTGGAAGAGAACATGACCGAGGAGGAATTCTTCGAGTGGTTGCAGAATGCTGTCCAAGCAGGCATGTTTGATACTGGTGGTGGCAGCAGCAGCACCTCTGCTGAAAGCCCATCTGCCAAGGCTGGAAATTTCCCCAAGAGTGGCGGCCCGAACAGTGGCAGTAGTAGTAGTGGCAGCAAGAGAAAGAAAAAGGGAAAGAAGCAATGGTGAGCAACTGTTTTCACAACCCTTAGACACACAAACAAGTCTGGTATGCATTCCCCTCTGATTAGAAAGATCACTTAAAATTTTAGTAGTAGTAGTAATAGCAGCCTATCGTCTTTTCCTTTCGAAGGAGGCATAACAGGAAATCTAACTCCAACTCCAACAAGTTGTATAAGAGCATGAATGGAAACCCACCCCCCTTTTTATGCCTGCAATCATACACAGTTTGTATAGAATACAAACCCCCTCCTCCTTTTTGTACCTTTGGTCATCATCAATCTCTAATATCTATGGCAGTTTTTGCCTTTTTTTTTTTCCTATTATGGCAGAGGGAGAATGTTGCACAGGCCAACACTTTGTACTGCTTTCTTCTTTCTTTCTTTCCTTTTTTTTTTTTTTTTTTCTGTTCTGTTCTGTCAAGGGTTAAAAATCGAGGATCAAATGACACCGCCTCGTATTTTGCCTTTTAGTATGGCTGATCTTAAAGATGACAGCCATATATAATTAATTGCTTATAGATTACCAGTGGAAATATGTCCTATTATTGATGGTAGCAATGAAAGAAGTATTAATCTAATGCTTCCTGCATTTTCTCTTGGTTGATGGATCTGATGTGGTTTTTATTTCACAAATAGACCATGACAGTTTTCTAGCAATTTGTTCATAACGGGTTAGGGATTTTCATTAGGGTTCTGTCTCTGAACACTGTTTGATTGAATTTGCAGATCAAGAATATGATAAATATAGGCTCACAAAAATGGGATATGGGATTTGATGTCATTCTCATAAAATGAGATAATAAATATTCAAATTGATATTTTTAATTTCAACCATACCAATAAGTGTGTTTGCTAATCAGTGTTGGTCACGCCATGGAAATGGCCTTCTCTTGTTAATTTATATTTCTCTAATATAATTTGATGTAATATTTTATTGCTGGACATTTAACGTCTCATGATACATTTCACTTAATGTTTGGTTGAAGAGAGATCATTATTTGAATTAATTGGCTACAAAGAGAGAGAATAATTCTTATATTTGTTTAATCTATCATATGTTTTTATTTGAGTGACAATTCATTTTTGACGTAAGTGCTTTTGATTTTTTAAAATAATTTTCATTTAAGTTTCAAAAGGATTCAACTATTTTTATAAGAAACGAATGAGGTATGTTTATTAAAACTTAATCGGGTTCTGTCGCTCTTATTATTAATTTTTTTGAGATAAAAATAATAATAATAATAATAATAATAATAAATTTTGAAAGAATTATTATTATTATCATTCAAAGTAGTGGTGAAGCCTGGATTCAATTTTAATGGAGGAAAGATTGTAATATAAGTTTTGTAAAATTCACAAATGTGAACTTCAACATAATGATTTAATCCTTACATATTTTAATGTAGAGAAAATTTCAAGAAAATTTTGAGGGCATTTGACCCATAGGTACTGGCTAAATCCGCCATGATTAGAACTGTTATAATATTTATTTTTGCTTGATTATATGATGATGTTTGGACTCCCAACTAGAGAGCAATAATAGTAATAATAAAAATACAGATTAGAAATAAGAGACTCTTGTTATTTATATTTTACGGAGGATCAAGAATACAGGACCTTATCATGTCTAATTCATATGATAGAGTATTTATTGTTTAATAAAGACATAAGAAGGGAATCCGATTCAAGTCTTAATCAGAAAAGTTTATTATATTGTAACTAAAAAAATGTTTATTGTTTAAAGAAAAAAGGGAAGGGGTCCAGTCATAGCTTATTTCATTGTAACTAAAAAAAAAAGCATGTTTAGCCATTGAAAAAATGAACAGCCTGAAAAGTTTGCATGTTAAAAGAGACCTTAATTCTCTCGCTTGCCAAACACTCTTCAGCAGCAATGGATGCACTTGTACGGACGCCTCGTATGCCGGCAAATCTCACTCCAAACCTTGGAAATGCAGGAATTTCATGGAATCAAACCCCTTTCTTGACATTCTCCAAAGGATACTCTTCAATTTCAGCAAATAGACTAAGAAAATCATTGGTTGTTGAGGCGAAGAAGAAGAAGAAAGACAGCGAAGATGCCCACAACTTCTTTCCTAAACCAGACGAAGCCACCGGCGTCTTCCCTGAAGCTGTGCTGCTCAAAGAGGTCACACCCACTTCACCTTATCCTCGTTTTTTTTTTTCCGTTTTTGTTCCTTCCCGCTACATCCTACATGGGTGTGTTTCGCAGTTTGCGGTTGTGTTTTCTCTTTTCTTCTTTCAACTAAGTGTACTCTGCTACTGTTTTTCATGATTTTGTAGTCTGATTAAAGATGGTGACGGAAATTCCCTTTGTTTTAAATAATTGCATTTTTCATATGAAATTTGACCATAAATTTGAGTTTCTTTTTTTTTTTTGTTTTTGTTTTTTGGCAAGTTTGGGAATCTAGGGCTGTCTGGTGATGGAAATGAGAACTATTTTCCAGTTCTTGAAACAGCAGCAACGGATTCGTCCTTGATTCCCAGCTTTCGAAGAGGGTTTTGGAGAACATCTTCAGAAAGAACAAAAGAAAAATGGCTTCATTGTTGTTGCTTTCCAAAACGAACCTGTTTCTGAAAAATAAATAAAATGAAATAATCTTCATTTCTGCTGCTGAAATCGGCCCTTTATGGATAGAGTTGGGTTTATCATTCTATTGGTTTGTTTGTTGAGGGTGTTATTGAATTTGACATGGTGGGTTTATTTCAAATTTCAGAAGAAGGCTCAGGAAGATGGTCGGTTTCTCCCAGAGTTTGCAGATGCTGAAGAAGGTAACCTATCATTGTTCAGAGTTCTTTTGCAAGAAAAAATCTTTTGATTATACAGAGGTTGTACTAATTGAATTGGTTGGTGATTTGCAGAAGAACTCTTTGAATTTCTGAATCTTCAGCTGGAAAGTGATTTGGATGTGGAACGAGGTAAGCTTGTTTCTTTTTCTTCTCTTTTCACTTGCAGGGTTGGAATAACTGGATAGAGTGATTCAGCATGCAGTTAGGAAATTCAGAAAAGCTTTCATCTCAGTTTTAGTTTCTATAAAATGTGAAGGATTTGTAGTCTTTGAATCTCGATTACCATTGAAATTTGCTTGAAATCGTTTGGTTTCACTTTCAAGTCATGGCACAAAGCTTTGTCACTCGCTTCTTTTGGCCTTTTTTCATGGTCCATTTGAATGCTGGCAAGACACAAGGAAAATGGAGATAATTTGGAATCTTACATTTGTGTTACAGCAACCAGATGGATCAATGAAAAAAAACCAAATTGTCTGGGACTTGTGTAGATTATGTAGAAAATAGTTTTTGAATTGTCATTTTGATTTGTTGTTGTCTTGATTGTGCAGTTCGTCACTATGAAGTGGTTTATTTAATACATGAGAAGCATGATGAGGAGGTTGAGAATGTCAATTCCAAAGTGCAAGGTACCTCTGTCTGCCTTTTATAGTTTTTCTTCATTTGTCTACTTGTTGCTCAAAATATATTCACTTTTGCACGACTTGTTCTGAATCTTTTCTTCCATTTTTATTCATGTAAGTGAGATTTATATCAGGAAGAAAAGCTCCAAATATTACTTGGATTCTGATGTATGTATGTATAAATGTTTGTAAATCTATTTCCAGGTCATAGTGTAGTTTTTGCTTTGTAGACTAATAGGTACTCAAACCCGATTGAAGAGACCAATCCAAAAGACTGACCTAATAGGTGGGAGAATCTCTTAAGGTTAAGTACCACTCACATAATTTCGTAATGGGCGGGTGTGGGATGCTGTCATTTGCCCCGCCATCACCAAAAAGGCCCGGACGATTCGTAGATGGCTGTATTTCTAGATAGCTTTTGCTCGGATCCTCTCTTTGGTCTTATTGGGTAGCCCTTCGGCGTCGCATCGACTCAGTAAACACCCGATGATAGGTATTCAAGCCCGATCAAAGGCGAAGCGATGGGTGGAGAATCTGAGCTTTAAGTATCGTTCGCAATTTGTTGTGGAACTGTATCATAGACATAGCTATATTTGTTGATGGTTATAACTGTTCTAGCTTTTGATTCATTCATGCCCATTTATACATGCTATTTGTATCCTTGTGTCTTGTTATCAGGGAAGTTTATGATTGGTTTCTTCCAGAATACCATTTATTGAGAGATTGAGGAAATAAAATATCCCCAAGTTTCTAATATTCATAGACCATGCTGTCTCAGATTTTATAAGAGAGAAAAAGGGCAAGATATGGCGATTGAATGATTGGGGTCTCCGAAGACTAGCATACAAGATAAAGAAAGCGAAGAATGCTCACTACATCTTGACGAACTTCGAGCTGGAAGCCAAATGGATTAATGATTTCAAGACCATGCTTGACCAAGACGAGAGAGTCATCCGCCATCTTGTAATAAAGAGAGACGAGGCAATCACAGAAGACTGCCCCCCTCCTCCTGAGTTCCACACTCTTCGAGCAGGTAATGATTATTATGACGATGAGGAGGAGGAGGATGATGTAGAATATGAAGATGATTGGGACGAGGGGTGAGGTGGACGGGAATGGCTACAGTGATGATGCCGTAGAAGTTATTGTTCCTGTTCCTGTCAACAGTGATAATAGAGAAGATAGGAATGTTGAAAGGAGAAAGCTGAGAGCTGAGAAAATAGGTAGTTAGTTGTTTCTTTCTGTTGTCATTTGATTTGTGTTTGTTTTAAGAGATCCAGAACAGAGTCATGGATTCTGTTTTTGGGTATAGTTTTGTTTTGTATGACACCCTTATGTACTGGAAGAAAAAATATATATTGATTATGCAAGCTGTGCTTTTACAAAATCCAGGGAAATAAAAATGATTTTTAGTCAAATTAGTATACTTTTTATTTTAAACTCATTTTACTTATTTCAACTAAATTTGAAAATGCATAAGTTTCTAATTAACTTTAACCGTAAGGGTTTCATGTATTGCATTACATCTAAGATCCGTTCATGATGGGCAAAATGAGTTTTAATTCATTTTACTTACAATCAGAAGAAAGGAGGGAGAAAAAGGAATAGGCAAGGACTACCCAATAACCTATAGGCATTCAAGGATTTCCCTTCTCTGCAAGATTTCCCATTAGAAGAAACCCTGGCTACTGATCTTCGAACTCAAATCAAAATAACTTCAGAAAAGGGAAAGTAAACAGGGAAAGTGATGGGGTCTCTGATAAATCTTTCGTTCCAATATTCTAACTACAGGGTATGGAAATCTGAATATTTACATCATGACAAATAGTTTAAACCTTCCAAACTATGAGCATATGATGCTTCAAGTTCCTTTATGACAACTAGTAAGAAAATAAATTATAAATCGAAGAACAGGAATCTAATTACCAAAGTACACTGACGGTATACAAAGAGTGCCAAAAGGCAATGTCACAAAAAGGAGAACTAAAAGAAGCCTGTCCCTCTCTAGTCTGGGGTATACACAATTTACAAATCAATTATATAGATCTTCTCATCTATAAACATTAATCGATAAAATAGAAAAATGTCTTGAATAACCGGACGTCCAAAATGCCTGTTTTCCTTTCTCAAAATCATATCACTGATTAGCACTGATGCTGCAGAGAGTCTGCAAACAAAGTGGGTAAGCCTAAATCTCACTCCATCAGGAAATAGAGCAGAATCTATCTTTATCTATAACTGGAAATAACACATATATTTGCCCGTGACCATCCTCTTTAAAGTACCTCAGAATTGCCCAGCTGCCAAGAAGCGAGAAGAAATCAGTTCCTTGCACATATTGCTCGCTCAACCTATTAAAAAAATGATACATCAAAATCTAACAACAGAACATCAAAATTTAATGAAAATAAAATTATTCCTATGATGCATACAGACCAGTCAACTCATGGATGAAACTGAGTGAAGTTGTCCTCCTGCTTCCTTTGTCAGAATAAGTGCAACAAACCAGGGTTCCATCATGGACCTCGGCAGGACAGCCTCTCTTGCATTCTGCTGATGGTTTGGCCTACAACTCATTTGTTTGACTGTAACAGACCTTTGATGCAAACCTTCTTCATAATCTTGTCTCAAATTCCATTACCCAATATAGCATTTAGAAACTGAATAGCTCCAGAATAACCTATGTTGCTAAACAAATGCCGCACTAGAACATTCCATGTCGCAACATTGGGCAAGATCCCTTCACTTAACATCCTCCTAAGATAAATAATGGCCTCTTCCACACCTATATGTGTACAGATCCCACTTATAAGACTAGTGTAAGAAATTCTATCTGGGTGCCATTCCCCTGCACTCAATCTATCGATAAGTTGAATTGCAATGTTAGCCTTACCTTGCTTACAATATGCATCGATTACTATATTAAATGTGATGGCATCAGGCTTTGTACCTATAACCACCATTTTCCCTAAAAGCTCCAAAGCCTCCCTAAGCATACCAGCACAACAACAACCATATATAATAGTGTTATATGTCACTAAATCCAGCTCAATTCCCCTGTGTTCCATATCCTTAATAAGTCCAAAGGCGTCTCCAAACCTTCTGTCTTTCAAGAGACTGTCCAATAGTTCATTGTAGGTCGTGGTATTAGGAAAACAGCCAGAGTTTCCCATTTGATCAAACACCTTCATCGCCCAATCTACTCTTCCACTTCCACATAAACCTTTGATAAATGCATTGAATGTAACTGTATTTGGAGGACAATTTTCCATTTGCATATTCTCTATAAGACAATAAGCTTGGTTAAACATGGAATTCCTGCAAAGAACGTCCACCATGCAGGTATAAGTCACAACATTAGGATGGCAACCATGGGTTATCATCCTGTTCCATACCTTAGATGCACCATCCAAGTCTCCAGCTTTTGCACAGCCATCAATAAGAACACTATACGTCCTCACATTTGGATGGCATCCATTTCTCTCCATTTGATTGAAAACGCATACAGCATCACCAAAGCTCCCGTTAGAGCACAAACCATGTATTAGTGCATTATATGCCACGATGTTGGGGACAAATCCCTCACTTGTCATCCGGCCCCAGAAGTCAAGAGCTTCACGTGATCGCCCTTTCAAGAAAAAACCTTTTATCAGAGAAGTAAAAGTGTGAAGATTGGGACTACATCCTCTCACAAACATTTTGGATAAAACAGCAAGAGACAGCTCAACGTTTCCTGAATCAGAAAGGGCGTTGATGATAGTTGTGTATGAAATAACATTAGGGTCAATCCCTTTGTTCGTCATTTCATCTAATAATTCAAATCCCTCCACAATTTTGTATTCCTTGCAGACCCCATTTATCAAAGCATTATAAACAGGCACACAGGGGGTGAATCTCATGGCAAGCTCCCTGGCTTCCTTCACCTTACCGAGCTTACACAAGGAAGATATCAATGTCGTATAGCTCACCTCATCAGGGTCACATCCCTTGCTAGACATTTCCACAAGTAATTTGTGGGCACCATCCACCCGATTATTCTTGCACAATGCTTTCAAAAGAATGTTGTATGTAAACACATTGGGCTCCATACCATCTTTCTTCATATTGTTATATATAGGGTTGATCATCTGAAACCTATTATCATCCAGCAATGCATCCAAGATGTGATTGTAAATCTTTACACTGGGTTTAACACCGAAATCTTGCATCCTATAAAAGGTTTTCAAAGCTTGCTCAGAAGAACCTGCTTGCCGATACGATCCAATCACACTGATAAATAGATCCTCAGAGCAACTAATACCATCTAACTTCATTTGCTGCAAAAGGTACTGAACACAATCCATCTCACGTTCACTCGCGACCTTCTCAATCATCATTTGGTAGGTCAGAGGGGTGTGTTTGAAAGATTTCGAATTTGTAATAGACTTGAAATACTCTAATGCAAGTGTGATATCTTGCTCATGTTTCAACCTCTTTAGAACATAGGCCTCTTTCAGAACGGGCGAATTTTCTTCATTTCCGGCTTTGAGATTCAGAATCGGATTCGTGCTGAGCACAAAAGGGATTGATGGTTTGTGAACTTTTAAAAGTAAGGAGCATCCCTCCTTCAAATGCATGATCCAAGCACCACCCAAATGTAAAAACAAAACCTCTAATTCTCTGTTTGGTAGCTGAGAAAATAAGATTAGATGAAAACACCTCGACTAAGTAAAATAGTTTATCATGCAGAGGCTGGAGATGGTTTCAGTACTCTGGGATCTCCAATATTCAAAATGCAAAATTTTCTTTCAAGCTCTTTCCTTTTCTCGGCAAACAAACAAAGGGTGCAGGAGAAGAGATTTCTTAGCAAAGAGAGTATACCTTAATTGAATCAAATCAGAAGACTTCGATCACAGTTCTGTTCTAGGGTTTTGCTTTCGACCCGTGGCTCATAGAGATTAGGGACAGACCCGTTCACGGTTTTATTGGTGTGGTAAAAATTTGAGGGAGAAAATTTTTTTTTTAAGGCATTAAATAAATATAATATGAATTAAAGATGAGAAAAATACCATAGGTGTGGTAAACCTTTAATCCTTTTTGTGGTATATTTTAAATCGTATGATAATTACTCTATATGTAGTATAATTTAAACTCGCCTAGAACAGACCAAAAATATAAAATAAAAAAATTCAGAATTTTCTTCTTTTTAGTATTTTTTTAATAGCAGGAGAAGAGGTTTCTTGGAGTATACCTTTTTTTTTATTATTATTATCTAAAAGAACTAAATTTTTCTATAAAAAGAAGTTGCCTATTACATTTAAGTTTAAATATAATAACGTTAAATGAATTTGATATTTATAATAATAATAATAATAATAATAATAATAATAATAATAATGAAGATAATAATAATAATAATAATAATAATAATAATAATAATAATAATAATAATACAAACTAAAAAATGTACTTCTATCTTTAGAATGAGAAATTCCTCATTTATATATATATATATTATATTTATTCACTTTGTATAATATTGTAATACTTTATTCTTATAATGATTAAAAAATTATTTATCTTGTAGAGAAGTAAATTCGGGCAAAATCTTAATTATCATTTCACGAATTTGTAAGATTAATATATTTAAGTAGAGTTAAGTATTTGTCGATTATCTCCTCGAACTAAATTTTGGATCACCATGCTAAATTACTTTGTAAAATCGAAAGTGTTATTGGTAGAAAACAATTATGATCAAATAAATCAATTGATAAATGTGAAAATAATATTTATTAATAGAAATATCAATTTATAGTGTGTAAAAAACATATCTATCATGGATCCGGAATTATTAGTTGCCATTAGTCTTCCCAACCTGGAAGGGATGAGATAAAAAAAAAAAAAAGATAGGGTTGAATATGGTTATTTCCTTTTTACCCAAAGTGTGTTCTACCAAACCTTTGTGAAATTATGGCTACATTCTTATATATATATATATACCATATATATATATATATATATATATATATAACACAGAACGAATACAATTGAGCTTTGGTTGATGAAACTATAAAAGCAAGAAAGATGATAGAATTCGTGGAAACATGGTTAGTTAATATTCTGTCGTCAATACCAATGACCTATAAATTAACATGCATAATTACACAGTGGAAATTTTAATATGATTATGTTTGGTCATGTTAATAAATTAATCTTCTGATTAAGTGTCGTAAGCTGAATGTTTGCTGATAGATTTATATAGCCCAATTGTCGTATGCGGTCTTGGCAGGAGGATGTATAGGGTGTACCTGATCGGTAGTTTAGCCAAAGTCATGCTTTCAGATACTTAGCGAGAGATTTACGTAAGCGTGCCGATCGTATCATGTTAGTCACCCCAGAAGTTACATAAATAATCATGTTAGGCTCTACTAATCTAGAAACATTGATAATAGTATTGATTCAGTATAAAAGCAATTGTTTGTCATTAAATGATCAAAATGACACAAAATCATAAGATATTGACAAATAGAAATGTGTATGTAATAATTTAAAGCATGATTTTTCCTTACAAAATACATGAAAATGAAAAACTCGAATTAAAACAAAGTCTGAGCTACAACAATGGTATGGTGACTTGTTCTTAAAAGCAGCGCCAAATGAGTAAGCTTTTGGTTAGTGAGTGCATTGACATATTAGTTGTGGGTGTGTACTCAGGCGAGAATGAAGGCTGCTTTTTCTGCTAATAAAAGAATTTCTGCCGTAATCTTGCTTTGAGCGAGAAGTACTTCTGTGTTTGTTAAGTAATCGGCGTAGCTACCAAAGACTTGTTGTTAAGTCACCGACAACGACAACAAAAACTTGTTAAGCAATTGTCGTAGCTACCAAAGACTTGTGTTAAGTCCACATGACGGTCTTAAAACTTGTTAAGTAATTGGGCGTAGCTACAAATACTCGTTTGGTTCAAACAATGGCCTTAACGTTGCGATTTTCAAAAGTAGCGGCGCGGGTCAGCGCTAGTAATACAGGCCAAAAGTCCAGGATGTGATCCTGAGGAAGGTGTGGTTTTAGCGGATTGAGTACCACGGAGCTGAAATTGTTCACTATTTGAGGCATTTCGATGACTTGGGGAGGAAATGTTTTCTAAACTAAAATAAGGGAATAAAATAAAGCAAAACAAAATTGGGTATGATCAATATTCACTTACGAGGATTAGTTCAATCTCGAAAGAAGCGCTAAGAGAATCTTAGGGTTGATTGCTTAGTTGGTATTTGATTTATGTTATGAAGTACTAATTGGTAGTTATCCTCACTTATCTTAATCGAGGAATGCGGTATGAGGTTTACACTTTCGTGTCTCCCCTCAATTTCTCACACCAACTACCTATTCTCCTTTCGGTCCATTTAGGTCATTAAATATGATACTTTTATAAGACAGTTCTTTCCTTGGGAATCCTATTGGTCACCTCTCGGTTCATGCAATATGACTTCCCGAACTACGCTCGAATCAATCACCTCTTGGTCCATACAATCCTCATATAGTGCTGAGATGATGCTACTCCTAATGAAATCCATCTAGTATTAGGCATTCCTAATTCCCTAGAATTCTTTGATTAGGTTAATTAGTATTTCAATTAACTAATTCATACCTTAAGAGATCCGGGATCATATTTTAGGGCGTAATCCAAGCGTCACCAAGGATGCCTTAGTATAAGCATCGAAGACCCAACTTTTAGTATGAATTAATTAGTTAAAACCATAATAATCCTAAGAACTACACCAATCAACATCAACAAAAGCACAAATTCACAAAACCACTCTAAAAGATATATAAATCAAACATCAATTTAAGTAATCAACTCCAGAGGAAAACTTAGCTATTCATTGCAACCCACAAATCTATCAAAATCATGTCTATTACATCCATAATAATGAAAGAGATGAGAAGAGAGTGAGAGTTAGAGATAGAAAACAAATATGAGATAGGAGATATATAAACTCGGCTCAAGGTTGAATGAGATCCTCTAGTTGATGGATTCTTCAATATTACACCAAATTCAAAGTAAAATGAATAAAAACTAAAACCCTAAAGTGGCTTAAGAAGAAGAGAAGAGAAACCCTAAGGAGGGTGTTCTCCTTCCAAAACATTCCCACAAGGATTGATGAGAAATTTAAAGATCAACTACCCCTACTACTCAAGAAATTCACTATTTGAACCACTAATTTTAAGAATAGATTTAACTGACTAACATAAATGGAATAAAATAATTTATAATATGATATTCTGTAATATAAAAAAAGAAAATAAAAATAAAAATAAGAAGATTAGAGAGTTCACTGAGTTACAATAACCTTCAGAATTTGCGGGATCAGTATTATGACTATCGAATCCTTGCATCAAGTTTTGAAATAAAATCCGACCATGGGGTTTGGATACGGACTTGTCCAAGAGCAAAGTAGTATAGCCTTGTAATACCTCATAACACTACACATTTCACCATTTAGAACACTATATTCCTAAACCACGCCAATGAGACTAAAGGGTTACTTTTAGGATTTGATCATCTTTAAGATCTATCTGTTTTACCGAAATCAGTACTTCACATCCTTCTCTTAGGACTGAAGACTACTTGTTCCCATAGACATGGTAATACATGCCTCCTTCAATTTCATTCCCACATAAATCTGCAATTCTTTAGAATACTCTATCTCCTTGATTAGATCTTTGCTAACACGGGATCAAGCTTATTCTACCAAATTGAGATGAAACCTTTAAAAATTAAACTGATAATTCCGTAGGATGTCCTTATACTTCGGAAACACATTTTTGCTGTCACTCAAAAGGGAACCTTAAAGTAAGAGGTTAGAACAAACACTAGTGATTTATCTGAGTGATATTCAAAGTTCATTAGTTTTGAAAATATCAATCCAGCATACGAGATTCTTGCTCTATGTTCCTCGGGAATCTCATCTACATAGTACTCGGAGGACCTCTGAGAAATCGAGAACACATAGACTCTAATGCAGGTATATTCTGCGATATCAAGAACAATTCACTATAGGAACAACACTAATTAAATCAATCTAAAATTAGAACCACAACATTCATTTAAATACTACAAAAATTTGATAACCAAAAATCAATCCCTTCCTAGAAAGAGCTCAGCCTTCTATATCTGGATCATAAGTTACAATGACTAGTTAATTAAACAAATTCATTGAAACTGTAATTAAACTGAATACAAATGAATCTTAGAAAATTTCCATATTTCATTCAAGTTCAGACATAAATGAAACTTGTTTTACAATCAATCCAGTTCGAAAAATCAACTCAGATTCTACTGCAAATTCTAAGGTAATCTAAGAGAAGATGACCAAGCATACAAGAAGACTTGGCTCCTCCCAAAAGTTCAAAGTTTCTCACAAGGAGATTCAGTGAGGCGAAAGCTGCACAACACCTAAGCGAGTTCTTATTTATAAGTTACGAAATCTTTGGTCGGGATCTAGCTGAAGTGTGGATTTCATGCGGAGCTCAATTGATGTCTTTGTCACGACAAAGTTGTTCTATGTCGCAACATTTTCGCTTACTTGTGTGTCTTTAGGCTTTGTCGTGGTCTTGTCGCGACATTGGCTTTGTTTATGTAGCTTTTGGCCTTTGATACTTCATTGTCGTGACAAAGTTGCAAAATATCGCGACATCCATGTAGCTTTTATGTTTCCATTATCTGTTGTGAGTTTGTCGCAACAATACCGACTAGCATTCTTCTTGAGTGATTGTCGCGACAAACTTTTCAAATGCCGCGATAAGGTTTCAGCATATGCCTCTAGTCTCTTCTCCATAATTGTCGAGACAAGGTTTCAGTATATGCCTTAAGTCTCTTCTCCATAAATGTCGCGACAATGATAGGAATATTACGACAATTTTAACTTTGCCCTATCCTCAAATTGTGTTGTGACGTACTTTGGAAATGTCGTGACAAAGTCCAGCTGACTTATTCTCATAATTGTCAAGACAAGGTTTTCTAAGTCGCGATATTATTTCCTTGCCTTGCACTGTTGATCTCTGGAAGTGTTGTCGCGACATGGAATCCTTTGTTGCAACGAAGCTCTTAATTGACCTCACGGCTTTACTTATTAGCCATGACGTGCTGCTGCTCGCGACATTTGTCCTTGATGTGCCATGATTGTGTCCATGACAAAGAATTTGTATGTCGCGACATTAGTAAGTGTTTCTTCATGATTTCTGCTTATCTTTTGTCGCGACATCTTTTCATTGTTACGACAATGGTTTTCTGCCATTTGCTTTGTTCTTTGTCACGACAGAGCTATCAAGTGTCGCGACATTCATTACTATCTTTTGCTTTAAATATGTCATGATAGAGTTATAGATTGTCATGAAAAACTCTTTCTGCTTTCTTCATAAATTATGTCGCGACAATGTTTTGTTGTCATTTGCCTTATCCTTTGTCGCAACAAAGTTTCGAAAAGTTGCGACATTCTTTTAGCTCTTCTACCTTAACTGGGTCGCGACATAGCTTTAGAATGTCATGATAAACCCTCTCCGCCTTCTTCACAATTTATGTCGCGACATAACTATAAATTGTGAAACCTGGGAAAAAATGTATATTTTCGGAAAAGGGCAAAACGGTAAATTTATTGAGTCGGTACAAATAAGACCCTAGATTTTTTTTTTCTAGATCTTAGATAACGAAATGGATCACACCGTTGGAATTTTCTTGCGAAATCTAGTTGAACCTGATGAACCACGTCGAATTTCGAGATAGTCGGTTTTTCACGCATATCGAGGCGGACCGGGCCAATCATGGGGTGCCATGTGGCATTAGAATAATGGGCAATTGGAGGCCAAGTGTCATACCTCTATGGTGCATGCAACTAGTGGGGGTTTTGGTGACATGAGAGACACTTGTCCGTCGAGACAAGTGTCAGTGAATTGAAACTTGTCTAGCACCATGGGAATGAGTTTTAGCCAATTGGAAGGATGAGAATGAATCCAAGCATTGTGAGGAATAGAAAGTTTCATGAGGCGGGAGGAGGGGAAGGACATTAGCTGTGGCACAGGGCGAGTCAGGTTCATGTGGGCCCGAGGTGGGAAAGAAACCCCGAAACTAAGCGAAAGAAAGGAAGAGAAAGGAGGAGGAGGAGCGAAACACCTCCATTTTTTGCAAGGTTGAAGGATCAGGATTTGATCCCTTGCGCTCTGAGGTAGGGCTTTCTGTTGGTATTTTCATGCTTGGCGTAAATGGCATTGGTTAAATTTAGTTTGTGACCGCAATGGAGGAGATTTGTGTATAGGATAAATGTTGTGTTTAGGAGGTGATGCCTAGTTTTTTTTTTCCTTCGCCCCTTGGTAGGTGTTACGGCCCTTAGCAGCCGCCTTCGTCGAGATGAGTTATTCTAGTTTCTGGGTAAACTAGACTTAGATGAAAACACATCTCCTTGAAATAGGTATATCCAATTTCCGACTCCTTTTGACTCAAAAATGTATTCAAAGTGGAGCTAGGTTTAAGCAGTTTTCTTGTGCTGTGTTGAGATCTCGTGACTGTGTTTTGGCCATAACTTGGCCATCAAACATCAAAATTGAATGATTCTAATTTCTGGGTAAACTAGACTTATAGGGGAACATATCTCCTTGAAATAGGTCTATCGATTTTAGGCTCCTTTTGACTTAGAAATGCATTCAAATGGGAGTATGTTCGACGGTTCTGGTCTTGTTTAGCCCGAAGTAACCACTGTTAAAAACAGTGTTTCCAAAACTGCTTCTCCTTGCTTTTATATCAATTTTAAATCATGGATTTTGTGATGTCTAGGGTTAATCTCTATACTCAGTTATGATGGTATGAGGCTTGAATCTTAAGCCATTGTGAATTGTGGATCAAAGTGCCATCTCTTGGTTAAGAGATGACATGATGACTTTATTGTGTGTTCCAAACAATTGGAGTTATATGTGTTGTGCTTGAACATGGCCATGTTTTAGCATGTTCGACTGTGGGGTGAGGTGCTATGTCCCGACACGGAGGCGTGAGCCATGACCTCTATTTTCCTAATTGATGTTAGGAGTTATGGGAATGTATGCTTACATGATGTATTGAATTAAGTGAGTGGAATTCTAGCATGACAACATGTAAATTGATATTGAACTGAATATATGAACTGCCATGTGCATTAGTCATATGGGTTCGTAGTGCATGCACAGTAATGCAATTAAAATGTCCATGTAGAGGTCTTCATACATTGGGCATGAGTTTGAGTGAGTTTGAGTGCAGTGGCACAATTGCATTGCATTGGTGTATGACAAATCACTGCGTTACATGGGTGTGTGTACATGGTATTGATTTGGCACTGCGTTTGGTGCTGAATTATGTGGGCTCGGGAATGGGACGAAGTCTAATTGAGTCACACAGTGTTAAATGAAAATGGAAAATGAATAGTGTCGGACGTAGCAAGTAGGGGATAGACACCCCCCTCAGGTGAAAATCCTGAAAACCTGGTTAGACAACGTATTCATCGGTGAAAGCCTAAAAAATGTCGGAGGGTGTAAGAGACCCGCGATGAGACCCTGGAAAGTTCTGTTGCCCAAAAAGACACGAAACGATTAAATAAATATCACATAGATTATGGGTTGTGTGATGGGAGTCGGGACTGACTCGGTATTGATTTCCCATTGGCACTTGCATTAGGTGGTGGGTCGGAGGTTGATGTTACATAGATGGTGTGTCTCATACATGCATTAGTTTTTCCATGATAGGATAGCATGCATAGATTGTGTTGTTTGTGGCTTGTGAAATGATCGTTTCTGCATGTCTTGGCACAGGTGGGAGTAAGCGCAGTAGGTTTGTTTCTACTGAGCATAGCTTACCCCGTCGTGGGACCCCCTTTTAGGTACGGATCACGTGTAGGCAAACGACGCTCCCTATAGGCTAACAATTGAGAAGAGGGTCGGGTTGTGGCCTTAATGTATTTTTGTATATGTATGAGAACTGTTACTCGTAATACACATTCTGTTTTGTATATTGGAACAACATTTGGTTCTAATGCATGTATTTGTACCATATGTGTGAGTGAGGTGCTATAACTCTCACGTTTTGTATACGGATTGTATGAAGTTATTTTGTGTATTTATGAATTAAATATGCAGGGATGAGTCTCGGTATACGAGACATGTGAGTGCGATATCGGGATACCCGATTTCCATAGACTTCTTTAGGTTAACAGGTTGTCGACGAGACCCCCGGGTTTTGGGGCGTCACATAAATTGTTGCGACATTCTTTCAATTGTGCTTTTGGATAATCTTCATGCTCTTTGTTACGACATAGATTTGATTATTGCGACAAACTTCTCTTGGTTGTCTTGAACTTTTGTTGCAACATAATTCGGAAATGTCGCAACATTCTCCATTTTTCTGCCTTAGCCATTTTTGTTGTTTTTCTTGCTGATTTTTGCTTATTTCTCTAAATTCCTACAAAACACAAATCTGGTTGAAGATTCAATAATTTCGCATTAAATTGAATTTTTAAGCCTCAAATATAAATGAAAAACGGACTTAAAAAAAGATGAGTTTCACACTCATCAAACTCCCCCAAACTTAAAGTTTTGCTTGTCCCCAAGCAAAGAAATGAAATTTTTGCTTGTCCTCAAGAAATTAAGCTTTTTAAGGCCATTTTTGTTCTGCAACAAACATCTTTTTCCTTTAAATCCAACAAATCAGATTAAAAACATGATAGTTGTAATATCACTTTTGAACAAGTTTTAAATCCAGAATGAAGTAGATTTTCAATTACGTTCACTAAATAAACAAATAGTTCATATAGTGTAAACAATTCAATTATTTGCCCTCGATTAGTGAGTGTGTGATGGTCTTCCCCCTTTATCAATCTAGCAAATTAATTAATCTTCTAAGATACTAATCAGTTAACAAACTTCTCCCTGATTTTTCTAAGGTCCCATAGACTTGTTGGTCATATTAATCTCCACTAATGTAAGCAGACACAACCTTCAAGATCAAATAGGTCTTTTAGGCTTGTAATGTTTGACTTGGGCTTTGGGTAGTTAACTGGTCATTTCCGGCTCAAGTTTACCCAAGCTGTATGTACTTTCTCAACACTTTGCTTTCATACTGCTCATCCTTTCTTTTCTATTCAACTTATTTTTTCAAAAGCACCCCCAAACTTAATTGGGTGCTTTTTTGCATACTTTCCATTGTGGCTTTTTCTTGCTCCACTTTCAGAATTCACATTCAGTTCTTCATATTAGAAGCTTTTTACTTTTCATTTCCTATCAAGGTTTATAGAATGGTGCAATGTTTTGTCTTTTTAAGTTTTCTAACCACCCTTAGAGAGCTTTGGGTTAGCAGCTCCCATGCCAGTTGACATTAGGGTACTAGGTGTTTAAACACCCCTCAGAACTTAATTGCTCAAGGGAGGAAGGCTACAAGACAAAACTCATTTCACCTTGATACTTTTGTTTTTTAGCTTCTTAAACTTATGTTGTGCACCTTCTTTAGTATATCTCCACTCAAGTGACCCACTTTTCACATCCTTAATTCTCATCATTCTTTTCTCTCTAAAAAAAATTATTCCCCCAAACTTGTTCTCTTAAATCATTTCTTTGTGGCTCATTACGCATAAATTAGGCGAACATAGGGTTCTAACTACTAAAGTTAGCTATGGGGAAGGATTAAGGTTACATTATATGGCTTTGATGATGAGAGTGGCAGTAGGCTCAAATAAGGTACTAATGTGTATGTGTAACGACACAGAAAACCATAACAGGTTTTATAACATGTTCGAGTGTAAAATAAATTAAATTACTTATATTTTAAAGGCGTTTAAACTATTTAAAAGCGAAAAAATAGTAAAAACGGAAATTTTACAAAGTGAATAAATTTGGTAAAAATGTCAAATGAGGACCTAAGGGTCATAAATGAGGAGTGTAAATGTTAAAATGAAAATGAAAGTGAAATGAAGTGAAAATGAAGAGTTAAAACGAAAAAAAAGAGAAAAGAGGAATTAGTGGGCTAGCCAAACAAGGCCTTATGAAAGAATAAGGTATTAAGACTAAAATGTGGTCTTTGAGAGACATAACTCTCATTCGTCAAAAAGGGAGAGAAAATCAAGAAAGGCTAGACATCTGGTTGAGTGAGGAAGGGAGTTGAAGGGTGATTTTTGCTCCAGGTGAATCAACGAAAAAGTGATCAAGAAGAAGGAGGAAGCTATAATGCTTAAGAATCAAAGGTTTTGAGGTAAGAAAAACTAAACCCTAACCCCCTTTTTGTTGTGTTGGGGTTGGTAAAAACCCCAAATTTGGATAAAAAGTGTTTTTATTGGTTATAAACAAGTTTTAGGGTTGTATTGGGTTAGAATTCGAAGTGTTTTGTTGGTTGATATTGGTTTGTTTCTGGATTAGGAGAAAAGTTTTGGCTAGGTCAAGCAAAAACTAGTGTTTTCATTTCTTTTTGCAAGGTAAGAGTAGATCCAGTCTAAACCCTCGAAAATCTAATTGTATTTATGTAGAAATGAACCTTAAACTGAAACCCTAGAATGGCCGACTGATTTTCTTCAGTTTGTGCTATGTTCTGAGCCAAAAATGGATTGGTTTAAATGATCAGAAACTAATTGTAAATGGACAACTGCATGTGTGTTCTATTATGAACCACAAATGGATTGATTTGAGTGTTTGGTAACTGTTTTCAAGTGGATTAAACATGAAAAAGAAGAAAAGAAAACGAAGACAGAGAATGCAGGAAAGTTTCGCAAACCTACAAAAATTTTCACAGGAGTTGCGAAATTTTGCAACCCATGCGAAAAAATTTCGCAGGGGCTGCGATATTTCGCAAAGCCTTTGAACTCTTTCGTCCAAACTCCGATTCGCTCGTTCTTAGACTCTATGGAAAGCTCTTTGAGTCTAGAATATAACCATATTCCATTTAATGGCATTTGGTTCTCACATATTTGCTAAAAATTTGATTGTTGCACCAAGTGTACTAATTGCTTGGTTGTGTTAAGGTTGAAGTTGAGTTTTCCCTTTTCCAATCCCCTAAGTGTAAATGAATAATTGTGGGGCGTTCCATAACCCACAAATAGAATTAAAAATGAGGCTTAACAATGCCTAAAACAAATGTTAAGGATTTTCTAAAGAAAGGAAGAATGTATGGAAAAGGGGAGTCGGGTAGAAAGTAAACCTTAATAGAACTCTTAGAATACCCGACTAATAATATGATTGTTAATTGTATTGGAATAAGGGCTGACAAGGAGGAAAGCCCGAATTGATCCAGATTCTGAGGATTGGAATCAAACTACAACAAGCTTTTTGATTTGTTCTTCGACTCTCTCTTTTGTTTCTATTTTGGAGTTTGTTCTCCATCCAATCTCTTCTTATTTCAAGTCTTACGATCATTGTTCTATTATTAAAATGATTTTCAATAAACTGCATATTGAAGTGTTTTAATTGATTTGAGGCAATTAATTGTGAAATGATTTGCATATGAAAAATTGCATGGTATTGAAAAATAATTATTAGCCTTATAGATGTATATCTTATATTATATTTTTCTATGAATGATTTGAACGTCCTTAATAGAATATTAGATTAAATTAGAGTTAGGATAGATTGGTATACCAATAAGGATCAAAAAATTAACATGCTGCTTATTTGGCTTACGTAATGATGTGTTACTCGATCGTAGCCCGGCGGAAGCGTATCGATAGTGTTCATCGAATGATTTTTAATAACGATTAGCGATCCGGAGTGGGAGGATCGTCTTGTGTTATGGCGAAACTTGCCCACATACGACTGCCAGCGAGGCGGAGTACCGGTGATAGTTATCGTACGCAGAAAGCATGAGTTAGGGTACCTGTAAGGGCAAATGAAAAAGAAAATTATGAAATGCATGATTTGTGTTTGAATGATTTTGTGTTTGCATGAAAGTGCATATTTGGAATGATGGAAATCAGCTGCTTTGCATAAATGAATGTATATGAAAATGAATATATATATTATGTCCATTGATCATTCAAAAAGGGTAAAAGGGCATTGTTTTAGAAAAATGCATGACTTGATTTAAACTGAAATGGAATAGATTATTATTATAGAACCACTAAGCATGAAAAGCATCTTTAGGCGTTGTTTTATCGTCGCGTGAGTATGAGTAGAAAGATGGCACCAGGACCCGAGAGAGAAGATCGTCGGACGCAAAGTCAACGTCAAACAGAGCGGAGTATAAGTAAATGCTCCGTCTCATGCATATCATTTCATTCATGATATTTTGTAATTATTTTGCATTGAACTTAAAGATGTAAAAGTCTTCATAAGAAGATCATTTTATATATATATATATATATATATATATATATATATATATATATATATATATATATATATTTAGAAAATATGGAAATGTATTTTATATTGGACAACCGAGGGTGAACTTCATAAATATTTTTGTAAGTGTATTTGAAAAGGCATGGAATGCCAATTTGTATAAATGTGTTATTGAGAATAGTTATATGAGCCTTATTTAAAATTAAGGAATGTATATTTTGTTTTATCAAATCTGATTAAATTGTTATAAAAGAACACTTGGGTGTGCCGCTAATATGCACGTGCACCGCTAGAAAGGTAGGTTTTGAAAGAAGGCTCAAACTTTTCAAGGATGACCTAAATCATTTCTTGTTAGTTGTGTTTTCTAAGATTTCACCTCAAATAATAATATAACAAGTTCTAGGACTCTAGGGAGATTAAAACTGTGATGGATCTCAAAAGATGTCCCTAATCTCAGCACAATTAGTTGCATATGTACTTTTGACCATGTGCATGTTTTTAGGGTTCATAAGAACTAAACTGTTTATAAAAACAGAATTATAAGCCTTATTTGTTCCATTATTTGTTTAAATCTTCATGAGTCTTGAATTTCAACTTATTCATTAATAATATCACAACTTCCAATTTTCATTTAAGCTCATCCTACCCAATTTCATCTAATAATTTCTTGTTTGGTTTCTAAACATGCTGTTGTGCTATATCAACATTAAGTTCATTTTGATTCATCAATCTATTTCAACTTAATCATCATAGCACAATTAACTTAATAATCATCATTCAATTTCAACCAAACATTCAAACTCAAAATATTCCTTATTCAGAATATGAACCAAAAATGCAAAAATTTAACACAAGGCACAATTTTCCAAATTCATCAAAAGATTTCTTTCATTCATTGGAGCAATTACAAAGAGAGTTTAGACAAATTTTTTCACACAAGGAGCTCATCTTAATGTAGTCCTCTTATAGGGGAAAAAGGTATCTCTCTAGGTTACTCAGGGTTGGTAAAAGGTATAAAAGGGTCTGTCACATCCTTAGGCACTATGGTATAGAGTACATAATCATAAATCTGGATTTTTAGCAGTGGCACTTTCTTCTTACCTGACATTGTCTTCATGACCCAATCTAAGATTTCAACATTCCCCTTTACGAGCTCACTCCACCTCTTGCCTATTGATTCAAATGTACACCTGTTGTTGATCAATTCCTGAGTTGTGACCCTTAGGTTATCTTACAATGTTGCAAATTGTTCAACCATCCTATATCTCTTGACTCCAGAGCAGTTTTCATGCTACGGTCTCTAGCTTCCATCATTTTGCATAGATTGAATTCTCGCTTCCTTGACTCTTCCCAGAAAATTGCATCTCTAGCTCTTAGCTCTTCTCTCCACATTACATCCATCTTTTCTATCCACTCTTTCCATTCCAAGTCTCTCTGTCTAATTACCTCTTCTAGGTACTGGTCTCTCTTTCTTAGTTTTGTATCCAGATATTCATCTTTGAGTTGCAATTGAGCTTTCAGTTGATCATATCTTTCCTTCATCCTTTGCTCCATTCTAACCAACATATCCATGATATTTGCATTGTTGCTTTGCTTCCTAGAGGTTCCAGCTGGCTCTTGGTGATATTCCTTAGCATCTAGAGACAGATTCCAAATTAGGCTCATATTCCTATGCCTTTCTTCTCTTTCTTTTATTGAGCTCACCACAATGGCTTGCTTATTCTCCCTTACATGTAAAGGATCCTGACCCGGATTAACCTCATGAACCCGAGGGGACCTCCCGGCACTCCAACGGATATAGAAATTTTTCCTCAAAACACTAAACTAAAATCCATGGAGCGAACCCCTTTACAATCCTTAACATATCTTTAGAAAATAATGCGGAAGTGAAGTGGTAAATTTTTTTTCTTTTTTTTTCGGCTTAGTTTAGATTTTTCAGAAAATCGGCCAGGATTTCCCTGCATTTGTCGGACTTTCCCAAATTTACAAAAACTGCGAAAACATTTAAAAACACTTCTAATCTTTCAATTACCGACTTAGTTTAGGACTCCTCGTCCACAACCCGATTAAGCACACACAACTCAATCAAGCAAAATATACACATATACATTTATTTACTTCAATCATAAGCATTTCAAAACTTCTTAAATTCCATGCCTTGGTTTATAAAAAGTTGGGTTTAGGCCGGATAAGCCGACCGCCTCGTACCGTCGGTACGAGGATCGAAACTGCGTAGTTCCTTTTCACCTTTTCAAGAAAACCACGACTAAACATTAACCATAACTTCCATTTTAATCCCATAAGCACATTCATTTCCTTGACCACGTCGCGTCGCTGTCCTGAGCGACCTTAAAATCTACGCAACCAAGGAAATGACCAAAATACCCTTTACTTTACAAAATGACCTTAATACCTCAATTCAAATCCTTTTCTTTGTTAACCAATTCCAATGCATTCTAGGTTAATATTCACCTAAAACACATGGAAGTACCAAACTACCCTTGGCCTCTCATTTCCCTTGCAGAAAATATGCACAAACCATATTTCAATTTTGTTCCATTTTCTTCCATTCTAATCACTCCAATCTAATGCATACCTCAATTTCACTAATCTCTAACCAATTTCAACATGTCATACAAAATGCACTATCAAACCTAACCATCACTCACTTTATTTTTTCAAACCTAACTTTAATCCATTTCTCAACTTATATCAAAATGTATCATGATTCAACCTTAAATACCACAATTCTAACATCCATATAAGAAAATCAAAGCATTGGGCATGAAAACATTAAATCCAACTCCACCATTAGAAACTTACTTGTTTCTTGGTTTCTTTTGGCTTCATCCTTGATACCGCGGAGATCACTTGGAGAGCTTGAAGGAGAAGAAAAATCACATCTCCCACCTTGCTCCACCTTGGCCTTCTTCTTTCTCTCTTTTCTTTCCTTTCTCTCCTCTCTTTTCTTCTCTCTTCTCTCTCATGGTCGTCCAAGCTCTCCTCTTGTTGGAGAAGTCACTTCTTGAATTTTAGATTTTAACCTACACTTGAAATTGCACCAGGCCATAAATCTCATTGGTTGATACAAAGTGACTTACACATGTCACCTTGTCATTGGTCCATTTACATAGTCACAATTCCTTAATCCATTATTTAAATGCATAACAGCCATTAAGAAAAGGTTTTGATTGGCTCTCTGAAAATATCTCACTTATATAAGATTTTACTCGGTTTAAGCCTTATCTTGCTTTTATACGGAATTAAGCGTCAAAAATATTCTATGGTCATCAAACTTCAAATTGACTGCATGAAATATTCTAATTAAATCCTTCACGGTGGATTCAGGTTACGACATCATCAAATCGGTTAGAAATCGCATTAAAACCGAATGGGACAATAGCGTATTATTATCCGAATTACGTTCGGATTGTCTAGAAACTATCCAAACGGACTCCGTTTCACTCAGTTTCAGTTTTGTTAGACTCTATAATTAATTTCGGACATTTTCGTATTTTCGACCCAATTTCCGAAAAATTTCGGTAGCGGGCTCCAAATTTGGTCCGAATCACTATTCATAAATCTCGATTCTCTTCTAAATATCAGTTCAAAGTCATAGGAATGAAATTTCTTAAAATTCCCTCTATGACCCACACTCGATGGGATATAATAGAAGAATTACTATTCCTTAGGGCATCCGTTGAAAGGGTACCATTTCACTTTGGCATATGCCAAATATGGCGTCTGGAGCGTTCTCGATTTTAATCTACCCTCACTTATCGTTTGGACTCTAATCAGTTCAACAACTACCATTATAATAACATTCAATAAGGTTGAGGGTTTCTAACATACATGTCTTCTTCTTGATTTCTTGCACCTTCTCTTTGCCTTTTACGGGTGGAAGTACGAGTTGCCGATAAGTGTCAAAGGAGAAGTCCCGGGACACCTTTCTTCTTCTTCTTCCTAGGTTCCTTATACCCCTCCTAATATGCATAGCTTGGTGATTGTTGCTGGGTGTGGAATCAATCCTCTGTAATTGCTACGGTAGTAGTTCTAAATAGATGTCTCTATGATCTTCCCCACATTCATTTTATATCCCTTTAGAATGGCATACATAAGTAATGTCTCTTCCTTTCTCATCGTGCTGAGGTGCCTTGAAGGTAGGAAGACTGAACCGAGGAAGTAAAATCATACTTTTGCTTCCTCAGTCAGTGATCCTCTTGCAATGGATTCATAAGGGTTCTTCTTTGTTGAATTCCATTCACCTTTTCTATCCGTGAGCAACTTAACAATCTTTTGGTGGTCTAGATCCTTTAGCAACTTCTTGAACTTCGATCCATCCTTCCGCTCTTTCAGATTATATGTCTTGTTGATCTCCTCCCTGTTGAAGGAGATCCATTTTCCTTTGACGTAGCACATTTTTTCTTTCTTCCCAACCAAGTTTGCAAAAAATTCTCTCACTATTGCAGCAAACCCAATTGGTTTGTGCTCTCACAATAAACTCCAACCTCTCTTCTCAATCACCTCTCTAAATGGTGATATGAGCTTGTTAAAATCTCTTTCCTCGATGAAATCCTTTTGCTTCATTGTTTGTTCCATGACAGCATGCGCTCTATCAGAAACAAAATCATCTACTTCCGCGTCTTTCCCTTGCTCTGTTTCTACCTGCTTTGCATTTGTGACGCCCTAAAATTCGGGGGTCAGATTGATACTTCATCAACGTGGAGATAACTGTGGATATCGTGTAACTATTACCACAACATTGTGTCCCATTTCTGCAGGGATCCATAATTTAACAAAAATGGAGTACAGAGTCTCCTTTGTACGGAGCTCTATGTCAAACAGCTCTACACAATATACAATAACATGACCCATCCGAGGCCCAATATAACACAATGATCACACCGAGTCCATTTATGAGTAAAAATTGACCACACCAGGCCCATTTATCCACATTCATATAAAAACATATAAAACTATATTAAAAACAATCCATACGAGTTCAATTACAACTCTTTTACATAAAGGTACATGCCAAAACTAGTTTGTTCCAAAAATTTTACAAAAAGAATTATAAAAGCCACAAGTCAGCTTTTTTCACCCTTAAGGTCCTGAATGTGAGCCGCCCACCGGTGTATATCCCGCACTTGAAATGTTTTTCTTGTATAGGGTGAGCCACGCCCAATAGAGTAATTCCTATGGAGGCTACTCCCTACCTAAGTGCACATGCAATGCTCACATTTGACAATTCATATTCACATCAACAATTCCAAGTAAGAATATGCAATTCTAGGTTGGAATTCTACATGTCATGCTATGAAATGAGATGAGACTCATTCATGCACCATACCCCGAGTCCTTACCAACTCCCATCACACAATGCAATGCAAATGTGTGATCAAATCAGTCATTGATGGATTACATCCAATGATCCTTTTCGAAATAAAATCATGTGTTTATAAGCCAAAACTTGTTGGGTGTTAAACCTCAAACGATCATTTCATATACAAAACTCATGTGTCCTGGCCCGAGGCGGCCGGATTGTTACAGTGTGGCCTTCTTGCTTGTGTTAGGAAAGGGTGTCACAAATCTGAGAACTATAAACTTGTTAACTTATATAATTCTAACAATTATCTCAAAAATATAAGCTTACAAAAAAAATTTCATACACACCCACCGTAGTGGTAATTACAGTGTCATGTACATATATCTTGAGTCCTATTTACTTGTACTTTTAAATTTACACTGTCTCTAAAATCTTACATTTACACATTCACTACAAGTGGGAATCTCAAACACCACATGTGGTGGACTCCCTACGGTTAATGTTATTGTATGCGAATATCACGAACTTCACTCTTCGGTACTACACGGATAGACATAGTCTGTAGCTTTATAAAGCAGTGGGAATCCATAAATAATAGACGCCACTATAACGATTGTCTAATACTTCATAACATTTTATTCATAATACATATTACTTCTCATATCATTATAATTCAATTACATATTGCATTTCATATAATTTTCATGTTTCACGCCTTTATAAACATTCCAAAAATTTCATCTCATCTTATGTCATACCTGCATATTCCAAAGAAGTGGATACGAGAAAAGAAGCGTATGTACCGAGAATGTCTTATCGGTGTATGAGGCAGTGATCTATAGAGCGTATTATGTTGTATGACCAACGGGGCCACTCTGATCAACGGGATCAATAATCATCGACAAACGGGGTCACTCGTACATAAAGCTGTATCTTTCAACATATTTATCCACCCTTAGGCATGCACATCTATCCGACTACCGCCAGTCATAAGCGGTTAATCGGGTTTCTAGTATGTTTTCTTAACAATCTTTCAAATATCAAAACACATATCCCATATATATGAATAATTATTGATATCCTTTATACATATGAGATATTCACTGTCAATTATTCTCTTGAACATGTGAGATAGTTTCACATATTTCTTATATTCATTTGACTGTATTCTGTGTTTCTTCATATAACTTTTGCTCTGATTTTTAGTTTTTGTAACCAGTGCACTGACCGAGTTCGAGGCGGCTCTGAGTCCATTTTTGACTACAATTTTGACCTTGTAAACGGGATTGTTAGACAAAGCGATCTTCACTCTATGTCTTAAGTTTCTTATAGTTCAAAAATCATGTTATTTGGACTTTTAATTTTGGAGATATAGTCTATACATTCCGAATTGTTCCTGGACAGTTTTCAAGAACAAAATCTAGAATTGTGTCCTATATTTGAAAATTTTCTAGGAACGATAGAGGCATAATTTGACCATACTTTCTTCATGAAAGTTATTCTCTCAGATGTCTAGTTTGTACAGAAATTTGAATCATCTCATTCTCAAGTTATGATTTAAACAATCAGAATTCCTCCAGTTTAGGGGATTGTTTTGAGATAGGTTTCAGGGATAGAATTGTTCCCTTATTTTGAAGAATTTTTGGTAACAATGGGGACTAAATTTGGCTATGCTTCCTCATAAAAGTTGTTCTACAAGAATTCTAGATTACACAGAAATTGGAATCACTCAATTTGGATGAGTGAAACTCAATTTATGACCTAAACACCAAAACTGTACCAAAATAGAGGATAACCCGACAGCTTACCCGTATTTTTACTTTAGTCTCAAAAAAGGGGACTTAAGTTTAAGTTTGCTTCTTAATACCTTCTATACTTTTGTAGGTTTACCTCTTAGGGTTCTTTTCCAACTGGAATCACTCAATTTGGATAACGAATGACCAAGTTATGGCCAAAACAAAAACATCGGTTTTGTTAAAATTTTGACAACATTTCCCCTAAAACCCCAATATTTTCTTTATAAAAAAAATTCCTCAATTGAGGACCACGACCAATCAATCATGTGACACCCCTATCCCGGGGGTCCCGTTGACAACCCGTCAACCTATAGAAACCGGTGGGTGTCGGGTAACCCGACACCACACCATCATGTCTCATTTATTGGGATCCATAATTTAACGAAAAAATCGGACAGAGTCTCCTATGTACGGGAAGCTCTATACAAAATACAACTTGTATAACAATACATCACATGACAATGACCACTCGGCCCCATTCAACCATACCCTGAATACTATACATGCAACTATATAGTGATATGTTTACAAGAGTTTAATTATACACTCTTATACAAAATGATATATTAAAATGATCGTTCTAATATACATATACAAAATATGGTCCAAAGCCACATCCGACTTTCTTCATATGTGCGGTCTCGAATGCGAGTCAACCGCTTGCACCTGACCTGTACTTGAAAGGGGGGGGGTCCCATGACGGGGTGAGCAAAGCCCAATAGTGATAATCTCCTACAAGGGTTATTCCTCTCTTCTTTTTTACTTTGCTTTTTCGTTTTATCCTTTTTTTTTTCTTTTTTTTATACATGGCGTAATGTCCATCTCTCATTCGGGTTTGTTTCTGCCTTGAAACAATTTTTTTCTTTTTAGTTCAATTTAGTTTAAATGAACTTAGCTCAAGCCATTTCTTGACTTCCGATATTTTCGTAAAAATCTCGTCCCTGGATTCACTGACAACTTATTACCCAGAAAATCGTAAACATTTAGATTGTCTACCGAGTGACGAAATTTTTTCTAGGTCACTAGATTCGAGATGAGATTTACTTGACATGAAGTCAATTTCATCATCGAGGATCCTAGAAGAATTTTAGGCTTCCCTAAACCATTTTGGCAATTTATTATTATTATTATCATTTTGCCAATTTAAAAATTCCGAATTTTCTTAGGTTTTACAAATCAAAACCAAAGCACAACAAAACAACTTCAAATGCGACTTAAATGTCCCAGTACTTTTCATACAAAGTTAGGGTTTTCCTAACTCAAACATAAACAAAGGAGTTTGGAGAATTTCCAAACATACTCAAACTTATACAAGTGCCCATACTTTCCATACAAGTGTTTCCATACTTATAGTTCCTTTGATTTCCATACCCTGATCTTCAAAGACTTGAACCAAACTTCTCATTTTCTTAACTTCTTCTCTCTTTCTCTTCTTTCTTCTTCCTTCTCTTCTTACTTGTACAAAGATAGCCAAGAAATGGAGTAAAATCACCAAGGATGGCTTCCTCTTCTTTAAACCCATAAGCCTAGTTTCCTCCAAGCCAAAATGAACTCCCCTCAATCAATAGAGCCAGGGTATTTGATATTATCCATCTTTCTTCTGAGGCCTTGTTTGACTTTTCTTATTTTTTTGTTTAACTTTCCTATTTTTTTGCATTTTAGTCCCTCTTCCATATTCTAATTCTTAAACAGAAAGCTGTCTGATTTAATTAAGCATATACTCATCTTCATTTATGACATGAGTCGGCAATGGCGAAGCGTTTTACTATTTTGCTTAAGCTGCGAATTAATTAGTTTTATCATTTTCTCACTTAGCATTTAAATTAGGAGAAAAATACACATTCTACTTTTATCTATCTATTGGCATATTATAAAACCTCTTAGGGTATAATTTGAAGTCAATTACGGTCGAGTCTCCTTCTGAATACATACGCCTTGCTACATTTTTGGACTTTCATAGTTGGGTGTATGAACGATGCTTAGGGTCTTTTCGCTGAGAGGGTATTGCTTTTCTTTATTTCAGAGAATTTAAGTTTTACATGTCATCACAAAGCGTGATATGTTGGACTTTGTCTAGCGATGCCCGAGCCCACTCATCAATCACCAAATGTGGTGTTTGATCCCAACAAGGCACTCACACCCATGAAATGGGATGTTCTCGTGCATATGCAATGTAATGCACCATTGCATGTCAATATCATGTCACATATGTAATGAATGTCATATGGACATTTTAATTTTTACAATTCATCATGCATCATGGACAATTATATCACATGCATATAATCTCCAATTAAATACTCACACCACTGTCAATATATTAAAACACATATATTAACATTTTATCAAACAACAACAACCAAACATGTTATCACAAAATCAAGCAATAACACACTTAACCCTCAAGGCAAAGTGTGGCATGTAAAATGCCCACAAAACAGCTCCTTACCCGGGCATAAAAACTGGCTAAACAGGCTTTTAAGCTGGCTAAACAAGCCCTTAATAGTCTAGATTATTCTCTTTATCCAAACAGCCCCTAAAAACATTTTTTTTGGACATTTCACAAACAATCACAAACCAACTCACAAAGTCGACCACAAACAAACCATAAAACAACCATAAACCGTTTTTAAACAGTCCAAACAACCCCTTAACAGCCATAAATCGGATTTTTAATACAAACAACCCCTAAAAACAAATTTTTGGACAATCCACAAACAGTCACAAACCATATCACAAAGCCAGCCACAAATAAGCCATAAACCGTTTTTAAATAGCCCAAATAGCCCCTTAGGGTAGAAAATAGAGCGAAACAGCCTCTAAAACCATCATTTGAACATGTCATAAACACTCACATAGCAACCCACAAAACCGACCACAAAAAGGCCATAAAACTCACCAAACAGCCCTTTAAACATGCTAAAAATAAGCCAAATAGCCCCTTAGGGCAGAAAATAGAGCCAAACAACCCCTAAGGGTGGAAATAGAGCCAAACAACCCTTAAGGGTGGAAATAAACCAAAGTAGAAAGAATATCTACCTCTTAACGTGTAGTAAAATGGTAAGAGTCTCGAGAACACCTCCTAAACCCGAAAACTTTGATTTTCCCCAGATCATCTCCTTTGGATCTTTGGTGAAATCCCTCCTTTTTGGTACACACGCATAGCCCTCATTGAGGCAATGAACTTTAGTTCTTGGCCCGACGAATTCCGACCTACGGAACTCCGTGGATCGTTGAAAGAAGTCTTGGACTCTTTCTTTCTCTCCCTCTTGCTCTTTCTCACATTTTCGCCCAGCATAAAATGAGATATTTTCTGCCCAAAATCCCCTTTTAACCCCTTCTTGTCATTTTAAATACTTGGCCCACGTCGCGCCACGTGTCCACGACTTATTTGGGTTCGTTTTCTCTCAAAAATGATTAATTTTGTCTCAATTTAAGTTCAAATTATTTTACATGAATTTTAGTTAAATTATTTCTCAACTTTCAAGATTTTCTCAAAAATCTCATTTTTTGGGTTTACCAGACACCCTGTCGCCTCGAAAATCATGAAAAATCCGACTATCTCAATTTGTCTGGGTAACTAGATTTTGTGAGACGAATCTAACAGTGAGATTTGTTTCGTCATCCGAGATTTATAAAATTTTAGGTCTGCGGTCTATATTGTAGTGACAATTTACCGTTTTGCTCTTTTTCGGAAAAAATCAAATTTACCTGGGTTTTACAGCATTTCTCTTCCTCTTTCTACTTTTTTCTTGTGGTTGCTCTTTTTCCATTCTTGTTTCAACCCTTTCCTCTTGAATAGCTACAATCTGTAGCTCAAGAGTTGCTTCTTCCCCACTGACTTCAACATACTCTTCCATCATTTCATTCAGCTATGGGATCAGGTTTTGTTACTCAGACATTTTCATTGGTTAGACTGGGTTATAGGGTTTAGGAAAAAGTTGAGGAAGGTTTCTAGGGCTCAAAGGCTTGAGAGATGGAAAGAGAAATTCAAATTTGTCTAAGGGTCCCAAAACGGTTGATGTCTCTTTTAGAGGTTTGGGAATATGTCGCGACTATGAAATTCCATTTCGCGACACAACAATAGCCTTAAAAACTAAAAGTTATGTCGCGACTTTTGACATTCGTGTCGTAACATTCAAATTATTAGTCGCAAGACAGAATTTTCGCGACAAATATTTCTATGTTGCGACATAGAAATGACTATTAGAGCCAGATAATGTTGTGATAAAGATCTTTTCAGGTAAACTAATGTCGCAACAAAATTTTGAGCCTTCTAAGTGAATGTTTGTCGTGACAAAGATTTTAAATGTCACGACATAAAAATGTCACGACAATAAAATATATTGTCACAACAAACTAGCCTTAAGTTGATGAGGGCCAGGTATTTGTCGCGACAAAAGAAAGTTGTGTCGAGACAAAATATACACTTTCATCACAACTTTTATTTTACTACAGATTTGAGCCTTTTTTTTTTCTATATCAATATACAAGACATCAAGCAATATATTTCAATCACATAAATCACAAAACAATTTTAACACTAACAAAGTATCTCAACTCAAGCATGAACAGTTAAATTCATATTCTTTAACCAAACATGTATGCAATTATACAGAAAATATAAGAATTGAATAAATAAGCTAATTTGGAACTTCTCACAATTGTAGAGCATGATCTATCTCTTCAAATTGTACAAGTTCATTCATTGCATCCAAATTGCTCTTTTCACACAATCTCAATTCCATAATCGCCTTCTTGCCCCGCAATTGCTGTAAAAAAATTTAACTAACAAAAATTTCAAACAAAACTAAAATAAAATTGCTCTATTAGTTAAACTAATCAAAACACCTTAATTTAAACAAAATCAATTTGATAAAAATTGAAAATAAAATAAAATTTTGCTTGGTTGTTTCCCAATCAGCTGCTCAATTTTATGTCTTTAACTAGACATTTGCTGTAATATGCTATCTTTTCAGCAATTTTTTTAATTTCTTCAAATCTAAGACTGTTCTTCATTCTGAATTCCTCCAATATAATGCTTCAGTCTTTGACCATTCACTTTAAACTCATTTCCTGAATTTTTTTTCAATGTAACTGCTTCAAAAGGTGTAATTGCAATCATTATGTAAGGACCACTCCACCTTGACTTGAGTTTTCCTAGAAAAAGTCTGAGCCTTGAATTGTACATTAGGACTAGCTCTTCTACTTTGAACTCTTTTCTCAAAATTCTCTGATCATGTCATTTCTTAGTCTTGTCTTTGTAGATCTTAGCATTATCATAAGCTTTCATTCTCGCTTCTTCCAAATTATTCCATCCGAAGTAGTATTTTTCTTAGCAGCCTGAGTTCTGAAAGTTCAGCTTCTTGATTGCCCACATTGCCTTATATTCAAGTTCAAGAGGCAAATGACAGTGCTTTCCATATACAATCCTATATGGGGACATTCCAATAGGAGACTTATAAGCAATTCTGTAAGCCCACAATGCATCATCTAGCTTTGCTGACTAGTCTTTCCTGCTTGCATTAACTGTTTTCTCCAATATGCTCTTTATCTCCCTATTAGATACTTCTGCTTGCCTATTTGACTGAGGATGATAAGTCAATCCCATAACATGTCTGACTACATATCTGCTCAAGAGTTTTGCAAACAATTTGTTTGGAAAATGGCTTCCCTCATCACTGATGATTGTTCTAGGGTCCCCATATCTAGTTAAGATGTTTCTTTGAATAAACCCCACTATTGTATTAGCATCATTAATGGGATAAGCTATAGCTTCCACTCATTTGGATACATAATCCACAGTAAGGAGAATATAGAGATTTCTAAATGAGGGTGGGAAAGGTCCTATAAAGTCTATGCCTCATACAAAAAAAATTTACACCATTAAGATTCCTTGTAGAGGCATCTCATTTCTTCTATTTATATCGCTCATTCTCTAACATCTGTCACAATGCTTCACCCATTCAGAACAGTCTCTAAATAGAGTTAGCCAATAAAAACCCGACTAGAGAATTTTTTAGGTTGTTCTGTCTCTTGCAAAATGCCCTTCATATGGTGATGCGTGACATTTATCTAAAATTTCACATTGTTCTACCTCTAGTATACATCTTCTGATGCTCTGATATGCTCTTCTTCTAAATAACAATGGGTCATCCCATATATAGACTCTGGCATCAGTCCTCAACTTTCTTTTCTACTGGTAGCTGAATTCTGGTGGCATAATTCCACAAGCTAAATAGTTCACAATGTCAACAAACCATGGTACTTGAATTGATACTTGAAAAAGTTGCTCATTAGGGAAATTTTTTTTTTCTATTTCAAATTCCTCTTTCATTTTCGCAGTTTTTCTAATCTTTGATAAGGATCACCATCGTGATTATTATCGCCTTTCGGTCCTTCGATCTCCAAATCAAATTCCCGCAACAATAAGACTCATCTGATTAGTCTTGGTTTTGCATCTTTATTTGCCATCAAGTATTTGATTGCTGCATGATCAGTGTGCACTATAACATGAGATCCCAATATATATGGATTGAACTTTTCACAAGCAAAGACTATGGCTAGCATTTCTTTTTCAATAGTTGAGTAATTCTCTTGTGCTTCATTAAAAGTCTTGCTATCATGTAGCTCTGAAAGTTTTATCAGTCCTTTGTCCCAACACTACTCCCATTGCATAATCATTAGCATCACACATGATTTCAAATTCCTTGCTCCAGTCCGGTGTTGCCATGATAGGAGCTCTGATCAACCTGGCCTTGATCTCTTCAAATGCACATTTAGACTCTTCATCAAATTCAAATTTTGCTTCATTTTCAAGCAGTCTACATAATGGCCTTGATATTTTGGAGAAGTCTTTTATAAATCTTTTATAAAATCCAGCATGTCCCAAAAAACTTCTAATCCCTTTCATTGTAATAGGTGGCATCAAAGGTTCAATAACATAAACCTTTGCTTGGTCAACGTCAAGTCCAGCTGCATAAATTTTATGGCATAAGACAACGCTTTCAGTTACCATAAAATGACATTTTTCCCAGTTCAGAGCTAAGTTTTGTCTTGGCACCTCTGAAGTACAGTTTCTAAATTTTCTAGGCAATTCTCAAAACTGGATCCATAAACTGAGAAGTCATCCATGAAGATTTCCATAACCTCCTCCACCAAATCAGAGAAAATGGACATTATACACCTTTGAAAGGTGGCAGAAGAATTACATAGTCCAAATGGTATCTTTCTAAAAGAAAAGGTGCCATAAGGACATGTAAAGGTAGTCTTCTCCTAGTCCTCAGGGGTTATGGCAATCTGATTGTATCCAGAATATCCATCAAGAAAACAGAAATGAGGGTGTCTTGCCTACCTATCCAGCATTTGATTAATAAAAGGTAAAGGATAGTGATCCTTTATGGTGGTAGTGTTCAATTTCCTGTAATCAATGCATACTCTCCATCATGTCACAGTTCTTAATGGAATTAGCTCATTCTTCTCATTTCTGATGATTAAGAATCCACCCTTCTTAGGAATATGAACAGGGCTCACCCAAGAGCTGTCTGAGATTGCATAAATAAATCCTACATTCAGCCATTTAAGTACTTATTTTCTGACAACTTCTTTCAAAACTGGATTCAGCCTTCTCTGATGTTCAATTGACATTTTTGCATTTTCCTCAAGAAGGATTTCATGCATGAAAATTGATGGACTGATCCATTTCAATTCTTCCACTGACTAGGCTATGGCTTTTTTATGCTGTTTGAGAATTTCTATTAATTTAAGCTCTTTATCTTATGTTAAGTCAGCTGCTATAATTACAAGTTTTGATCTTTCAGCCTCTAAGAAGAAGGCATATTTCAGGTGTTTGGGTAATTCCTTCATAATTAACCCCTCATAACTTTTTTCAACCTCCTGTGTTATCTCTTCACTGCTGCTTGTTTTTTCTGCATTGTCTTCATTCAGACTCAATACCGTTTCTTTGAATTCAAAACTGGCAATCAGATGTTTAGTATCAAGATCCTCAATATACTGGAAATTCATCATATTTTCATTCATTGAATCTTGATTCTTACAATCATCAATCAATTCAAAACTAATAGGAACTACATTTTCAACATTCTTACAATCATCTTTTTCAAAATCAGGCTGCTTCAAGCTCTGATTAAGATTGAAGTGTATTTCTTCATTTCCCACCCTGAGAGTGAGCTCTCCTTTCTTCACATTAATCAAGGCTGCTCTAGTAGCAAGAAATGGCATGCCTAGCAGCAATGGAATTTTCTTGTCTTCTTTAATGTCTATCATAACAAAATCCATTGGGAAAATAAACTTTCCCACCTTGATCAGTACATCTTCCAGGATTACTTCAGGCTTAGCCATAGACTTGTTTGCCATCTGTAGAGTCATGGTTGTAGGAGTAAGCTCCCCTAAACTTAGCCTTTTCACCACAAACAATGGCATCATATTGATGCTTGCACCAGAATCACATAAAGCTCTCCCAAACTCATAGTTCCCTATGGTGTAACGAATGGTAAAGCTACTAGGATCCTGCATTTTCAGTGGCAGGTTCTTTTAGATTACTACACTACATGTTGCTGACAGATTTACCACTCCATCTTCATCAATCTTCCTTTTCTTGCTGAGGATGTCCTTCATAAACTTGGCATAATGAGGCATCTGAGCCAATGCCTTAGCAAAATGAATGTTTATCTCTAATTTCTTAAACATGTTCAAGAATTTAGCAAATTGATCATCCAATTTTGATTTTTGCATTCTCTAAGGGAATGGAATAGGAGGTTGATAACATCTCACTTCCTTCTTCTTTTTCAGTTCTCCCTCTTCAGTCAACTACTCTTATTGCACCTTTGATTTCTCTTTGCCATCTGATGATTATGTTTTGTTCAGCTTCTTCTCTTTGCCAGTTTTTGCTTGCTCTTCCTTCTCAGTCAGTCTTATCTCATCTTCTTTTATGTTATGCAATTCTCTGCCACTCCTAAGAGTGTAACTGCCATGCAATCCTTGGGATTCTTCTTGGTGTCACTAGGGAAATAATCCCTAGACTGATTTTGCATAGATAGGGCCAGCTACCCTACTTGAGTCTCTAGATTCTTTAGAGAAGCGTTAGTGTTGGTTGGCCCGATACATAGTTGTGTTTGCTTGGAATGCTGCTAACTCAACAAACTTCTACTCATGTATGTTCAACAGTCTTTTGTTTTCACCCATGAAGTTCAACATCTGATCCTCAAAAGACTGGGACCTCCTCTGGCCTAGATTATCTGCTCTGTGACTGCCTTGATGCTGTTGTCCCTAGAAACCATGTGGAGTATAATTCTGGTAATAGTTTTGCACTGGTCTTGGACCCTACTACACTCCACTTCCATATGACAGGTTCTCATAGTTTCTAAGGGCTAGTGTGTAATGGGTTAGGAGGTTTTTGTTAGGCTTAAAGTTATAACCCCTATTTCCTTGAATAGATTGAGCTTTTTCTACTTGGTAAGGACCTTCATGAGCCAATCCTTCTTCATTTTTCTTCTCAACCTCTTCCATAATCCCCACCTCATGGGCTGAATGATTTCTTCTTTCCTGGTTGTTGAGTCTGTTCATGATCACATCCAGTTTAACTTCAATTGCAGTCATTTTATTTAGCTCAATCACACCTCCTCTCAATCTGCCACTACTCCCAGAAGCTTCAGGTGGAGCTCTATAGTTGCTTTTTGCTAATTCCTTAATCAGCTGTGTGGCTTCTTCTGCATTCTTTCTTCTAAATGCTCCTCCTGAGGCAGCATCAACTGTCCCCTTCGAGGTGTAGTTCATGGCGTGATAGAATATATCCATTTGTGTCATTTTCTCTATGCCATGCATTGGGTATCTTCTCAGTAGCTGCTTGTACCTCTCCTAAGCATTGTAAAGACTCCCATCTTCCTTCTGTTTAAAGGCAATTATATCTCCTATCCTCTTTGAAGTGAGAGGAGGGAAAAATCTACACGGGTAGGCTTCTACTAGCTCTTCCCATGTTTTCATTGAGCCATATGGTAAAGATTCGAACCAATTGGCTGTAACATCTCTCAAATGAAAATGGAAACAACTACAACTTAATAACATATGGTCTAACTCCATTCAGTTTAACAGTGTTTTCCATCCTCAAGAACCTCCCTAAATGCTCATTTGGATCCTCACTGAAAGTGTTCAAAGAAATCGGGTGCTACCTAACCATGGTGATGAGTGCAGTGTTTCACCAAAGTTGTTTGTTTCTATGGTAGGCTGTCCGATTGCGTAGTGCATCATCCCCTCGATGATAGGTCTCTATAAGTCCTCCATTTTTCTCTGCCTCTAAGGTCTTTCTGCTACTGCAACTGGTTCATTCTGATTAGTCTCTTCTTACTCTGCCATAACTGTTGTTTCTGCTACACACACCTTCAGATTTCTCATTGTTCTCTCTAGTTCAGTGTCCAATGGTTGCAGTTCAGCTTCTAACCTTCTATGCATGTACAAAGTGCCTGAAATGATGATATAATGAAATAAAGTGAAATAAGTAGATAACTAAAACATATTATGAATTAGCTCTTAAAAAGATAAGTAGTTGAATCAGCTACTGCCAATTAGAACTGTTTTTTAAATTTTTTTATAAAAGTTTAAAGAAAATTGTCCAAACTAGCAAATTCCTTTTTGGTTGGAATATTGATTCTTAAACTCTACTTCAATCCCCGACAACAACGCTAAAAACTTGATTGACTCTGATTTTATATATAAACCAAACATTATCCAAGACTAACCCAATTTTGCATTACCACCAAGAATTATATTCAATCCCCAACAATCATGCCAAAACCTTGTTAGACTACTTAATATGATGTAAATATTGTTTTTTTACTGTTATATATAATGTTATGTAATTAAAACTCATTTGGTCTAAATCACTGCAAGTGTACATGTCATACAAGTAATAAAGTGAATTATAAGTCCAGATATCATTCCCACAGGGATTGATGAAAAATTTATAGATCAACTACCCCTACTACTCAAGAAATTCACTATTTGAACCACTAATTTTAAGAATAGATTTAACTTGACTAACATAAATGGAATAAAAGAATTTCTAATATGGTATTCTGTAATAAAATAAAAAAATAAAAATAAAAATAAGAAGATTAGAGAGTTCACTAAGTTACAATAACATTATGACTGGGATCATTGTTATCACTATCAATCCTTGCATCAAGTTTGAAATAATCCAGCCATGAGTTTGAATTTTGGACTTGTCTAAGAGCAAAGTAGTATAGCCTTGGAATACCCCATAACACTACACATTTCACCATTTAGAACACCATATTCCTAAACAAGGTCAATGAGACTAAAGGGCTACTTTTAGGACTTTATCCTCTTTAAGATCAACTGTTTTTCCTAAACCAATACTTCACAACATTCTCTTAGGACTTAAGACTGCTTGTTCTCATAGACAGGGTAACACAAGGCTCCTTCAATTTCATTAGCACCTAAATCTGCAATTCTTTAGAATATACTCTATCTCCTTGATTAGATCTTTTCTAACACGGGATCAAGCTTATTCTGCCAAATTGAGATGAGACCTTTAAACATTAAACTGATAATTCAGTAGGATGTCCTTATACTTCGAGAACACACTTCTGCTGTCACCTAGAAGGGAACCTTGAAGTCAGAGGTTAGAACAAACACTAGTGATTTATTTGAGATATTCAAAGTTCATTAGTTTTGAAAATATCAATCCAATAACCCCAAGTTACTACTCTATGTTCTCAAGACTCTCCATCTATGTCACTCAGAGGGCATCCTGAAAATCAGAACACATAGCAGCTCTATTTTGGGTATATTCTACTGATATCAAGGACAGTTCACTATAGGAACATCACCAATTAAATCAATCCAAAACTATAATCACAACATTCATTTAAATACTACAAAAATTTGATAACCAAACATCAATCCCTTCCAGAAAGAGCTTAGCCTTCCCTATCTGAATCATAAGTTACAATGACTAGTTAATCAAACAAATTCATTGAAACTGTAATCAAATTGAATACAAATGAATCTCATAAAATTTCTAGATTTCATTCAAATTCAGACATAAATGAAACTTGATTTACAATCAATCCAAAATTTCAAAAATCAACTCGTGACCACTACTCTAATTCTAAAGAAAGAAAAAAATTAATCTGTGAAATAAATAGAAAGAGTAAATAATATATATATATGTGAGACTTCACCCTCCTAAAAGTTCAAACTTCTTCCAAGGATGGAGTTGATACTGAAAGTCGCAGACAATACCATTGGGGATAAAGTTTCTTATTTGTAGTTTTGAAATGCCTGACCTAATTCTAGTCGATATTTGTGGATTTCAATGCAAGCCCAATTGATGTCTTTGTCGCGACAAAATTGTTCTATGTCATGGCATTTCCTCTTACTTATGTGCCTTAGGCTTATTCGTGGGTCTTACGACATCGCTTTCTATGCACTTTGGCCTCGATACTTCATCACGTGGACAAAGTCGCGAAATGTCATGACATCCATGCAAAATTTTTATATTTCCATTCTGTTATAGAGTTTGTCAGAATAATACCATCCAGCATTCTTCTCTGGAGGATTGTTGTATTGTAAACTCTTTCAAATGTCGTGACAAGGTTTCAAAGATATGCTCAAGTCTCTTCTCCACTAAGACAATGAAAGCGAACATTTGACAACTTAACTCTTAGTTCTCCCTCCTCAAATTGTATCGCGATACTTTAAATGTCACACAAAGTCCAACACTTTCATAATTGTCATAAACAAGGTTCTTTAAATCACTAAATTATTTGCCTCAAACCGCTGACTCTGAAGTGTTGCCCAAACATGGAAACCCTTTTGTCAAATCAAAACTCTTAGTGGAAATCCTCGCTACTAGTTTAAATAAATGCAGGTCAGATTACTGCCTCTCACCCGTTAGTTCTTGATCAAAGTTAATCATGCTCAGAGACATAGAATTGCTCTTCCATGATTTCATGATCTTCATCACGACATCTTTCATTTATTGCGACAATGTTTCTTCTGTCATTTGCCTTTTCTTTGTCTTCCAAAGAACAGAGCTATCAAATGGTTATGGCATTCATTACTGTTATTCCTTCTTTCTTAATATGTCACACGAATGTAGATTGTCGACAAACTCTTTCCTCGCCTTCACAAATTATAGCTCATAACAAAGTTAGAATGCCACAAACATTCTTTCAACCTGCTCTTCGGGTATCTTTTCACTCTTTACGCGGTAATATCATTTTGAATGTTGCAACAATGTTCGGTTGCCATTTGCCTTGTCCTTTTTGCGACAAAGTTTCAAAAGTCATTATTCTTTACTTTTGCCTTAACTAGGTCAAAGACATAGCTTTTTTAGTATGTCGATAAACCCTTCATTTCTTCACAATTTATGTTTGACATAATCAGAATTGTCGCAAATATCTTCAATCATTTTCTTTTGGACACCTTTCATGCTCTTTGTTTAACAAAGATTTGATTATTTAAACAAACTTTTTTTCTCAAGTTGTCTGAACCTTGTTGCGATATAACGGAATGTCATTCTTCATTTTCTACTCTTAGCTTTATTTTGCCGCTTTCTCATGATTTTATTTTCTAAATTCTACAAAACACAAATCGTAATAAGATTCATAATTCACATTAATGGAACTTGTGGTGGTGTGAATCTGTGATTTGTTATATAAATAAAAGGAAACACTTTATAAATGCTATTATGATTTACAATGACAGTGTTCCTAGAGAAAGATACAACTATGGAATTATTAAAAAACAATTTTAATCTGGCTTCCAGAAATGGAGCAACAACCAAAGCTTCGAAATAGTCTGGCCAACCATACGCATGACAAGTAGTGCCTTATAACACGCCACATACTACTCTCTATAAGAGAAAAGTCAGAAGTGTCCGGCTGGACACCTTCCAACAAATGCCCTTCAACCATCATAAATATATAACCGTAAGTGGACTTTATCATCCACTAACCCGCATAATCGTAATCATTAGTGATACCTCAAAGGTCGCACGATATCAACATGAGATGCTTCAAGACCTCAAAATACCTCCTCAAAACTTTCTTAGTCGCTTCTAGTGTCTTCGATCAGATCACTCAAGCACTTACCTAGACACAACGACAATAAAAGTTAAATATCGTGGCCTATGCATACTGAAAGATACATCAGCCGCCACAATCGAAGAATAAGGATCAGCTTATTTTATCTCACTCAATATCACCCACATACTTAATCTTAGAAAATCAACCACAATTGGTGTCTTACCATAAGAACATGATTACATATTGAACCTTTTCAGAATGCGTTCAATATACGTCTGTTGAGACAATCTCAGAAAGCCACTAGGTTTGTCGTGAAGTATCTGTATGCCCAAGACATAAGATGCATCCCTAAGATCATTCATATCAAAAGGGTTAAACAATAAATTTTTTGTCTCAACTAACAAGTCAGTATCATTGGCTACGAGCAAAATATCATCAACATATAAACCATGCATTTTCCCAATCACCTTCATATATTATAAAAATGATCAACGATATTCTCTAAAGGCATCAAGCAAGGACAACTTCATCAAACTTGAGATACCACTACCTATAAGCCTGCTTTAAACCATAAATGGATTTCTAGAGCTTACAAACCATGTTTTCCTTACCAACCTCCTCAAAACCGATAGGTTGAGACATGTAAACATCCTCAACTAATTCTCCATTCAAGAAAGTTGTCCTCACATCCATATGATGCAACTCCAAATCAAAATGAGTCATTATATCCATAATAATGCGTAGAGAGTCTTTAGTGGACATGAGAAAGAAGGTTTCTAAAATCACCTTCTCACTGACCGTAACCCTACTACTAATCTTCTTATATCTCTCACATGTCTTCGCATCAGAGCCTGGGTCTTAAACACCTATTTGCACCCAATAGGTATGTAGTCATCTGACAAATCTACCAAGCTCACACTTTATTATGTGACATGGAAGTCATCTCATCTTTCATTGCATCGATCTAGAAGTTGGATTAAGGACTAACACTAGCTTTTTTGTAGGCAATCGGATCTGATACATCACCCACATCATACTAATGCCCCTGCAAGTAGACAATGTAGTCATCTGAAATTACGGGCCTATGCGTCCTCTCACACCTCCTCAAGGGTATATCCATGACTACATTTGAGGCTATTAGATTTACATCCTCAATCGTCTCATCATCCAGAAGGGCTAGTGGATGTCGGGCTCTATCAAATGTGGCTAAAGATCCGAGTGCGGGGCTAATACACAGAATAAAAAACTAGGTGTCTGCTGAACACAATTTCCTCTCGCCCTCGTTTGTACTCCAAGATCACTGCAATGATGTTGTACTTCGATCCTGACTAATCATTATGGTGGTGTGCGATTAAGTCAGAAACTTGGAACTCTTTATCCCAATGCACAAACTAATGAAGTACCCTTTGATGGTTTGCAGATCAAGTTTCTTAGATTGTGGGTTGTACGGTCTCACTTCCACCTTGCAGCCCCAAACATGGAAGTGACGAAGACTAGGCTTCTTTTGTGACCATAGCTCATATGGAGTCTTAAGAACAAACTTACTAGGCACTTGGTTCAAAATATAAGTCACAGTTTTCCAAGCTTCACCCGATAAGAATTCAGGTAGTGAGAAATTAACAAACCATATCAAGAAGTGTGTGATTCCTCCTCTCCACAATCCCATTATGTTGAGGAGTACCAAGCATTGTATACTAAGCATCGATGCCACATTCCTGAAGGTACTTCGCAAATGGTCCAGGGTTGCGTCCCATCTCATCATATCTACCATAATACTCACCATCTCTATCATAATGAACCACTTTGATTTTCTTTACTTGATGGAGCTTAACTTTTGCTTTGAAAGTTTTGAAAGCCTCCAAAGAGTCAGACTTCTCACGAATGAGCTTGACAAAACCATAACAGGAATAATCATCAATGAACGTGATGAAATATGTGTAGCTAACCAGAGCAGGAGGAGTGAATGGTTCACAAATATCTGTATGAATTACCCCAAGCAACTCAGTGCATCTTTCAATCTTGGCATTCCTAACCTTGGCGGTCAATTTACCCTTGATGCAATCTACACAGGTATCAAAATCTAAGAAATCGATACGAAATCAAGATCTAGAAGAATCTCATCCTTAATTAATCTCTCTATTCTCTATCTAGAAAGATGACCCAAACACTTGTGCCAAAGAGTAGAAGACTTTTTATTCAATCTCAAACGTTTGGAGCTATTAGTAGTATTAACAGTAAAGGTAGCAGAAACAGAAAAATTCTAATCTGTAAAGACTCCCACAAAGTAGTCCAGTGTCAATCAATAATGAATCTCGGTACAATTCAACTTTACCAATTCCAAAAAGAAAACTATATCCAAGTCTATCCAAAATAGGCACTGATATCAAATTTCTCCTGATCGTAGGTATGTAATACATCCCTGTAATTCCAAAAAATTTACTGTTTAATCTAACACTCCCGAAATCATTTTTGACCCTCAGATTGCTCCCATGCACACGCACTACTCCAAACTAATGACTTCTTCGTTTATCATCGCTTTACAGAATTGCAAGCGGGAATGGTAGCACCACTATCTAACCACTAAGTATCAAATGACACATCAATGATATTGGATTCAAAACAAACATTCACCTAATGATTATAAGATAACTCATTTTTCCCATTTTTTGAAAACTTTGTATATTTCTTGCTAATATCATACAAGAACTCTTTTGCATTCTCAATCTTGGAAATGCTTGCATAAATGGAATCTTCCATATGATTCTCCATGATTATCAAACAACAACTATTAGAAAACTTCTAGTCCTCATAGGACTTTTTCTCCTTTGTAGAACTCTCAAAGAAAGGGGTTTTCAGAGGAGCTTTAACTTTCATGTCAATGCTCGGGGCCATAATCATTAAATCTAACAAGGAGATTTAATCATTGTTGTGATTATTCTCTATTAAGTCATACTGCAGTTCAACTAACGAAAACTCAAAGCTAAAGAATAAACAAGAGAGTAATGTCAAAAATACATGTAAAACAAAGATATGCAAATTGCTTCATTCTTCGGCTTATCAAATGACTCACAAAAGTGGTCACTAAATGCTAGAGTATATAAAATACGAAAAGACTCATACACATATAAGAGCAATTCACCAACCATCATAACCAAATGTGCACACTTCACGATAGATATGGTACCAGCCAGCTTCATGACAATTAGTAAACATGCTCACTCAAACTAAGATCCTACCAAATAATCGTGCTCATCGATAGACAACTTTACTATCCTTACTGACCTTAACGAAATTATAATGAAGCATGTTATAAAATAACAAGCTGCACATCAATTTTAATAATATCCGACATGCTTAAACTCAAGAGAAGCAAGTTCATAAAGCACATCAATTTTAATAATATCCGACATGCTTAAACTCACAAGAGGCAAGTTCATAGAGCATTTGATATTTATTAATTTTACTCAAGTAAAAAATAAGCATTTAATATTTTTCGTAAGATGATGTTATAAATAATCACAAATAGCATAAACATAAATTGTTAAAAGCATCATGTGAAAAATGAAATAATAAAAATATTGTAGAATCGGAAAAAATATTCAATTTTGTCCCAAAATCATATTCAATGCTAAATTATTATTATTATTTTGAAAACATTAGACAACTATTTCTAAGTCACTATCTCTAGAATATATATAATTCAAGGCACATGACAAGTGACTAGAAGGATCACCATAAAAATGTAGAATAGGCTCTACGTAGACTCAAAATGGCGAGACAATGCATGCCTTGTCTTAGTCCACGATTGGATTGACTTTTATCAATTTCTAGATAACAAAAAAAAAAAAAAAAATTGAAATCCAAACACAATGGACAAGTGGGTCCCAGAACTTTAATTTTCCTTCTAATGTCAATACATTTTTCATGGGAAACGTTAGTGTTTGTCTATTGCAAATAGGAATCCAAATATAAGCAGGTCAGTTCATTATACTTTTTAATTTCAAAAGTCAATCATGTGACATAGTTAATATGAAATATTCAAAATACGAATTCAATGTTTCTAGATAGTTTCGGTTTCTTGATTTTTGCAAAGGCTTCTTGATAAGAAACAGGATCTGCAATTGCAATCGAGAAAAGTTAAAAGAAAATAATAATAAAAAGAGATTCGGTAAGGTGATTCCAATCCAATGACAGTTCTGTCGAAGAATGAAGAACCCTTTCAAGGATTTTTTTTTTTTCTTCTCTAATACGAAAACTTTTTCGATTTTTTTTTCTTCAAAATTTTAAGGATAAAGAACTTCTAAAAAATTTCCCCAATACAAAAAAAAAAAAAAAAAAAGCTCAAAAAGACAAAAAATTGATAGCTTCAATGTCAATTAAAGTGGTTTTGATACGCATTGCTAAATTATTTTACAAAATCAAGAACATTTATTGAGTCCAAAAATAATTGATCAATGATCAAAAGACCCAAAAAATATATTATAGCATAATAACTTTATTGAACAAATGTTATATCAATTGTGAGCGTGGTGTAAAATATATCCTGGCCCGAATCCGAAATCATAATTATCATTAGTCTCTCAAATCAGAAGGATGAGATAAAAAGATAGGGCGAGCAAGATGATTCTTTCCTTTCTACCCAAAGTGTGTTCTACCAAACCTTTATAAAATTCTAAAACTCTATTTACTTATATATATAGAGCATAACAATTTGGCTTTGGTCCAATGGACTTATTAAAGTAAGGGAGAAGATAGAACCATTGACTCATAGCTAGTTAATATTAAGTCAACTCATAAATGGCCAATAATTAACATGCACAATTACACAATTAAAATTATAATATGATTATGCTTAGTCTGTAATTAATAAATTAATCCAACACACCACTGTTTAAGATACGATTGTTAAGAATTCATTAAATGAAAAACCCTAGCCGCTTCTCACTTTTCTTTAAACAAGGAGGGGTGATTTTTTTGTCATTCTTGACCTAAAATCACCCATTTACATCTTTTTCTACAATTTTTTCTTTTTCAATAAAATGGTTCTTCCCTAAAAATCTCGAATTTTAATTTGTTTTTTGTGTTTTTATCGTCGTCTTATGTGGTGTGTCTTTGTTGTCATTCAGTACTAGCATTACTGCCTTAAAACATTCGCGATTTGGTTTTCAAGCCACAAGGTGGTAATTTGAATCCAAGAAACAGATTCAATCACGCAAAGACATCAAGCCGCATCACGGTCACAATATGTCAGTGCTAACCTAATCGCTACGTATTATAATCATCATAGAATTATCAAATGTGTATATTTTTTATTGTGCTATTAACTTGAATAATACATCATCCTCTAGAGTTTTTAACGAATTTGACAGTGTTTCTAGTTTGAATCAATAAAATTATTCTCCTTTAAAATAAAAAACATATATATATATATATTTTTTATTTCAAGAAATACCTCTACTTCTTATTTGGAAACAAAAAAAAAATTAGACCATATTTGTTTTCTAGGCTTTTTATTTCAAATAATTTTCTTTACACTTTACTTTGTTTATTTTTCCATTTTTTTGGTAACTTGATATAAACCTTTTATTAAATAAAAAAATCAAAATATTTAAATTTTAATATTTATTAATAGGTTCAATTTAAATATAGGTTGATATTTAGATATTTAGAGTTCAAGTGAAGAAAGTAAAAATACTTGGTTGTTTTCGGTCAAAAAACAAATTAAAGCCACTGTGGGTATCATGGCTCGCCTGCATCTCCAACAACAGTCCCTGCATCTATCCCGCCAATGGCCCAATCACCCACAGCCCACAATCAAAACTCCGCTGGGTCCACCTTCAACCTAATAATCTCCATTTACAAGCCAGTTTCAAAGATTGTACCCTCACCGGACGAGGTATAACGCCTGGGTACAATTCTTTCCTGCTTGGCTACCCTCTTTAAAGAGGCAGCCGGCCTCTCTAAAGAGGCAACCGACTGGCCTCTCTTAGCTCAAACAAATAACCACCCGCTGAGTCAAGCACACGCACCTTCCGGTGGTAGTCAAACGTTAAGACGAAAGGCCAATATCTCAAGGGCGCTTTGACTATATAAAGGAATAATGGTGTCATGATATGTGAACAAACACCTTTCCCCTTCCATTTCGGAATAGAATCGCCACTTCCCACGTAGCGGATAACCAATCTGGCCACCGTAAAGAGGCGGCTCACCCAAAATATGGATTGATTTCCTTTCTCCGCATTTCATATATGACTTCGCACCTGAGAGACGACAAAGGATCCCCAGATCTGAGAGACGACAGTGCGATCCACCATTGCCTTCGGGTTTTCTATTTTGTAGGTACATGTCGGGTTAGTTATGTTCCACATCCACTGATTCATTAAAAATTCGTGAGACTACAATTGGCACTCGTGAAAACGACTCAAGAAAACTCATAGCGATTCGCGTAGGGCTTTTGTCAACCAAGTGATCGCCTATCCCCTAAGCTTCCTTAGTAAAAACCCGATCAACCCACTGTATTAATTCTGATCCCATCATCATGACCAGCAACTCCAAATAATCACTCGAAGACCGGGCCTTTCATTGCTCCAAAGATACGGAGGCGACCAGAGGAATGTGCCGCATGTATTGACCTGAAACCGCAGTCATGCTAATCATCTGCAACAGGAAAATGACCGCTTGCGAACTCTCCTAGGGGATGAATGGGTTGAGAATGTATAAGGGAGTAGCCACTAAGCACCCCTGGTTAAACAAAACAAAGGCAAGGAGCCTGTCCGGTCAGAAGACAACGACGTTGCAGCGGATGACGAGTTATCTTTCGGCAGCTCCCCACTTCTAGATGCGCTACCCCCAAAGGATAATGCAGAGGTTGAGTCGAGAAAGAGGCCCCAACGACGTTCTAGTCGGTCCATTAGCGGCATGCCTCATCGAGGCACGGAGAATTCTCTAGCAGAGAACGCATGCCGCATTAAATCGCTCGAACACATACCCGCTGCGGGCTAGGGAGGCTACACCACTACTCCTCTTTGATATTCAGCCTTCAATCCAAGATCCGTCCCGCTTATACCGTGCCTACCGTTGTTTATGACCGAGGACATGTTGTCGCCCCATTGGGTAAGTAAATATATCCTCGAAAGTTATGAGCCACCCCATGGCTTTACCATACCACCGTTCGCCATGTATGATGGCTCCTTTGACTTGTACGACCATATGATGCACTTCAACCAAGCGATGATTCTCAGCACAGGGAATGATCATCTTTTGTGCAAGGTATTCCCGGCCAGCTTGAAAGGACCTGCTCTAGCTTGGTTCCATAAACTCCCGAGAGGATCCATAAACTCGTTCGACACGTTGGCCGCCGCCTCCCACAATACTTATGCTCACCCGGCAAAAGGAAACATCACTACCGCAATCCATCCCAAGAGGGAAGATGAGTCTATCCGAGACTTTACCAGAGATCTTATTGTGCTGTCCAACAACCTGATTTGATACAACATGGACGCTGGCCCTTCGTAACTTTGACATGAAGCTTTCTGACCAACTACCCTTTCTTCCAATCGCTATCATCGAACCCGCCTAACAATGGAAGAATCAGACACGGGCGCATGTACCACGCTCAAAGACAATATTCGCGCCCCAAATAAAGGATGATTATCGCCTCAGAACACCAAGTCAGTCAAGAAGGGGCAAATGTGAGCAAAAGGGGGGAACTAGATTACGACCATAAAATGTCCCCTGAACAACTAGTGCCGGGAAGAGGGAACCTCCCGCCATCTCATTAATCCCCTACAATGTACTCCTCCCTTATCCAGAACCACCTTGACTTTGTCTGGCCTCCACCAATTCGATCAGATCCCAAGCAACGTGATCGATCTTTGAGGTGCGAATACCACAGGGACCACGGGCATGAGACTAACAAATGTCGGACTCTCAAATTCCTAATGGAAAAACTAATCCGAGCTAGCCACCTTAGAGGATATCTCCGGGATTCGCCTCATCCGATAGAAGCCGCATCGATAACTAAGAGAATAGCGGCCCATTCAAAGCTCCCATCCGAGCCCCGACCTACCATTAACTACATATTGGGAGGCCCAAATCGACGACCAATACCGCTCGCTGTCAAAGGAAAAACTCAAGTAGAGCATCCACAAATTAAGCCCGAGTAAACACCATCAAGACTTCACAACAACGAAGTAATACAGCCGATTGACGACCCTATATCCTTTCCTCCCATTAACCCGTCCAGGGTTATCACTCCACACCATGATGCACTTGTCCTTACTTTATGCATTAATAAGTTTGATGTACACAGACTGCTCGTGGACCCAAGTAGCACTGCCGACTTGTTGCAACTTCCAACCTTCAGACAGATGCAAGTGTCGCTGACAACCTACTGGCCGGGACAAGATTCGTTTGGGTTTAATGGAGCAACTACGCCTAATCTGGTGATATTGCTCTCCCGCTGCATGGTTTGCTATCAAAGAAGTCTTATTCTCAAAGGGTTTAAGACTGGGGCTATATAATGCTATCATTGGTCGGGCCTGGCTACACGCTATGAAGGTAGTACCCTCAACCTACCATCAAACGATCAGTTACCTAACCAGCATCGGATAGATGGTCATCCTGAGCAAACAGTTAGCAGCTCGACAGTGCTACCAACTGTATGTACGGGATCGTGAGAAAGGTACAAGCCCCAATAACCTGGCCACCGAGCACGCCTCCCTAGATTAGCACAACACCACGTCAAGGAGGAGACAGTGGAACAATTAGCCATGGATCCTCTAGAATCATTACTCCCGCGTACCCATAAGCACACATATGTCACCTCTTGTCAAAAGGAGGAAAAAGAACAAATAAGGAGCAGGTTCTTTGCTTAACACATTGACATATTTGGTTCGACCCACTTGACATGACCTACATCACCCCACGATGCTTCCCATAAACTAAATGTCACCGCTTCACTGCATCAAACAGACAAAGAGTTGGGGCGCTTTCACCGCATCACATCAGTCATTCAGCCGAGGTGGACAAACCTTCTAGACGCAGGATTCACAGTCAAATTCCCAATGGTCACTAACGGGTGGTGTTACCCAAAAGGTAAGTGGAGTATGCATGGACTATACCGCATCTCAATGACGCCCTAAGGATAGCTTCTCGCCACCCCGCATAGACCGTATTGTCGACGCGCCATCCGCAGGCTGATGTCATTATTTCGCCGCCTCGCAGTTACCATCAAACTTTCGGCACCCGCCTCAACGGGAGAAAACGACTTCATCACCCTCACGATTCTTCGTTATAATGTACGTCAGCTCAAAGTTGTAAGAACGACTGGGCTAATGACGAGACTAGCCACCAAAATGTTCTAAACCACCGGGCAGAACCATGAGGTATATATCGATGACATGTCGCGGAAATCCAAGCAAATACCGATCACGTTACACACCGCAAGAAGCCTCGATCTTCAAAGGCATACAACATGAAACTTAACCCATTAAAGTGTGCCTTCTGGTCATGGCCGCCGGTTCTCGGGCTTATGCAGGGCAACACAAAGAGGATAGAAGCAAACCCCGCACGCCAAGACTATCCTCAAACTCAACGTCTCAAAGACGAGAAAAGGACAATAACCCGATCGACCGGTTAGCCACCCTAGTATGCCATTTCCTGCTCATCTAATCGCTTAAACCATTCTCGCTACCCTTAGGGGGTCAATCCGGGCCGGATGGAGTCGACAGCGTGATCAGGCCTTAGTAGCCATCAAACGCCATCCGCAAACCCTCAGACTTGTTAGCCCCGGCCGACCAGACGCTCATATTTGGGCCGGCTTCGTATGCTCTAGTGTCATTGCTCAAAGATTGTGAAGATAGGAGCCAGAGACCAGTGTTCTTCGTCAGCAAGTCCTTAGCCGACGTAGAAACCAGATACACCTACCTCGAGCAGGCCGCTTTAGCTCTTTGGATGGCAGCCAAAAAGCTTCACCCATACTTTCAAGCACACCCCATCATGGTGCACCGACCTAATCTTCCCTTTCAAGCACTATACAAGCCCGACTTATCCTCGGGAAACGACCCCAGGCAATTGAACTAAGGAATGCAGATTACTATGTCAAGGTTAGCCAAGAAGGGGCAGTGTCCTAAATGACTTCCTGCCAGAAACTCTAGCCGTAAACAAGCTCCGCCATTCAAATCAGGACCTCAAGCAGGACTAGCCCCCAAGAAACAAGGGCTGCATTACCTATAACTAAAATCCCTGACGGGGACAAAGACGAAAGCAAGCCATCCTGCTAGCTTCCCGCGCCAAACAATGATTGAGAATATGAATCCATCCAGGCTGGTATTGAATTAGCAACTCAGGTTATCACGACAAGCCATACCAAGTGACTTCTCGCCTAGTGGTAGGTAAAACATATGAATCCAAGGATCCCCACGGCTAAGTATGTGACTTAGTTAAGTAACGTCACACAACATGGAAACTCGAACATGTTCCCAAGGACTCTAATGAAAATTCACGCCTTACCAATGAGTCATTCTACCATAATGTAAAACAAATATCGCCATATATTACTAGTCGACTCTCGATAGCTACTATTCAAACCTGTATTGTATTAAAACTAATTTCTTCTGACGGACCCCATAACCCATTATATCAACACAGGAGAACTCTCTAACAAGAAAGACAAGGCTCACAAGGTCCAAGTTCAATCAAGTGCTCCGAATTACGCGCTTATTCAAGCGATCCCTAAATGGGCCCTACTTGAAATGCTTAACTATCGAACAGCGTATGTGTCAGGGTCAATCCACAAGGATATGTGGCAATCTCATCCGCGGCGTAACCCTAAGACACAAAGCCCATACTGGGCGGGGGTATTATCGGGCTCAATCAATGTCTGATGCCGCCAATCCGCACGCAATGCGTGGTCGTTGTCAACGACAAGCTCCCATCTTAAGATCGCCGGCTCAAAGATCTGGTTGTTCATCTCAAGCTCCCTGCAGTCTCTTCGGTTTAATCAGGCATCGACATAGCAAGGCCACTCCTACCACCAACCGTAAAACCATCGTGCTAGTAGCCACCGATTACTTCAAAGAACGGATGGAGGCCGAGGCTTTTCCTGCATCAATCAAAGACAAAGAGTAATACCTACTATCCGAGAAACATCGTCACGCTCTGCATTCCCTGCATAATCATATTTCAATTAAATGAGCCCCACTTGAAAATCTGCCCATGCAAACTCGTCAAGAATTGAAAAAGAAGAACTTATACTCCACCCCTGCACTTCAAAGCAAATCGCTACAAAGGCCTTAAATACAAAAACCTCATAATCGACCTTAAAGAAACGATCAGACGCAACTAAAGGAAAATGGTAACGATCTCCTTGGTCCTCCCAGCCGGCCACGACCGCCAAAAGACCAACCAAGATATCCCCTTCAGACGCACGGCGGGATTAAGTTGTAATCCCACGTAAAATCTAGTATGCCTACGCTCCGGGCGGATATGCTCAAATAGTCGAATATGGAATTCATAATCAAAGACTTAGACACGGCAGATAAATTGCGCGAAACAGCAGCCGTATGGGTAGCATCTTACCAAATCCGGCTGGAAAATTTATACAACAAGCACGTAAAGCCCCAAGTATTTCAACCAGGAAACCTGGTCTTAAGGAAAGCTCCTCGAAATATAGCTGATCCAAGTATAGAAAGCTTCACAAAACGGAAGGGCCTTACATTGTACACAGTCGCAAATCCGGCTTCATATGCATTAGACAAGCTGTGGATTTTAACACCTGTACCCCGAATGTGGAATGTTATTCACCTCAAAAGGTACTATCAATAAAAAGATGATTATTTTCTAAACAGAACCTTCATCTTATAATCTAATATAAAAGTCCGGGTGGCGCTATTGCCCTATCCGACCCAGCATAGCTAATGCCCAACTGGCTAGAATAAAAGTCTGGGTGGCTATATTGCCTTATTCGGCCCAGCATGGCTAATGCCCAACTAGCTAGAATAAAGTCCGCGGCGCTTATCGCTCTATCCTACTAGCATGGCTAATGCTCATTTAGTCGACAAAAGTCCCAGCGGCGTTTATCATCATCCACTTCAAACATACAATGCCCGCCAATAAAGTTCGTGGCGCTTATCGCCTATCCAATAAAGATGGCTAATGCCTAATCGCCGTATCAAAAGTACGGTGGCGCTATTACCCTATCCGCCCAAAGACGGCTAATGCCTACCGCCGTAATAAAGTCCAAAGGCGCTTATTGCCTCTATTCGCCTAGTACGGCTAATGCCTAACCCAAGCCAATAAAGTCCGGTGGCACTATTGCCCTATCCGGCCCAATATGGCTAATTCCCAGCTGGCTAGAATAAAAGTCCGGGTGGCGCTATTGTCCTATCCGGCCCAACATGGCTAATGCCCAGTTGGCCAGAATAAAAGTCCAGGTAAGAAAGGTGCCCTCCTAGGACTAATTTCTTTGACGCCCGGATGGTACGTTGCAAGGCACGGAAGGAAGCAGTCGCTCAAACATGGACTACACACTACTCAATACGCATCAGCGCCATCCAATTAAACAAAAATAAGCTACTTGGTTAAAAAAGGAGTGTTAAGTAAAATCGCAAGGTTCATTAACAAGCCCGGTTACATCATATAAAAATGTTAGGATACAAAATGGGAGCAAAGGTGTCGGGCTAGGCAACGAAACCACAGGATGCCACCCCTGACTCCCACCAGATGCACTGGGATCCTCCCTCTCCCCGACTACCCCGGATGGAGAATCAAGGTTATCACCTATTTTTGCTCCAAATGGCCGAGAGGAGTGATCGACCGCTTTACACCGTCAGAGCAACGCCCAGCCCCTAAGTAGAACAACCAGCCGGGAGCATCGAGGGTTAACGAAAAAATCTGGAGTTAATGGCTCGACGCATCCAAGATCCTGAGGCATGGGATCTGCCTACTTCCACAAATGTTATGTAAAATAAGAAGAAACATACTGTAATTAGAAGATGACTTCAAAGCCGCATCATATTCGCTCCAAGGCTTCTTCTTTAGTAACCTCCGTGAAAGGCATAACCCATCTTTGTCGCCCCAAGCCCACGAGCACAAAAACCCGCCTCATCTGCCGACTCGCTAACTTCCTCCTCCGCCGTCCAGCAAGCCTCTCCGGAAGCAACCAAAGCCTACTGAGCCACATCCAACTCAGACTTCATCTTCCGTCGGGTGTCTTCTAAAGTGGCTAAGGCACGTTGAACCTGGGCTAGTTCAGATTCAACCGCGCCTGCACTACCCGCCATATCATCTCCCACCACATCGCTTAATTCATGACGAAAGATTCTTTCCGCTTCAAGACGAGCCGTCTCTCAAAGAGCTTCTTTAGCTTCCAACTCCAACGCTTCGATTTTGACTCCGCTCCATTAGTGGGCACTTCAGGCCTTTTATCGTAAAACACCGATCGGGCATACAATGTAGCCTTCGCTCCCTCACCGGTCCGACCCTTGCTAGTTGTTGTTCCGGAGAAGGAAGAATCAATGTAAGAAACATATTAGTGATATGACAATGATTAGAAAAGATTACTAGAAAGAGAAAAAGCGCTTCCAAGGCTACTGGGCCTGGCCAATTCGATCAAAGTTACACGTTAACTTCTGCATCCCATCTTCATCATTTGTCAAGATCTCTTTACTAATAATCGGCACCGAGATATTATACTTTCGCCCGCCTCCCGCCGTAATGGGCACATCCGCAGATCGTCAGTACAAATCGCGCGTATGGTCACCAAGATTCGCCATCATACCCACTTATCAACACCGAGTACCTTCCACTGAACTCATACCTCTCCATGGGGAGCCGGACCGCTTAAAGGGAGATACAAATTTACCAACATACGATTGGGAAGTAATGGCTTCCTGCGACCAGCCCGGGTGTACTTAGCCCTATCTACCTGACCGATCCTCCTCTTCCTCCTCTTCTTCTTCCCTGACCAGGGAGCGGCGGATACTCCGAGGCACCCACTGAATCTAAGTCCTCCGCCTTACTCCCAAGCAGCCTGGGCGCCCCTTCTTTTTCTAAGGTCAGCAAGACGAGTCCTTATCACAATGGAGAACACTCCAATGTACCACCCCCAACCCGCCGGCCGCCCGGGGGCAAGACTGAACTGCCAGATGAAGGCTGGGCGCGGATTGAGGCCGATCACCAATTGTCTAATTCACCTCACTCTCTCGCTCCTTACCGGGAAGAACCACTTAGGATTAATCTCAGGAGGTCCACAGCCACAAAGTGCTCACCTTCCACAATCTCTGAGGGTAGAGGACGTGAAATGATTGGGACACTATAGGGAGACAGGTGGCGGCTTAAATCATGCAAATTCTTCACAATTAGGAGGACTTCATGATGCCAGCCCTAATGGCACCTAATAGTTACTGACAAGAAGCTGGTCCTTTCCACTCCAATGCAAACTACTACCTCCGATCTTTCCCTATAATAATACACCTTTAACCATAAATATACACATACAATATGAACCAACAAGCAGCCCCTGCTACATATACACACCTAGAAAGTTCATCTCATGGTTAACATCAAACGGAAGGTCGAGGGACTCATCCCAAGGTCCCCTAACTAGGATCACCCCTTTTGCCTCGCTCTTGGGCGAATCAGGACGCCCCTGTCATGAATTCCAACCCGGGGCTTTAGGCCGACATAGACATTCGGCCACCTTACGCCACCCTTAGGATATAAGCAAAACAGACTTCTACCAAAGAAAGATCAAGCTGATAAAGAAGGTTCAATACACAACAAATCCGCCAAGATCTAAATGACATTCGATGAACAAGTATCGTGGCGCCCAGTAAAGTGTAAAATTGCTTTACCGTAGTCGATTAATAGCCACGGCCCTACGCCAATCGATCCCGAAAGTGTAAAACACTCGCATTGTCATCTCCGCTCTTACAAAGACGAGTTGGGCCATCTGATAGCATGACGTCAATGTCATCAGGAATTTCACATTAGGCCCTCAACTCATCCATGCATATGAAGAGATGATGTCGCCAGAGAAGGTCCCCGGCCCACTTCTCTCGCTACTCCACCGGGTCAGAAGTCTCTTCCTCACCTCTCGTCATTCTACAAGCAGACAAAAAAAGAGGGAAATTGCAATCAGCCTGACCCCGCCCTACCACACTGATAAAAGGCAAACCCACTTGCAAATCTACTATGCCTAGAAGGTCATTCCATCCTCAAAACGACCCTCCTTCATGCTACCCCGCACGTAAATGTGGCCGTATTCGTAAATCGCAAACCAGCGGTGAAACAAGGTTTACTCAGAAACGAAACCAAACAAGTGCCTAGAAGAATCTGCTTCAACAAGAGCACGTGAGCGTGAGCACCAAAGTATCCACAACCTCCAACAATAAGGAAACAAGATTGCCTAGAAGAACCAAGTACGGGAAGGGGTTAAATCAAATGATGGCTCCCTATATATTGCCGCTCAGCTCGTTACGCATTTAACGCTCGCGACTATCGCTTCCACAACCGCCTTGAATCGTGGACGCTACCATTGTGGCACAAGATAGACACCATGGGCCAGACTCGCCTTTGTGTCAACCTAAATAAATGACGCCAACCATGGTTCCAAACTGCCAACTGTTTCAAAACCAATAGTTTTCTAGCCCGATACATTTCAAATACCATAACTCCTTATACTTAGCTAGGGATTACTAAGCATGAGAACACCGAAAGTGCTCGGACATGAAATTTCGTAATGTATATCGGTTGATTACAAACGAAAGCGCGTCATACTACATTACAAGTGATCATCCTATCCGCAACAAATCCAAAGGCCATAACAAAAAAAACAAACAAAAAACAAAAAACAAAAAACAAACAGGAACACAAAGCTCCTCTGTTGTTTCAGAAGGTGGCAAGGAACATAAAAACCTCAAGTAATTACAAGTGGGTGTTCAAGCTGCGCAGGATTTCATTCAAGTTTATGTAGCCCCAAAACAGGGCGCGTAACTCAGGATTATCCCTCCCAACGCAAACATTTCCGACTCCGCTCAAACCTTGCAGACTTCACTCACCAACCCTCTTCATGCGCCTTATCCATGCAGCAATCATAGAAGTCTGACTCCAAGCAATGCCTCACCAAACCTTCCCACTGTCAGAACAACACTACCCATTGGCACAAAAGAGCTCCTCCTCCTGCAAACCATTTTTTTACAGAGATCTCTCCCACCGGCGATTCCCTAAACAGCCCGCATCAAATGCAACATAAAAACTAGCAAATCTGCATAAACTTTAACACCACCGTATTAACGCTTCCACCAACTCTTGTACCAAGCAAGTCCTGGGCCATTCCTTTTCTCAGCTGCTGAAGAACGACCTCCCACCAGAAAAGGGTATTGTGGGTACCGTGGCCAGTGGGTCTGATTCTCCACAACAGCCCCCACATGCATTCCATCCCACAGTCAACGGCCCAATCACCCACAAGGCACAACTAAACCCGCAGGGCCCAATCTCCGAACCTAATCATCTCCATTTACAAGCCAGTCCAAAGATACTCCTCACCCATGAGATATAACCCGGGTAACAATCTTTCCTACATGGCTACCCTTCTTAAAGAGGCACATTTCTCTAAAGAGGCAAAACACAAATTTTTCTTAACTCAAACAAATAACCACCCATGAGTCACACATGTAACCTTTCCCGCGCAGTCAAACTTGTACATGAGGGTAAAGCCAGTTTATCCAAGGCGCTTACCATATAAATAGGAAGAACAAGTCATGATACTGAACAAAGCGCCACTTTCCCTTCCGTTTCTAAGGAATCGCCACTTCCCATGTAAAGCTTAACAACGATCCTCCTCCATAAAATAGAGGTGACACCCGTAGCGTGCGGATTCGACTAAAAACAGATTGATTTCATTCCGTATTTCAAATTTGACTTTGGCATCGTAGATGACGCGATCCACCGTCGATGCTCCGACTTCATCCAGCCGAGTCTTAAAATTCATGTATCAAACAATATATTATTAGTGGAATCATCTTGTGAGAAACCTTGATTTTTTTTTTTTTTTATGATGTATAGATTTGTTTTAGATATTTAATTTATTAAAAATATTATTAGTGACTCATCTATAGTTACTAAAGGTCTAAAATATAGGTTCATGGGTGCTCATCTTTTGTGAAACCTCAGTCCCTTCTTCATTACATAAGTTTTTTTTTCTTTTTTTTATATATAACTTTACTTTCCTCCTCAAATCAATGACACCTTAAGATAATTTATAATATCAAATTTTCTTCTTCATTACACAAATTTTTAAGCATAATCTTACCTTTCTTCTTCTTATCAACTACTTCCTATCCTACTTAATAATAGCTTTTTCTTCTTATTCAAGACATTAGTGTTTTTAATGCATAGATTTAGGTGGCCTTTCTTTTCTCTTTTTACTTTTTGATGAAAGCAATTTGCTTTCACCATTCAATTTGTTTATTTTTTGAATTTTTTTTCCTGAATAGAAAAAGCCAAAGATTTTTTTTTTGGTTTTTTTCTTAATGCCTTTTTTTAATGTTTTTTTTATTAAAAAAACTAAATATTCAAATATGAGAAAATCATTATTTTATAATCCAATTGAAATTCTCATAATCATTTCATGCTAATTACATAAAATCATATCTATTTGTAAATTTTGATTTAAAAATTCATAGTATCAAAATTTAGATAAAAATTAAAAAATTGATTTTTTTAGAAAAAATAAACAATCAAATATTTAATCCTATTAAATAATATTCAGAACAAAAATTATATTCAACATTAAATAAAAAACAAACACCACCTCATCTTTACCTTCAAATCAATCAGTGTATCGGTTTTTCTTCTTCTGCACTAACCTTACCCTTCTTTTTCTAGTCAATCAATATATTGATCATCCTTCTTCCAATCAACTATTGTATTGATCCTTCTCCTTCCTATTTATTCTTTTTCTTCTATCATTATATTATTTTTTTATAAATATATTAAATCAAACTATCATGAGATTTTCTCAATGCATAAATTTCTTCTTATAATCCCGTGCTTCTTTTTTTTTAATTAATCACCATTATGTTGGTTTTTCTACAAATATATCAAACTTATATGAGGTTTTCTTAATGGATACCTTTTCTTTTCTTCTTTTTTTAATCTACCATTATATTGGGTTTTCTAAATATATATATATATATATATATATGAAGAGCATGTATAACTTTGTTATATGTCAATCGAATCGATCGAAAAATCAAACCAAAATCGAATCGAAAAATAGGTTAATCGAACCGAGCGGTTCAGTTTTTGTTTTTGTTTTACATAAATCTCGGTTTCGATTTACAAAATACAAAAACCATAGTTTCGGTTAACCAACCGAAAAATAATATATAAGTTGTGACTTTCCTACTTATATCCGTCGCTTTTACTTTTTCCTTCCAAACCAAAGCATATAGGTTGTGATTTTTTTGAATTAGTGTCTTTTTCTATTGAAGTTATTAATACATGTGGTTAATTAAAAAACGTGCTAAAATAATATAATCCCATGCATTTTATATATTATTTGTGGGTGTATTATAAGTATATATTATAAATGCACAAGTGTCATGAGATTGCAAATGAATAGATTGTATTCATTTTTTTCTTTGCATTTTTTAATTGTATTTATAGTAATTATTATCATTTTAATTTTAATATATGATTATGGAATTGCAAATTTATTTTTTATTATGGTTAACCGAAAAACCAATATATGGCTAACCAAAGATTTGGTTAACCATATTAATAGTTAGATTTTTCTTTGGTTAACCATATTAATGGTTAGACTTTTTGTTAATATAAATAAAAAACCAAAAACCGACAATCGGTCTTTATTTTGTGCCATGGTTCAATTAGCCAAACCATGTTCACCCCTAGCTAGTGTCATGTGCAATAATAAGACATAATAGAATACAGAAATATTTCATGTTTAAAGGAACTTTCATAATTTTGCTAACATGTTTATATATATATATATATATATATATATATATATATATATATATATATATATATATATATATATATATATATATATATTGTCTCATATGAAAAAAAAAACAAGAGTTTTTTTATGTTTATATACTAAAACTCATCTATGGGTTTGTACAAAGCTTGAGGAAAGTGGGGCCTTGCATGCACAAGAAATAGACAGAAAGCCAGGTTTTACTTCAAATTATTTTTGGTTTTTAGCTATTTAAAAATCAAAATGGTTCATCTTTAATTTCGTCTGCTCATTTGTAAGCACACAATTCTTTCACTCTGTGAGAATCTCTATGAAAAACTGTTGAATCATGTATATTTATAATGCTTTTGTTGTCGATTCATCTTCTCATCGAACAACCAGCATGTGTACCTGTAACCCTATGTTTAAGTTTCGATTCTGTTGTCGATTCGTCTTCTCATCGAACAACCAATGTGTGTACCTGTAACCCTATGGTTTAAGTTTCCATTCTAATTCTTTCATTATGTGAGAATCTCTCTGAAGAACTGTTGAATCATGTATATTTCTACTGGTGGTGTTGTCGATTCGTCTTCTCATCAAACAACCAGCATGTGTACCTGTAACCCAATAGTTTAAGTTTTCATCCTAATTCTTTTAACTCTGTGAGAATCTCTATGAAGAACTGTTGAATCATGTGTATTTCTATTGCTGCTGCTATCTATTCGTCTTCTCATCGAACAACTAACGTGTGTAGAGTAACCCAATGGTTTAAGTTTCCATCCCATCAACTGCTTACTTCCTCTTCTACTCATCCACTGATAGCCTTTCTTCTTATTCAAGTCATTGATTTTTAATGCATAGATTTTTAGTCATTGATTTTGAATGCACAGATTTTTAGTCATTGATTTTTAATGCACAGATTTTTAGTCATTGATTTTTAATGCATATATTTTTAGTCATTGATTTTTAATGCATAGATTTTTAGTCATTGATTTTTAATGCATAGGTTTTTACTCTTCTCTTTCTAATCAATTACCATATTTCTAATCACCATTATGTTGGTTTTTCAACAAATATATCAAACCAACTATTTACTTCCTCTTCTACGTGCTCATCCACTAATAGCTTTTCTTCTTATTCAAGTCATTGACTTTTTAATGCATAGATTTTTACTCTTCTACAAAAATATTATGTTTAAAGGAACTTTCATAAGTTCACAACATGTTTACAATATATATATATATATATATATATATATATATATATATATATATATATATATATATATATATATATATATATATATATAAAGTTGTAACCTAATGGTTTAAGTTCCCATCCTAACAAAGTAAAAAAAAAATGTCAAAAAATTTCCAAGGGGCTCCATGCCAGCAGTGCCGATCCCCTTTTTTTATAGCATGTAAGACATTACATAAACTTAATAGTGGAGATCATTATAGTCAATTATAAAGTTAGGTTATGTTTGATAATTATTTTTCATTAAAAACATAAAAATATTTTTAATAATCGACTTAAAATAGGTATTTGATGATTTTTATGAAAATAAAGTGTCTGTGAAATTTATTTTTAAAAATAACTATATAAATGCAAAAGTAAGTAAAAATTAAACCACGTTCATAAACAGGAGATTGGAAAAAAAAAACCAAATAAGGGTCAACAGTGGAACATGAACAATAAGGGTTGTAGGCTCGGGATTTGATTTCAGTCGGACATATTTAAGTTGCATAAGTTTAAGGAGGATTAATAAGTGAAGGTTTTGCAGGTTTTACCTAATGATAAAGGGTTGATAGATTGTCTCTGAGGGCCATACTCCTGCTCTTATGCTCGACTCTTCTTATGCAACAAAATTTTACAAAATTTCATGAGTTTATACTAGATCCATCCCTGCCGTAGACGCGATCGGTAATGCCAATTGTATACAGAATTTAATCGAGTCAAGTTGATATGTGAGTCGACTCAGCCTGAATTGATTAAAACTTGATCGTCAACCAATTCAAATTTGATAAAGCTTTTATATATATATATATATATATATATATATATATTCGAAACTTGTCTTAAAAAATAATCGAATTATTCGAATTCAATTCAATAAAACTCGAATCAATTAAAAAATTAATATATAATTATACTCGAACTTGATTTAATTAATAAAACAAGAAAACTCGATTAAGTTTCACAAACACCCGAGTCAAATCAAAGATACTAACTCACTCGATAATCTATTCGAATTATTTAAGTTCAAGCTCGACTTTATTAACTTTGAATCGAATTCAAGTAGTTTATAAATCAAACTTGAATAACTCACGAGTAAGACTTTTTTATACCCTTAATACCAATGGTACAAAAATCAACCTAAAGACAAAATATGAAATCTTCTAGATAAAGGATCAAGTACCCAAGTTCCGTTTGACATCCTCTTGGCTTGATGATCCGTGCGGAACAGGCCACTCCTTTGAAATATAATTGCGAAAGTGACATTATAAGCCAAAAAAGAAAAAAAGAAAAAACACAAACCGAACTTGAAGAAATATATATTATACAACCATTTTAATATCAATTATTCAATTTCAAAAAATTATTTGATTTTACTTATATTATTTCATATATTTAAGTTAGGAAAAGGACATAAATACCAAGAAATAATATTTTAAATACGTTTAAAAAATAATTTATTTATCAAAACACATATTTTATGTCCCGTGTTGAAGCCTCTCACCACTCAGATTGCAAATTCAATGAGCTCTAAACATAAGGATGGATGAAAAAGAGTGTGGATGATGAAAAATTATTCAAAGGTGTTAGGTGTAGGATAGTACGGTGAGAAGCTATACTAGTAATCAAATCCGACGGTGTGAATTCAATCGTACTTAAGTTTGACATTCAAATATCCGAGATCGAGCGTCCACGTGAAATTCACGAGCTATCTACACATTAGGATAGCTGTTACGCACCATTATGTGACACGTAAGCTTTCGATTTCCACGTGTCATTCAAAGTTTTGACTGAAGCGATCTCCTTCCGCGGCCACGTGTCTTTGTTTTCGCGCTCAAGCGTTTTATATATGGCAGTTCACTACCGTATATTCGTCACTGCAAACCAGAGCCGGGAAAGCCATGTCGCCGTACATTTCTCTTCCCGCCGGGACGAGCTCCGCCGCCTCAATCCTGATCGTCTTCCTCGTCCTTGCCTCCGCTGAAACCTACTCTGCTTCCTCCTCCGTGCCGGAATCTGACGTAGATCTCGTCGAGTTTCCTTTGAATTTAGAGTTTCTAGAAGCCGAATTCTTTCTGTGGGGATCTGAGGGGTACGGGTTAGACGCAGCAGCGCCGAATCTCACCATGGGAGGTCCTCCACCAGTCGGTGCCAAAAAGGCTAATCTGGATCCATTCACCAGAGATATCATCTACCAATTCGCTCTCCAAGAAATCGGACACCTCAGGTTCTTCATGTCCCCCAATCTTTCTTCCTTTCTTGTTTCTATCGCGATTTTTTTGGAGTTTTATTTATTTATTTTGTTTCAGAGCGATTCAGAGCACGGTGAAGGGATTCCCTCGGCCATTGATGAATCTGAGTTCATCGTCATTTGCAGATATCATGAACAGCGCATTCGGCAAGCCTTTGGTGCCGTCTTTCGACCCTTACGCCAACGGCCTCAACTTTCTCCTTGCGTCGTACGTCATTCCATATGTGGGGCTCACAGGGTACGTCGGTACAAACCCTAACCTCCAAGGCGCTGCTTCCAAAAGGGTACGCATAAAAAATCCAGATTATTCCAGAATCGAATTGCAAGTACACATGTACTTAATTATATCTACACTGCGTTTTCTTTCAGCTAGTTGCAGGTCTGTTAGGCGTAGAGTCAGGCCAGGACGCAGTGATCCGAGCGCTGCTGTACGAGAAAGCTGGAGCAAAGGTCCTCCCGTATGGCATAACCGTTGCAGAGTTCACGAATCGGATCTCGAATCTGAGGAATAAACTGGGGAAAGCGGGATTGAAGGATGAAGGGCTAGTAGTGCCTCCAGAGATCGGCGCCGAGGGAAAAAGCAAGGGGAATGTGCTAGCCGGAGACGAGTTATCGCTTTCTTACGCAAGAACGCCGGAGGAGATTCTGAGAATAGTGTATGGAGGAGGAAGCGAACAGAAACCAGGAGGTTTCTACCCACATGGAGCTAATGGGAGAATTGCTAGGTCTTTTTTACAGAATCATTAGGCTTTTTAGTGCCTGGGTGAGGAGCTATATTGTATGTTCCTCGTTCACTGCTTTCTCTTTGTATGGATCTGTTTCCTTGGGTTTACTACATACTTAAAATAAACCATGTCTTATATATAATTCATTGAGAAATATGAATGACCACATATTTATTGGATGTACTCATTTATTAATGAAGACCCTTATATATATATATGGAATCCTTGATAATAAAAGAGATGGAAAAAAAGACCTCTTAAGTTCTCTTTTTGTTCTCTTAATTTCTTCCCTTTTTTTTTTATTATTTATAACATATTATCAACATAGACATACAAAATCATAAAACTAGTAAGCACGAGAGCTCAGATAGACAAAGTCACAAAACCAATAAAATATTCTAAATATGTATTTTTCTCTTCTTTTTTTTTTCCTTTTCTTTATGTTCTAAAGAAAATTTTATAGCCAAAAGCTATAAAACTGAACGTTATTCATAGCCTGAAGCTATGAAAATCCAAGTTGATAAAGATTTATTCCGTCATTGATTCATAACCTGAACATATGCACTCTCTTTATGTGATAGAATGGGGAAATTTGAACCATATCCTCAAGTTCTTATTTTAAAACACTACCACTTGAGCTCAAATATGTTATTATTAAATTTTAAGTTATTAAGTTATAACTTTCTAATATCTTTTCACTTTATTCATATACGGTTAATTATTTCAGAAAATGACTAATATCACTAAGCATGAATTTGTTGTCCTTGATATCCCAAGTAAGAATTATATATATTGATATTGGATACTAAAATCCACTTGGATGTGATGAATCTTGGAAATACTATCAAATAAGGAAATACCGCATCACAGCAAGATTGCACTAAAGCTTTAATATTCTTTCACCGTTATATTGATGAAGGCCTCAAAAATGAATATGTAACATCCCAAACTATACCTTAACAGTTTTATAACATGTTTTGGGTATAATAAAAGTAAAGGTATATTTTTTTGGAATAAAATAACGTTAAAAATAAAATAAGCAAAAATCTGGAATTAATATAAGAGTTAAGGGTAAATTAATAATTTACCGATTCAAGACCCAAGGGTCATAATTGAAGAAGATTGTATGCTAATATAGGATTAGGATAAGTGGAATTGCAAATAAAAGGAGATTAAAGGACTAAGTTGCAAAAACAAAATTTAAGTCAAATGTTAGGATAAAGCCAAACATGGCTTTAAAGAAATCTCATTTTTTGCTTTTGTTATGGAAAATCGGTTGAGAGAAATGAGAAGAAAAGAAGAGAAGAAGAAGAAGAAGAAGAGAAGAGAAGAAGAAATCAATGTATGGATATGTAAGGAATTTTGGTATGAATTTATGTATGGAATTGTTTGTATGGAACTTTAGAAGGATTGTGTATGAAATTTTGTTTGGAATTTGTTAGGATTTGTATGGATACTTGTTTGGAGGTTTTGAATACCTCTTTTTGTGTAGAATCCTTGTTTGGAATGGTTATTTGGTTTGGTTTGGTTGTGGTCCTCAATGGAGGAAAAATTTGCATAGAGAAAATGTTGGGTTTTAAGGGAGATGTTGCCCATTTTTTTTTAAACTCATGTTTTTGTTTTGGTCATAACTTGGTCATCACTTGGTCATCACTCATCCAAATTGAGTGATTCAAATTTTTTGGTAAACTAAACTTCTAGGATAACAAATCTTCTTGAAATAGGCGTATACAAATTTGGACCCCAGTGTACCTAGAAAATTTGTCAAAGTGAGGCTGTTTGAAACACCCCATGCGGTTTCTAACGCTTATTTAGGTCATACGTTGAGTTTCACTCATCCAAATTGAGTTATTTAAATTTCTGGATAAACTAGACTTCTAGAATAACAAATATCCCTGAAATAAGTATATCCAAATTTGGACCCTATTGGACCCATAAAATTCATCAAATCAAGGGAACAATTTTGTCCCCCAACCGCCTCGTAACTGAACCGGAGTAATCTCGGTTGTTTAAATCATAACTTGAGTTACTCCATCCAAATGATGATTCAAATTTCTTGTACAAACTAGATATCCGGAGAATGAACCTTTATGAAGAACGTATGGTCAAAGTATGTCTCTAATGTTCCCAGAAAATTTTCAAATATAGGACACAATTCCAGATTCTGTTCCTGAAAATTATCTAGGAATAGTTCGTAATGTTTATACCATATCTCCCAAATTAAAATTCCAAATTACATAATTTTTGAACCATAAGAAACTTAATACATAGGGGTATATTGAGTTAGAAGATCACTTTCTCTAACAATCTGCTTATTAAGGTCAAAATTAGAATAAATGGACTTGAGTTGTCCCATTGTTTGTAAGTATAATCGTTATGAAATCTGAAATTGTATAAAGGTTATATAAATATATTGTTATATGAAAGTCAAAGAGAATACACGTATACTCTGTTATATGAAAAGTACGTTTAAATGTTTTTTCAAGAGGATTATTTCGATAATAACATCTCATAAGTATACATGATACCAAATAGCTATTCATGTATATGATATCCTTCCTTTTCTAATACCTAAAAGATTGTTAAGAAACATAATAAAACCAATTGTCTCTTTATGATCGGTAGTTGGATAAGATAAAGTATGCCTATATGGATACAATAATTAGGATTGTTTTATAGATATCGGCACTTCGTTTGTTGATACTAGATCCTGTTGATTATGAAGTACCTGCTTAGTCATATTAAATAGAGATTCACTGCTCTCGCATAAAGGATAGTACCTTCTGGGCACACGCAGCTTCTTCCCCAGATTCACTTTAGCTTATGCAGATATTTAAATATAAAAAAGAAAATGACAAGTATACGCAAATGAGATATATGTTACATGATGAACATATGAGAAGTATAGTAATCATGTATGTGATGATAGTATATGGTTATAAGAACAAGAAGTAAAGTGTAAGATGACACGAAAAGTATATGAACTATGATAAGAAATGAAACATGTTATGAAAAAGTAGATTAGGAGAAATGGATATATATGTAAATGTTATATTTAATAAGTAAGTATATGCATGTGTCTAAAGATGATCCTTATTAGAGGTCGTCCATGAGTATTATTCCCACTAAACTATGTTTAGTACAAAAGTGTTTCATCCGTGGCAGATGTAAGAGTAAACCACAGATTGTGATACTAACTGCGATCGCCAGCCAAAGTCAAAACATCACTAGGTACCCACTAGAAGACCATTTGGTCTAATGTATATGTATTTTTGTTTCTTTTGTAAGTAATGTAAATATTGTAAATGTTGAACACTTCCATATATGGAGCTTATATATATTTTGTAATCCTCACACAAGACATAAGATAAGTTAAATGTTTAATATTACATGAATGAACAAGCTAAATTTTATAAGTTTGTAGTAAAAATTATTACCCTCGCTTGACACCGAGTGTCGAGTTAGGGCTCACAATATAATGTGAGCCTAGGCTTTAAAGGCCGAATACAGTATATGATAGAAAAGCTAATGTGTTTAGTAAATGTGTTGGCTCGAATGTGGGATGTCTTCAGAGCTAGATGATGGATTGTCTCGATTCCACTCGCAGCGCCCGTAGTGTTAACCTAAGAGATCAAGGGTTGCCCGCTTCGAATCCTTTTGAATCTGTCAGAAGTGAGAGTCATGCCCGAGCCGAACCAAATGAAGCCTTACTGAGAATATCTCAGGACATGTCTCGGGTGTTGGAGAGATTGACAGCTCTGAAAGCCTCGATAGATATGGTAAGAAGACATGGAGCTGAGGAATTCCATGGGTCAAACATGGAAGAGTTCGATAAAGCTGAATTCTAGTTGGAGAAGCTACAAAGAATAGTAGAGGAGGTGAGATGCCCTCCCGATCAAAGAGTGACATGTGCAAATATTGCAAGGCAAGGTTGGTGATCGTGGAAGCTAGTATTAAGGAGTCCGAGGCCTTAAATCCTAACCTGTGAGTTTTTCATTCAAGAGTCTGTGTGGCCAAATATGTCTCCGACAGGCCAGAATCATGGGAAGCAAAGCTCCTAAATCACAAAGGAACTTATCATATGAATATGAGAAAGAATTCAGCCATCTTAGCAAGTACGCACCTGAATCGGTCCTCACCGAGGCATTTCGGTGTAGGCAATTTGAGGATGGACTAAATGAGTCCATAAAAATATATTTAGCGCCTGTGACAGTACTTCAACAAGTAAATTTCTATCAGTTGGTTCAAGCGGCAATGAAAGTGGAGAAATCTTAGGTAAGCGGTAGAAAGATTTCGGGAAGAGGAAAGGCTTTGCAAAGACTCTTCCTGCTCCGGGTAAAGAGGTAGAGATGACGGACCCATACAGTGACTGGGAAATCTGTAAGCCCATTTCCAGCGATGTACTCGACCCAGGCTTCGCTCGGCCCGACAGAAGTTACCATGAAGCTAAACGTTAAAACTCTTTTTGGCAAGTATTTGGAAGCGTGGGTTATAAAAATTTTCATTTTCTATCAATCCACACCCTTTAGATTTAACGAAAATCCGACATAACATTTGCATGGTGGTCGAAACACGAAATACAAAATCACACGTATAAAACAAAAATACGCTCACGTGTTTTAAGAATGTCCGCTCTGACAATAAGGACCTACGAGTCCTCATCAAAATATAAGATAAGGATCAATCCGGCCTTAATTTTGTCGCGACTGTTTTCTCAAAACCATGCATGCATATTTTACAAAATATATTTACATATCTGAAAATGCCACATTTTAACTTTTACTATTTTAATTTACACCTTATCTTATATATAATCACAACACGTCTAGGCGAGGATCTGAAAAGGGTCTTTCGGCTTCAAACACACACTTTTGAAAAAATTATTTTAAAAACATAAGCGTAGCAGGCAACGGGCTCGATGAAGTGCCTCAAGTTCTAAATACTTTCTTTGTCTGCTGTTTGTACCTCCCAATATGAAAATCTGTACATAAATGGTTGTAAAAAGCGTTTTATGAAAGCGAGTTTTTACATGAAAACCATTTACGAAAGCGTGCGAAAACTATTTACCAGCTAATTTGAAGCCCCATTTACGCTACTAAAAGCGTTACGAAAACTAATTGTGCTAGCGAAATACGTTTTGAAAACTATTTATTCTTTGTTTGATGGTGGTTAATATCTGAAAGTGCTATCACGTAAATCAAAGTGCCATTCTTTGTGGCGGGTGCGAAATACCACAGAAGTGATGCCTCGGAACCTCGGAACCTAGCATCGGTAGTGAACCTCGGAACACTACCCGACTAAGATGGTCCGGTGAACACGGCGGGATCTATATAGCATAATGGAACCTCGGAACCAAAATGCTCGGTGATGGAACCTCGGAACCAACACCTCATCTCGCTATGTCTTAAGTCGGCGCGCTAACTATATACCTCGCGAATGTCTGTGAAGAGACGAGCTCCTTTATATAAATATATGCTAGATCTAACCCGAGTTGCAGGCAGCCGAATAATATAGTTAGTCATAATATCGATAACCTTGCCATGCGCAATCCCAAATACATCGACACAAAGCGAGCTATGACATCGGGGTTTTCTTCAGAAGCAGGACCAAGCCCATTTAACTAAATGCGAAATCGAACTTCTGCTTTGAGGTATAACAATTGGGAGGTAAAAATCTTTATCATCCCCCATATTTTCAAAGCACTTTACAAACTTATGTAATTTAAACGCTCGTTTTAGAAAATGATTTTGAGTCTTTCACCTTTTTCTCGACTAATTTCTTTCAAATCTTGTGTGGCTCTAGATTTTTAGGTAGGATCTTTCAAATCGCACTGCACAATTCATTCAAATTACGAAAATGCCCTCGGTTTAACGTTTTTAACACCAGCATCTGAGAACTTTGAAATATTATATCGAAACGACTTCGATTACAACGAGAACACTACGTGCTAGTCCCATTCGATATGGGCGTGATAATATGATGTGAAATTGGCCAAGGAAATAATCAGCCATTAAATGTCTATAAAAACTATCTTTGTTTTAGTCAACTTTTGACTCGAGGACTTTCATAGAATCTGAAATATCAGAAGCATTTTACGAAAGTGCATCAGAACTGTCAGGCTACGCTCCCCAAAATTTCAACCCCAATAATCAGAAGCAGTCGAGTCGACATGACTGTCAGAAACGAGTCAAAAAATTCCTAAAATCCCTAAACTCGGTCTAAAATTTTTGGGGCCCGAAATTTCTGACCTTTAAATGTGCTTAAGAAAATTTGTGGGTATATAACATTTGGGAGCCGAAATAACACAAGTAGAGCAAATTTTCTACCTTTTAAGAAGTTTGACCAAAGGCTAAGATATTGATGCGCATGCGTATTTCTAGTCGCGTATCTCTGGAATTTGCCTTACTACTCAAACAGTCTGATCCGTTCAGTAAATGCGAAAAACAAAGAGAAGAAAATAAAAATTAAAAAATCGTCTCTCAGTCTCTCATTTACGCCTTCTGTCCGTCTTCTCATCCCATTTGCTTTTCATCTTTTTGATTTTCGTTTTTTTCTAATTATTATTCTTATTATTTTTTTTTAATATACTATTTCTATTGCCTCATTCGGGTCCATTTTTTATCCCGAAAAATTTTATTTCTTTTCAGTTCACTTTATTATAAATGAACTTAAATCAAACCAATTCCTGACTTCCGAGATTTTTGTAAAAATCTACATACTGAAGAATCAGCGTTTATCGTAGGAAGTCGTAAAATATTCGACTATCTCGAGTCGATGAAACTTTTACGTGTCACTAGAATTCAGCGAGGCAATTTGGACGATCCGTTTCGTCATCCGAGATTTAGAGAATTTTCTAGGCTTCCCTGAACCATTTTGGTAATTTATTATTATTATTATCCTTTTAAAATTCTATAATTGGAATTTCACCCATCCACTTTCCTTAATTGCAAAAGTACCACAATTCTTTGATAACTTTACAATTTCACCCTTAAAACAACTTTCAAAATTTCTATTATGGCACTAAATTAATTAAGGAAGCCTTTGTTGCACATACGGTTACACATACCGTACACCCTCTCGGGACGGGGTGTTACAAATCCTCCCTCCTTAAGAACATTTCGTCCTCGAAATGAACAAAACTAATATAAAGAGGATACCTTAATCGAACAAGCGAGGATATTATTTGCATACGGCATAGACTCCCGTGTAGCCTCTTTAATCCCATGAGGACCACAGTAAAACTTTGACTAACGGAATGACCTTATTCCTTAAAATCTCCTCACTGCGATCTACTATACTTGCATTAGTGCTCCTTATAGGTGAGTGTCCTTTAGTTCTGCACAGGTTACGATCTCCCGAGTACATGGGAGGGATCTGGAATGTACTTGCGGAGCATGGATACATGAAACACATTATGAACCTTAGACAACTCTGGAGGAAGGTCTAATCTATATGCTACTGGTCCCACTATGGCAATAATCTCATATGGCCATGTATGCGGGCCTCGGCTTTAAGTCTTCCCAATACGAGAACACCTTTCAGGAAACTTTAAGGAGAAGACCACATCGAGCGTAAACTCTAGATCCCTCACGGCGTTTGTCGCGCTAACTTTACGTAAATCACTGGCTATCTTGAGCACATGCTCGGACAATGCGGATCTTATCTAAGGTAATCTGTCTTAACTGCGAACCTCTCGGTCTCCTCTCTCCTACTTCATCCCAACATACGGGAGTACGACACTTCGGCTTGATACAATGCTTCAAATGGAGCCATGCACATCTTGGATTGATAGCGTTGTTGTAGGCAAACTCCATCGGAGATAAATGCGTATCGGCTTCCCTTAAACTCTATCACGCATGCTCTAAACGCCATCCTCCCCAGCGTCTGAATAGTTATCTCGACCATCGGTCAGGATGGAAAGGTGTGCTAAAGTGCAATCGATCCCCCATGGCATCGTAAACTAGACCAAAATACGGATGTGAATCACGGGGGTCGTTCACGAGACTATCGATGTCTATATGTAATCTAGCCTTCTCTGCATATTTGTGGGTGGGCCAACTTGTCCGGCCGGTTCATCATTACTAAGCGGGAGAAAATGCGCGGTTCGTTAGATACATCCACTATCACCCATATGGCATCGTGTTGTCTCCGAGTTCTCGGAAGCCCGGTAACAAAATCCATAGTAATCTTATCTACTTCCATACAGGAATCGGAAGGGGTTGTATCTTTCCTGCGGGCTTCTGGTGCTCTGCCTTTACCTGTGACCCGGAGTTAGGCATACGGATCACGAAATACGCAATTTCCTTTCATCTTGTAACATCCCAGAAATATACCTAGTCGTTTTAGACATGTTTAGGGTCATTTGTAGCATAATTTATTTGTTTCATGAGTTAAATCACGAAAGCAGGAAAGCAGAGACCGGAAATTATAAGATTAAGGATAAAATTGTAATTTTATCCAGTAAAGACATGGATTAAGAAGATTGGGGGCCAAAAATACAATTTGGGAACTTAGATTCAAATAGTCCAGAGTTGGAGGACTTAAATGCAAAAGGAGATTTAACTTGAAAATGGATTTTTGTTGAAGGCGAGCATGGCCTTAACTTGAAAAATATGATTTAAGACCAAATTGGTCTCAAGAAACAAGCAGTGAAGGCGAAGGAAGAGGAAGAGGGAAGAAGAAGAGAAGAGAAGAGGAAAGCCAAGCCAAGGTATGGATGCACCTTTGGTATGGAACTTGTGATTTTTATATGAGAACTATATGGTTTTGTATAGTTTCTTGTCTAATTGTATGGTTAGGAGCTTGCTCCCGAGCCTAAGGTTAGGATTACATCCTAACCAAAGTTTTCTTGAAAGTAGGGGTGCTAAAATTCTAAATGGCACAAGATTGGTATGAAACCTCATTTTTTGGGAGGATTTATGGTAGTGTGTTAGGGTTTACAACAAATCCTACATAACCTTTATAATTGGTTTATGTATGGGTTATAACCCATAATATAGTTGTTTTGGGAGGTATTCATGATAGGTTTTTGATCTATGGATGAAAAGGCATGAAAAATGGGTGAAAATACTCATTTTGGGCATTTTCGAATTGAATTAATACCCGACAATTTGAGCTTGTACCAGTACACACTTTTCGGTTACGGTCGTTTTGGCCAACTTGTACCGGTACATGTCTAACATGTACCAGTACAACCTGTTCTGGTTTTCCTGTTTCTACCAGTTTTCGTATTTTGGCCATAACTTGCTCATTTCTTATCCGATTTGAGTGATTCAAGTGACTACGTAAAATAGACTTCAAGGAGAACAAAACTTAAAGAATAGGAATCGCCAAATTCTGATCCTAAGTGGTCTAAAAATTCACTCAAAGTGGGGCGTGTGCAAAACCAAATTCACGGTTTCCAGCTTTGAACATAGAGTAGTCCGGGTTGTTTCGGACGTAACTTGAATTCCGGTGCTCCGAATTGGGTGATTCCAGTTGGAATAGAACCCTTAGCACCTTAGCTTTATAGGAGCACAAAGAACCAGTGTCAAATATGGAGACAAGGCACTGGAAAATTAATATTGCAAACTGTTCCTCGGTAAAATCGGTAAACCGACTAGTTGGCATGAAAATGCCATAACTTGAGTTTAGATGATCCGATTGGATTGATTCAATTCTGAAAGCGTAGATGCGTCGGGGCTAGGAATACATGAATGATGTGTGGATAGGCATCATATCGTACAAGTATACGAAATGCCATAAGGAATAGGCATGAAACACAGCTTGGCGAAACATGAACATGAACATGAATATGAAAAACAAGATATCATGATCGAGAATGTGATTAAGAAAGGTTATAAGTTACGAAAGACATATGATCATATGACTACCTAGGACGAAAGAATGAATGGTGGTGTCCCGATTAGTATGGTCACTCCCGATTAGTGCTGGCACTCACGATTGAAATGCCCGGTACTCACGATTAGTGCTACGGCACTCTGTTCGATACTCGGTAGCCCTGGCGGTGCTACGGCGCGATCTTATATCGTACCTTCCGATTTACTTATTGTGCTGGCGTCCTACTCATTTCTTATGATTGGTCTAGTTGGTCGACAGACATATGATAAGACGAATAAGAATAAGAGTAAAGATCTGAAAGTACCTCTTTGTATTTGTCTGTAGTACCCGCAGCGGGTACTCCTGTATGCGGTGCTCTGTAGTACTCTGGTACTCCTGTCTCAGGTCAAGCTCTGTAGTACCTACGGGTACTCCTGTACTGGTAAAGCTGCGTAGTACTAAGGGTTGCTCCTGTAGCGATTGGATGCATGGTACCTACGGGTACTTTAAGTATTTCATCAAGTTACGTAGTACCTCACGGGTACTCACGTATCTGAACAAGTTAAAGTCTCTGATTAAGTCACGTCTCTGATTTAGTTACGCCAGACGTACCTACGGGTACTCCTGGCATATCACGAATAAATCTGCCAAGTACCTCACGGGCCTCTGTATCGATAAGTCATATGCGAATAAGTTACATCTGTGTCTGATAAGTCACATGTCGAATAAGTTACGTCCCATGTCGATAAGTCACGACCTACGAGAATAAGTTCTATCACCGTAATTTGATTTGGATTCGGTAGTACCTAATGGCCACTCCTGTATTGGATAAATGCATGCGCCTTTGATTAAGTTCTATGGTACTCTTTGGTACTCTTGTATTTGATTAAGTTAAATGCCGTATCTTATTAAGTTAGTAGTATCTCTGGATACTCTTTGTATCTAATCAAGTTACGTAGTATGTACGGGTACTCTGTATCGGTAAATAAGTATAAAATCAATAGTACCTGAGGTACTCTACGTGTCCGTAAATAGAGTATATGTATACGTTACGATCTTATTTTTGCTATGGACTAATGTCCATACCTGATATGTATTTGTATACGTCGATCGACCCAGGTAATGTGATCTGATTATGATTAGTTGGAGCTTATTGTACCTCTGGTGCAACCCGTACAAAGGATAAAGATCGTAAAGATAAGTATATGCCCGTAAGATCGATTATAAGGATTACTGTAAGACAAGTATAGGATTACCTTAATACATCCTTATGAGATCGAGAAATACATGTATAGTTGCATGTCTGCATTATAAGATCCGAGAAAAACCAATATGTGCTCACACATTCTGATATAAGTTCGTGAACCGGGATATACTTGATGATACGAGTATAAGATCTGAGAATACCCGATTATAAGTTTTGTAGTACTTACAAGTATGAGTATAGAATAAGTTCCGCAATACCAGTACACGTTCCGTAATCTACGTGATACTACGGGTGCCTCCCGAACAGTGTAAACTCCATTAGTATAAGTACAAGTTCTGTAACTCTACGAGTCCGTGAAAATAAATATATTATAAATTATAAGTCGCAGTATAAGAATAGTTTACAGCCAACTTTCCTCACAGGAGTCGAATAAACATAAGCCTGTTATGAGCTTAAGTACTTGTATAAATTCATAATATAAATGCATGAAATTTATATTATCTGTTATTGTTTTATGCGTTAAATGTGTATATGCATAAGACATATGTTTCCCACACTAAGCATCAAACATGCGGTTTCAATCTGATGGCAGTGAGAAGAAGACGAAAATAATGGGAACCATCTGTGGCCATTACCAGGAAGGGTTCTTTACATATCTGAGATTCCGCATAGGTTTTGCGTGTAAGTGTCGATTTTGTTTTATAAATGGACTCGATGCCATTCTCACCTGGAGGCACGGTGGGCACCTGTTAAGTGTTCTTTCGATTCTGTCTCTTATTTTAGTTTTATTTATAGTGCTGGGCCTTGGGTGCCGATTAAGCTTTAAAAATTCAGGTGAGAGTCCCGGTGTTGGTCTCGCGTCCGGAAGCGGGGTTCGGATCCGTAGCTTGGGTTGGGCCGGGATTTGGGGCGTGACACATGCCCTTCCACCAATAATGCTCCCTCAAAGTATGATACATCTTGGTGCTACCAGGGTGCATGGCCTATCTTCGAAAAGTGGGCCTCTTCGAAATTTCAGCCCACCTGGTTCACCTAGCCCGGTACACACACATTCGACTCCCTCCCAACTATTACATAATGTCTCGATGCAGGAACTGCGGTTCCTACCACCCTCAATATACGCCTCAACTTAATCATCTACGAAACACCTTCTGACCTTCCCTTGATCGATCCCACGAGAAGAAGGGGCGAACATAAAATGATGCCAACAATGTCCCTGTATCAGCCACCTGTAACTGAACTCCCAAAGATCTCAACTCTATCATGATAGAATGTCTGTCTGCGAGATAAGCATAGATACCTCCGGTTTCTGCAAGGCATCGACCACCATTGGCCTTCACTGGATGGTACTTGCTCTGTCGTGCGTCATGATAACTAATCAACTCCGACCACCGGCGCGCCTTAAGTTAGCTCTTTACGAGTAAAGATATATTGCGGGCTCTTATGATCCGGTGAATATCGGCGACAATCAGATAGATAATGCCCTGCATCTTTAGAGCGAAACCACCGGGCTGCTAGTTCTAAATCATGGGTCGGGCACCTCGCTCAGGCTTTAACCTGACGGAAGCATAAGCCATCACTCTACCATCCCCCGCATCAAAACACACCCTAACCCCTTGTCCGAGGCATCACTATATACCACATAACCGTCCTTTCCGACTCCAGAAAGTAATACCGGAGTCGTCACAATCTCTCGTCTCACCAAAACTATGCCGTGCATCCACCACTCGAATTTCTCAACCTTTCAATAGATTCGCCAACGTAGTTAAGTATCTTCAAACCATCAACAAATTCTTTGTAATAACCCCGTCAATCCTAAGGAAACCGCGAACTTCATAAACATCAAGGGTGTGCTTCCCAGCTCACTATAGCTTCAATCTTGAGGATCCACACTAATAATTTCCTCGCCGAAAATGACATGACCCAACTTTGTCCAACCAAACTGCACTTACTAAACTTTAGCGTATAACCGACGCCCTAAGAATCTCTGCACACGTCCGCCGGAGATGCTCTGATGTTCCTCCGAACTCCGCCTCGAGTACACTAGGAATGTCATCAATGAATACGATCACAAACTTACCAAATACGGATCAATACCATGTTCATCAAATCCATGAACGCAACTTGGGCATTAGTCAATCCGACGGCACTACTAGGAACTTAGGAATCAGATTCACCCCGCTGGCTGCGCCCTAGAAACATCATTCTCTCTGACCCTCAACCCATGGTAGCCTCGACCTTAGGTCAATCTTAATATACCGAGATCCATGCAATTGGTCAAATAGCTCATCTATACGAGGAAGAGGATACCTGCGTATTGTTGCCCGATTCAAATTGCCTTATGCCTGAGAATAAACTTAAGCTTCCATCTTTCTTCTTTTACGAAGAGAACCTGAGTTCTACCTAAGAGGTAATTAGGTTCCGATGAAGCCCTTGCCTAGCAATTCCTCCAATTGTGCCTTCAAATTTTTCTTCAACTCCTGATGGTCATCTATGGAGGAATGGATATCTACCGGCCCCTGAGCTAGTTCAATAACGAACTTAATTTCTCTATCCTGGGTAAACCTAAATATCCGAAAGACATCCGGGAACTCTTGACTATAGATGTCTTCCACGTGTCCCCCTCTTGTCTCATCCACTACAAATGCCACAACCCCGGCAACCTTCCGAAGCATTTTCGAGGCTGGCCATGGCATTAATGAGACTAGGCGACTTCTTGACCCCAAATATCACGCCCGGTTCCTCCACTGAATCAATCTACTTTTATAGCAATCTAAGGTGGCTCTATGCCTAGATAACTGGTCCATACTCCAAGATTATATCAAATCATGGATACCTAACATCATCAAGTCTCATTGAAAACTTTATTCTCGATCACCAATCAAGCATCTGAACTACTATTTCGATATCATAGTATCCTACTTAGTACGAAACCACCATATGCATCATCTATAGTCGAATCTATCCGTGCCTTCAAGAATGGTACCGAATAAATGAATGAGTGGCCCTGGTCCACCAATGCATATGCATCGATCGTGAACCGAAATCAATATACCAATAATCACGTCTGTGATGATCCGCTTCCCGTCGTGGGACCCAGAAATACCGATTCGAGCACACGAGTACCACTCATCCGCCAACGGCACGCCCGCTCCCGCACCCTACCGCGACTTATACCGTGTGTCAGACCGCCACCGGGCCGAATCCACCCCTACACCCTAACTCGGGACCGTGCCCGGGCAGATGCTACTCGCACTCACCTCGTAGGTCTCGTACTCTACTAACTCGTGGACAATCCTGGATAAAGTGACCTTCCCGCCCGCAATGGAAACATCCCACATATCTATCCCGCACTCCCTCCGAGATGCCTCCGACACGTAGTGGCACACGGAAAAATGATCCCTAAGATCTACCACCTCCTAGTGGCCGCCAGATCGAATCCGATCCGGCTAGATGTCAGCCTCATCCCGAGCCTCTATCACCGGGTCCACTTTTCCTTCTTTCTACTGGGGATCGACTAAAGGTTCGGCTAACTAAGGTCGGAGCACTTTCATCCGTCTCCTACGCCCGAGTTAGAACTAAAACAATCCTTTCTACCTTTAGTGCAGCCTCAAACCTTTCATAAACTTGTTGCTTGCTTTGCTTTTGTTGTATCCTAGTAAACACGGGAAACCTGTGTCTCTACCGTGCCGGTGGAAGAACCTCGTGTCCATGTCACCTTTTTCCGGTAATTATGGTGGAAAGACCTCATGTCTACTTCACCATATAATAGCTAGAACGCTAACCTTATCTAACCATAAGTACCCTGTCTCTGGGTCTCCGATACCATCATAAGTTTTAGCCCCACTTAGAGCGTCTATCACGCCCCCTCGCTTTTCCTGAGAGGCTCCCGTGTCCGACGTAGTCGTAATAATCAGAGTAACCCGATCCATCGCCAAGGTAACCACCCGGGTTTGCGGCCTCAATGTTCCGCTGGGGCTGGATTCCATCAAGCATTTTCGTATCTAAGGTGCCTGACATACTGTGGTGCTCTCCGGTGTGGAAGTCCTAGATCGACCTCTACGACCTTGTCCAGGCATAATGTTGTGAATTTCAAGGTTAAAAGATTCAGCGACACTTTCAATATCCTCTACGATGCAAGGATTAGCAAAACAATGTAGGTTGAGATAGAAAATCATTATAAAACAATTCTATAGGAAATAATCAGGAAAACGCTACAAAATGCGCTTAACTATCGCCTCTTAAAACTCGCCTGATACCGCTGACAGACTCTTCCTAGTGACAGAAATTTGCCAAGAATCTACAAGAACCTCCCGCCTAAGCTCGCCGACCGACAAGTTACTATGAAGCTAAGCCGTTAAAATCATTGGAATCAGATTTGGAAAACGTGGGTTATAAAATTTTCATTTTTCTATCAAATCATACCTTGGGATTTAATTTAAAATCCCGGCAGATAACGACTGCACGGTGGTCAAGCCCAAAATACAAAATCACCTGATAAAACAAAAATACACTCCCAATGTTTTCCAAATGTCCAACTACAACAATAAAGACCTCTGGTCCTCATCAAAATATAAGATAAGGATCAATCCAACATAATTTTGTCGCAACTTGTTTTTCTCAAAACCATGCATGCATATTTTACAAAATATATTTACATATACAAAATGCCACATTTTAACTTTTACTATTTTTAATTTACACCTTATCTTATATATAATCACAACACAGCGTCTAGGACTGAGGATCCTGAAAAGGTCTTTCTGGCTTCAAAGACTGCAGACCGAAAAATTATTTTAAAAACAAAACCGTGAGCCAAACGGCCTGAGTACTATAAGTTCTAAATGTCGTCACGCTTGTACCTCCCAATATGAAAATCTGTACAAAAATGGTTGTTAAACTGTTTATGAGAAAACTAAGTTTTTGCTATGAAAACCATATTTCGAAAAACTGCTTCAAAACTATTTCGCGTTGAAACTCAAGCTTTCGCTTACTAAAAACTATTCTCGAAAATCCACCTCACAATAAATCGCTTTGAAAACTATTTCAAGCATCGAAAACCGTTTCGCATGTTAATATCCAGTTATAACAAATCAAGTACCAACCACCGTGGCCCATTTCTCAACAATTTAGAAGTGATGCCTCAGAACCTTGGAACCTGGCATCGATAGTGAACCTCGGAACACTACCCGGCTAAGATGGTCCGGTGAACACGGTGGGATCTATATAGCATAATGGAACCTCGGAACCAAAATGCTCGGTGATGGAACCTCGGAACCAACACCTCATCACTATGTACTAAGTCAGGGCGCTAACTATATACCTCTGAATGCGGAGGGCGACTCCTTATGTAAATATGCTAGATCCCAACCGGAGTGCCGACCCGGGCAATATAGTTAATCATAATATCCCATAACCTTGCCATGCACAATCCGAAATACATCGGCCAGGAAGCGGGCTATGACATCCTAGGGTTTCCTAAACCAGGAATAGCTTGTTTCTTAAATCTTGAATCGAACTTTTCTCTTAGTATAACAATTTGGGAGGTAAAAAAATGCTTTATAAATCTATGTTTTTAAAACCTTTTACAAACTTGTAATTTAAACACTTTCGTTTTAGAAAATGATTTTGGAGTACTCTTGCTTTTTTCTCACGACTAATTTGCCGTCTTGTCAAGCACTCTAGATTTTAATGGGATATGTCCTTTCTTAAAATCATTCAAATTAATGCATCGAGTTTAACAGTTTTAACCATACTACAGTTCAGTGCATCAGCAATCTTCATTCTATAACCCCCTTCTGTCCCACCTAATTCATTCAGCAGTTATCAGAATAATATAATATAATGTTAATATACTTTGTCAATATCTACCTTCTTCCGTTTAATCCAACTTTTGACTCAAAGGACTTTCCATAGAATCTAAAAATACGAAACATTTCTGAAAGTCTGTGGGAGCTTGTCTGACTACACTCCTAAATTTCAACGGCGTCAGGAAAGCAGTCAGAATTCAGCCCGACTATCCGAACACAGTCCCAAAAATTCCTAAAATTCCTAAACTTAGTCTAAAAATTTTGGAGTTCAAATTTAATAGCTTTATGGCATAAAGAAAGGGAATTTTGGCCGAATTGCATATATATAACATTTGGTGCGAAATAACGCCAAGTAGGCAATTTTATATTTTAAAGTTTGACAAAAGGCTAGATATTGGTACATATCGTGCTCGTGGCGATATATAGTTTTATACCCGACAATACCTCGGTCCGTTCCCCAGTAAATAAGAAAAAACAAAGGAAGAAAATAAAAATTAAAATAGTCTCTAGGTCTCTCATTTCGTATACATCGATCTTCTATCCATTTATTTTCATCTTTTTTGATTTTAGTTTTTCGAATTATTATTCTTGTGTTATTTTTAATATACTATTTCTATTATAAATCGGTTCCATTTTATCAGAAAAATTTTATTTCTTTTTAGTTCACTTTGTGTAAATGAACTTAAATCAAGCCAATTCGACTTAGAGATTTTTGTAAAAATCTCCTGAATCGCGATTTATCATCGAGAAATTCGTAAAATATTGACTATCTCGAGAATTCAAACTGAAACTACAGGTCACTAGAATTCAGCCCGAGGCAAATTGCTTGTGTGATCAGTTTTGTCATCAGATCTAGGAATTTTCTAGGCTTCTGAACATTTTGGTAATTTGATGTTGTGTATCCTTTTAAAATTCTATAATTGGAATTTCACCCATCCTTTCTTAGTGCAAAGTGTCACAATTCTTTAAACTTTACAATTTCACCTTAAAACAACTTTCATTTCTATTATGTAGAATTAATTAAGGAAGCCTTTGGTGCACATCTGAGTTATCCACATTACACCTCTCGGGACGGGGGTGTTACAAGAGTCCCCAAAGCGATCGGTACATAGTTACGCCACAAGGGGAAGAGAACAAGGAAATACGAAGTACCTGAATGCGGTAGAGGTGCTTCAACGGGACTGAAGCTCGAAGTGCCCTCATTGTATTAATGGCATTTGGGGAGTTGCGATTGTTGATAGGAGAGTGCTTCAGATGTGGAAGCATAACATTTATGGAAAATTATCCCAAAGTCAAGGAATGACCTAAAGAGTCCCTCGAGTAACAATGGAGAGTCTGACCTCCACCAGGTGTTTCGAGATAAAGAGTAGAGGTCTAGGGGGCGAGCCGGCATAGAGAGCGAGGAGTCACGGTGTGGAGATAGTAGATCGTCCCTGTGCGCCGAGGCGCCCGACATGAGTATATCTTGCTGAAGGCTCATGGGGACGAGGATACACAGTAATTGTTGGTATAATTTGTCTTTATGGTATTGAAATGCATGCATTAATAGACCTGGATCTATATTCCTTATGTAGCCATTAAGCATGTTCGATAAGATGACAACAGTGGAGCAGCTATCATATGATATGCATGTAACCAGTGCTTTAGGGCACAGTGTCAATGTGAATAGAGTGTATAAGAATTGCCCTATAATTATTCATGATCGGGAAGTTTCTACTGATTTGGTTGCTCTACCATTTCGTGAATTTGATTTGATTTTGGGAATGGATTGGTTATCTAACACCGGGCTATAATTGATTATGATAAAATATTGATGCTTTGATGTTACGTCGGTCCCAGTGATAGTACATAGTGTTGGTCTAGCCCAATGTCAATGTGATTTGGTTTGACCTAACGATTCTTGAGAAAAATTATGTGAGGCCTTTTTGGCTTTGGTGCTTGACTCTAAAATAGGTCAAATAGAAGTGGAAAATATTCTGGTTGTAAAAGATTTTTCGAATGTGTTCCCGGAAGTGTTACTTGGTATTCCACCAAAAAGAGAAGTGGATTTATCTATTGAGATTTTACCGGGAACAGCTCCTACTTCTAGGGCACCATACAGGATGATATATTGAGTTGAAAATTTGAGATTCAACTACAAGAGCTTACGGATAAAGGGTTTCTCGACCTGAGTGTTCCTAGGGGGTGCTTTGTTTTGTTCGTGAAAAAGAAAGATGGCACCCTACGAATGTGCATTGATTATCGGCAAATCAACAAGGTGACAATGAAAAACAAATACTCATTGCCAAGAATTAAAGATCTACTGATCGATTAAAGGGCGAGGTGTCTTCAAATATAGAAGCTACTTGATCGGTACTGTCATTAAGAGTAGAAAGATGTGATGTGCCAAAAACTGACATTTAGAGCTTCGATATGGCCATTATGAGTTCTTGGTAATGCCAATTTGTTGACTACAATGCACCGGCCCGGCATTCATGGATTTGATGAATAGGGTGTTTCGACCCTATTTAGACCAGTTTGTCATGGTCTTTATTGATGATATATTGGTATATTCTAAAGATGAGCAAGAGCATGAGCAACATTTGAAAATAGTTCTACAGACTTTGAGAGAGAAAAGGTTGTATGCTAAGCTTAGAAAATGTGATTTTTGGCTAAAGGAAGTTTCATTCCTAGGTCATATTGTGTCTGCTGAAGGTATAAGAGTTGACCCTGTTAAGATTGAAGCTATGGTGAATTGGAAGGCGCTTGAAAGTGTTCACCCGAGTGAGAAGTTCTTGAACCCACAACGAGGATATTATAGAAGATTTGTAGAGATTTACCTGCCATATGGCTTATCAAGCTCCTGGAAATTACTCGGGGAAATAGTAATGTTTGAGTGGTCAGATAAATGTCAGAATAGTTTTGAACAGTTGAAAGAAATGTTGGTTGAAGCACCAGTATTGAAGCAGCCTACCTCGGGAAAAGAGTACACCTTATATAGTGATGCTTCAGGCATTGGTTTGGGATGTGCGTTAATGTAAATAATGAGCAACCTTATCTGACAGGTTGAAACATGAACAAAAGTATCCTACGTGATTTGGAATTGGTTGTGAGTAGTATTTCTTTGAAGATATGACCTTCTTATATGGTGAAAATGCGAGAATTTATACGGATCATAAAAGTCTCAAATATTTGTTAGCATTAGAAGGAGCTTAATTTGAGACAACGGAGGTAGTTGGAGTTGTTGGGTGCTGAGCGTATAATGAACTGCGAGAAAAGCTAAATGTGGTAGTAAGATGCATAAGTAGAAGCGATAAGCGGCTTTGTTAATACAGGCGGTGAATGGAGAATAATATCTTGTGGGCTATTAGCTCAATTAAAGCGCGGTATTGTGAGACGAAGAACACATATACAAATTTATGACACTATTGCAAAAGGACTATTAACTAATCACGGCAGAGCGCCATAAAACTTGTTGACGAGACCCGAAGAACACATATACAGAATTTATGACACTGTGCAAAAAGGACTATTAACTAATCCCGATGGCAAATCATAAAACTTGTTGACATTATACTATATAAATCACCAATCTCTTAAGTACATCATTTTCAAAGTTTGGTTTTTTGTACGATATTAGTGCAATTAGACAAGTAATAAAATGGATTTAAGTTAGGATATTGAATCCACGAGATCTCAAGGAATTTTCAATCAACTATACGACTACTCGAATTTCCATCTTGTTGGATCACAAAATGATAATAGGATCCGGCATTAAGGTGCTGGAGAATTAAGCGACAAAAGGAAAATATTGAAATTTAACAACATCTTGAAAGATAAAGAATAATGAATAATGAATTTCTTAATAAAGAAATGAATCTTGAATAAGTTATCCTCAGAGGAACACATGTGACGGTTATAATTGAACTATAGATTCTGTAAGATATCTTTGATAAAATTTGTGAATGTCTGGTTTTAAAATCGTCAGTCATTTAATGATGCTGAAATTTGGGATATTATACATCACGTTTCATTATCATTGAGCTGATTCTCTCGGATACAGGGGAATTGAATACTTCTTTTTTAAAGGGACTTCCATGTCTGGGTATTTTTCTTTTGTAATACTTCATACCCATTTATGGTGTAAACCTTAGCTCCCAAGTTATCGGTCAAGCAAAAGGATATACAACTTCAGTTGCTCCTCCTCGAAATTATAGAATAGATCAACCTTTCCTTGATTAGATCCACGGCTAACACGGGATTGGTCTCACTATCCAAATTAGGAATTGAACTCTTGTTTAAATAGATAACTCATTCGACTCGTTCTTGATTTCAAGTGAGAAGAGGATTTATCTAGGTGAACTTACAAAGCTCAAAAAGATCCCCTGTAGCGAGTTAGTAGTATTCAAAAGAAATGTACATTACTCTCGGGAATGTCTTCCGTCACTCGGAGGACCTCCTGAAATCGAGCAATGGCCTTGAATCTTAACGGGTATAAGAAGCGTGTTCGGTCCCAGTACAATCAACCCAAGGCAGTAAATTCGTGCGAAATTAACAGAATTCTTTGGGAAACGATTAGGAAAGATAAATTCGACTATAATGTTCACTTAATGGAAAATTTGGATTCCTCAATTACTGAATTACACGATACGACATTCCTACGATCATAGAATATTTGCAATTTGGCTTGAAACAATGAATTCGAAATTTATCAAGACTTCAAAAACATTTCGTAGTAATATGAAAATAAATAATTTCGTATTCGGCCATCAAACGATAACATCCAGATTCGGGAATACAACGAATAAAATACGAGAGCATAATCAGCTTCTAAAACGAATTTAAAATGAAAATTAAGAAAAATAAAAGAAAAGAAAAAGAAAATAAAGAAAATGAGCTTCAACATCCATCTCTCGCCTGCGGGTCGCTAAGCCGCTTCATGAGTCGATATCGCAGATGATGTGGTTTCACCGGGCCCTAATCCCACGTACCTGTGACTAGCGGTCCAAAGCCCGTCCACCACCTCAGCCCGCGCATCTCTGTGTTCTTCCCTATCAGATATCATCGATGTCACTTATTAACGATCCCATCGCAACGAACGATCGCAGCCCTTACTCTAGAAGGCTTAAACCTTTTCGATCGTTATTTTCGATGTTCACGAACATCTCACGCGCCTCAGCAGGCGCTCGACTGGAAATTCCTTCCCGACGTCATCGATCGCCGCATATCTTCGCCGCCGCAAGACCTCTCGTACCGTTTCATCCGCAGCCCTTCAACTCCGATGTCCTTTCAGATGGTTCGCGACATCGGTAATCTCCATCGCGCGAATCTTCCATCCGCGGAACCCGCGGCGCCTGATCCGGTCGCTTCTTCAGACGGTCGCGCCGACATCAATATCTCTGCTGGGGAGTCTTCCAGCCACTTCTTGTTAGGGCGTCCGCGATCTTCGGATCCGTCGTCCCGAAGCGTCGCTGATTTCGATCTCGCGTCGCGCGAAGACGCCTTAGTTCTCCGAGGCTTTCGATCGCTTGCTCGGCGGTCAGATCATCCCACGTCGCCACATCAACTTCTGAAGGTCATTTGCGCTTTCAATCCTGTCTTCGGCGTCAGCGATTTCGAGTCATGGTCGCGGACTTACTTCATGAAATCTCACCAATCGAAGCGTGTCCGTGTCGCTGATTTCGATTCTGGCGTCGCTACATCGCCGGGCGCCGCAGCCTTCACGGCTGGCGTCGCGGATTTGTAAATTTCTCATCGCGACATCATCGGAGCGTCGCGACATCAATCTCATCGGCCGCTACATCAACTTTAGTTCCTTCGGCTTCGAACCCGCTTCGCCTTTACGGTCAGCTGATCTCCACCCCGACGTCGCGCATCGCCGTGCCCTCATTTCGCAGCCTTCTGAAGATGTACTCAAGTCGTGACTCTCATTATTCTTGTTATCCATGTCGCATGACCTAATCGTGTTCTTCCTTCATCTCCTTCGAAGGTCGCGAATCTCATGCACCGGGCAGATCCAGCGGTAGTGCAACCCAAAACTCCAGTTGACTCCAATGACTTCAAATCTGCATATTCTTTTCTTCATTTCGCTTCGCCATTCGACCGCACCTTTCCTCCATCTCTTACTCTCCAATTTCATTTCCTTTTCTCCTACTTTCTTTTCTCTCTTTCCTCGCTAATAAAATTTGGTGAGTTTTTTTCATATTTCAGATATTAATTATTCATTTCTGTATTGAAAATCGAACAGAAAATTGACTAAAAATAGATGACTTTTAAGCTCATCGCCAAATTTATTTTAAAGCAAAATGATTACAGATTCTTTCGTTCAAAAACGATGCAGAGACGTTGTGCCGCACAATGGTCGATCAGGATAGCAAGACTGCGGTTTTTCCTGGAAGAAAAACAAAGCAGGAAGTTTGTATTTCCTGCGAATGCGATGAAGGCGTGCCGATGACAAAGAGCAGCGCCGAGCAGCTTTCATTACTATTCAGTGCCCATAGAATACGCAAGATTTACCATTTTAGAACTCGCCAGTACCGGCACGTATCAGGATTCTAAAACACCTTTCATCATTAGCGGAAGCTGAATGAAAAAGACGCGATTAGTGCCACTGTCTAAACAAGCCTGACCGGTCATCCAGCTTTCTCACCGTTAAATCAACCGTGTTCAACGAACCGCTGTGAATCCCTCCTTCCAATCCCTCTCTTCAAATGGCAGTCGGCAACACGTCATGATTTTGCGCCGTTTTCCTCATGCAAACAAAACATGACTCTATTTGAGTGATTGCGCGATGTCACAAAGTCGCCCATTTTATACCCCATTCATGATGGACTATTCTATGGATCGACTAGCCGAGTTATATGTGAATACCAGGCGATTGCATGGTGCGCTCGTCATTACGTTGACAGGAGATCCGATTTACAGAGACTCGAAGGAATTACGCTTAGCTCTCGGGAACTCGGGCTTTTAATTTCGCGACAACATTCTACCCGAGACAAACGCATCAACCGATGCCAGATCCGTGCAAAGTTCCAAGATGCTTTCCGCGTACGCAATGCGAATTCACCGAAGTCGTGTGATTGCGTGATTACTCTACTGACAGAATTTTCCTATAACAACAGCTTATCAATCAAGCGATTATATTGCACTACGAGGCTTTAGGAGGAAAGCCAGAGATGTAGAATCCTTTGTGTGTTGGACATAGTCGAATGAGCATAAAGTGATTACTGGTCCGCATATAGGCAAAAAGATACTGTGTGCAAGTGGCAAAAGTCCGTGTTATTCGGCTGTGCTGTTGTAAGGTCGCAAAGGATCGGTAAAAGTCATATGTCGATTTGAAAAGGGAAGGACATTGAACATGAAGCGAGTGATAAAGTGTTCTTAAAGGTATCTCCATGGAGCGGAGCGCTTTAGACTTGTGAAAAGAAAGTGGTTGAGTCCTGATGTCCATTGGCATTCGTAGCACCTGAGTTCTTGGAGAGAATCTGATCGTGCGCGATGATTTGCTAGCACTCTCTGCAGTGCTAGCTGTTTTCCGCACAGATGCAAGTCCTACAGAAAAACATGCTTTTTCTAAAAACACTGATCTCATCGCATCATACACTCGCCAAAAGGTAAGAAGTACAAGTACAAGAAAATTTTTCATATGATGAGGAACCAAGGGTTATTCCGCCAAACGAAGAGGCGTGAGTCGCGGTCATGAATGTGCTGTTACTGCATTAGTGAAAGTATCAAGGCAACACCAGATACAGCGTATGAGTCATCAAAGTTCCGCAATGAATCACAGAAAGCACCAAGAACACCCGCAGAACTTTTCGATTCGTGCATGAATTTCAGGATCGAAATTCTTTTAAGGGGTGAGTTAACACCCCAAATTATACCACGACGTTTTATAAATACGTTTTGGCTATATTAAAAGAAGATATATTTTTTTCGAATTAAAATAATACTAAAATAAAATGCCAAAAATCCTAATTAATACAGAGTTAAGGGTAAATTAATAATTTATCAATTCAGACTCAGAACGCGGTCATAATTGAAGAAGATTGTATGCTAATATAGGATTAGGATAGTATGAAAACTGCAACAAAAGGAAAATTAAAGGACTAAGTTGCAAAAACACAATTTAAGTCAAATGTTAGGATAAAGCCAAACATGGCTTTAAAGAAATCTCATTTTTTGCTTTTGTTAGGGCAAATCGGTTGAGATAAAGGAGAAGAGAAGATAAGAGAAGAGAAGAGGGAACAGAAGATGTTAAATAAATGATGAAGAAAAGAAGATAAATAGAAAACAAACAAGAAATCGTATGCATTGTGATATTGGTTGAATCTTGTAGCATTGACCCCAGTAGAATAAAAATTCAATAGTACGTGTAACTTCTGGTAGGATTGCATGGGATGGAGGTTTGGAATACCTCTTTTTATGTAGAATCCTTGTTTGGAATGGTTGTTTGGTTTGGTTGTGGTCCTCAATAGAGGAAAATTTTGTATAGAGAAAATGTTGGGTTTTAAGGAAGATGCTGTTCGTTTTTTTTTAAACCCATGTTTTTGTTTTGGCCAAAACTTGACCATCACTCATCCAAATTGAGTGATTAAAATTTTCATCTGTATTGAGTTTCCACCTCCATCCAAATTTATGTGATTTGAACTTTTCTTGATAAATTATATTTCTAGGAGAACAAATCTCTCCTGAAATAAGTATATCCAATGACCCCATTGCACTCAAAAATTCATTAAAATGAAGTGGAATTGTAATCGCTGTCCCCAAATTCATCCCCAAAAATCATCCCCAGAACGATCGACTCTCCTATTGTTTAAATCACACCCTGATATAATTCATCCAAACGCATATCAGTCTCAAATCCCCCAGCACGCATCTAGATCCGGGGAAAGCAACTTCATGTAGAAAGTATGATCACCTGATGTTCTAATGTTCTCGTAGTAATTTTCAAATACTGTGACACACCCTAGATTATGTTCCTGGAAATTGTCTAAGAGCAGTTCGGAATGTTTAAACCATATCTCCCAAATTAAAAGTCCAAATGACATGATTTTTTAATCATAAGAAACTTAATACATAGAGGTATATTGAGTTAGAAGATCACTCTTCTTAACAATCTACAGGGTCAAAATCAGAGTCTAAATGGACTTAGGAGTTGTCTCGAATTGTTCAGGTATAATTGGTTATGGAAATTGAAATTGTATAAAAGTTGTATAAATATGTTGTTATATGAAAGCTAAAGAGAATACATGTATAATTTTGTTATATGAAAAAGTATAGTTAAATGTTTATAAGAGATTATTTGATAATGAATATCTCATAAGTATACATGATATCAGTAGTTATTCATGTATATGAGATATCTTTTCTAATACCTACAAGATTGTTAAGAAAATATAATAAAATCGATCGGGTCGCTATGACAGGTAGCTGGATAGACAGGCATGCCTATAGTGTGGGATACATGTCAAAGATACATGAGCAGACATCAAGACTCAGTCGTTTCTGGACGCATATCCTGTCAGGATTTATTATAAGGGTCTCTATTAGAATATTACTGTGATAGACTCACTAGTTCTCACAAAGATTAATTTTCTCACATTACACAGGTCTTTTCCTCTGATCCACTTTTAATGCTTATTACAAATAAAACATAAAATAAAATGAAAAAGAGTTAATAAATGAGATGTGTGATGCATGATATATTAATACAAACAAGCAAGAAGTATAGCAATCGCTTATGATGATAGTATACGTTACAAGAACAAGAAGTGTAAGATGACACAAAAAGTATATGTTATTGTTATGTCTGAACACAAGCATGAAAAAGTATATAAGAAATGGATAAGTATATGTAAAACGTTATATTTGTTATAAGTATATGCATGTGTCTAAAGCGTAGACGCATCCTTGTCAGGGTCATCCACGGTATTATTCCCACTAAGCTATGTTTAACACGTAAGCCATCCGTATGCTTAAGAGGAAACCGAGAAACAAAGACAATCCGCATCGCGAAATAAAGTCAACACATCACTATCGCAACCACCGGGAAATAGACCATTCGTCTGAAGGTAATGCATATGCATTTTTGTTTCTTTCAGGTTAAATGTAACATTGCAAATGTTGAATACTTCCACATGAAGCTTGTATATATTTGTAATGCTCACAGAATGACATGCTAAATGTTTACCTAACATTATAGAATTGAAAACAAGCTTAAAGTTTATAAGTTTATAGTAAACAAAATTGACACTCGCTTGACACCGTGCCAAGCAGTCACATCTTACAATCAAGGATCCATCGATCCTCTCGGGAAAAGTTTGAAAGAATCAAAATAATTCATCAAAATACCTGAATACTTCAAAGGCCCGTTATGACTGGATTCATTTACTGACTATAAGATTTAAGTCGACGCTGATCTCATAACTCAGCCTGTCCTCAAAATTACTCAGCTACAATTATGTGGAGAAAAGGTCTCGAATGAGGACAAGCTTGAGAAAACATATGCCACTTTTCACACCTCTAATATGCTCCTGCAACAGCAATATAGAGAGCTTCATTTTACCAAATATTCTGAGTTAATTGCATGTCTCCTTATAGTTGAATAGAATAATGAATTGCTGGCGTAAAAATCACCTAATCTCACCTTTATCGTGATCTGGCATCATTGCTCAAAGCCAATGTCACAGTTCAAACTAATAGACGTGGATATTTTTATGGACGAGGTCGAGGTCATAGTCATGATCGCCATATTTCTTGGAATCAAGGTGATGATAATCAACCTCACAATAAGAAAAACAACTCCAATAACCAAAAGTTGAATCATTCAGAAATATTACTAGGAAAGGCAATTGGGCCACATAACAAAAGTGTTTATGAGACTGAATGCTACAGATGAAAATGAACACCACGCACACCAAACATTTGGTCGACTCTATCAAGCCTTCATTAAAGGGAAAAGGTAAATAAAATTAGAGACCAACTTATTAATAAAACTTCAGGTTGCATATCAGACTCATGACAGATCCTTATCAAGTCCTCCGTGTTAGAAATAATGTAAACCTAAACTGATTTGATTAAACTTCATTGACAATGATGCAGCAATAATTTTAATCATTTTTAATATCCTCCCACTTTGAAGATCCGAGTAGAAAAATTGGTCATTTGATTGGTGATTTAAAGAACAAAAAAACACTATGATTTAACATATATTGCTATTATGTCATCTCCTGAGATATTTACTACTGTCTCAGTTTGATCGTACAATAAATCACAAAATTTACATGATAAGAAATACTTTTTCAAACTTAACTTTAGCTCTTTTATCAATGTTCAAACTATCTCAAGTCTCGTTGACCTAATTAAAGGCTCCGGAAGAACTATTATTGTTCTGCCTAATGGCACTAACTTTCAAAATGATGATGCCCTTTATTCTAATAAATCTAATCTAAATTTACTTAGTTTCAAGGATATTCGTCGAAATGGATATCACATTGAAACTATGAGTCAAAATGGAAATGAGTATTTACTCATTACTAGGCAAAAACAAATCTTTGAACAATTGATTTCTTCATCATATGGATTATATCAAATAACTATTAAACCTCTGGAATCTCATGCTGTCATGAACCAGAAGTTCAATGACTCCAAAAGATGATTGTGGGCATGAACGGCTGGGACACTGGACTTTCAATGATGTACCGATAGTTCAAAATCTTAATTGTACATCCATTAATGAGCAAACAAATTTTAAAATTTTAGTTGTACTGCTTATTCTCAAGGAAAATTAATTATTAGACCATCTTTTATAAAGATTGCGTTTGAATCCCCTGCATTTTTAGAATGTATTCAAAGGGATATTTGTGGGTCTATTCACCCACCTAGTGGACCTTTTCATTATTTTATGGTTTTAATTGATGAGTCCACTATATGTTCTCATGTATGTCTTCTTTCTATCCGAAATGTTGCATTTTCCAAATTACTAGCCCAGATAATTCGGCTCAGGGTACAATTCCCTGATCATCCTATCAAGACAATTCGTCTTGATAATGTTGGTGAATTCTCGTCTCAAGCCTTCCTTGATTATTGTATGTCCATTAGAATAGATGTTCAATACTCGATTGTTCATGTTCATACTCGGAATGAGTTAGCCGAATCCTTTTATCAAACGTCTGCAATTAATTGCTAGACTTACTTTTGAACACCAAATTGCCTTTATCGGCATGGGGGCATTGACGAGCTAAAAGTGAGTGAGTAAAAGTTGGTAAAAATTCAGACTCGTACACGCAAGTATACGCGTCGAGTTCATGTAGTGTAGTGGCTAGTCAAGTATCGTTCCCATGAAGAGAAGCGTGCTGAATACTAGCTTAGTGATTTAGACAATATTTGGATCCAATCCTATAGTTAATTATGACTAAATTAACTAATTTAAGGAAAGTCTAATATTAAATTTTTTATTTAAGGTAATGATGAGAAAACTAGGGTTTTGTCTTCGCCTACCACACCTGATGGATTTTAACTTAGATAGTGAATTTATTTAATATTTCATATGATTTATGTTAGCGGGTTGATCATGCCTATAAAATATTCTCTCTCGAGATATAGATGTCTATCTCGCCAGTAGGGTGTATTGCATCTCTACTTCAACCCCTTAATTCCGAGATGCATAAATGTGCAAACTCTAGTGCTACACTTGGAACACGGGATATCTTTATTCCCTTATTGACCAAGTGTTGCTTTACCCATGTCCCTATGAGTCATCTTTCTCTCGACACGACTTAACATTAGCATGCCACACTGGCCAAATAATAACATGTGATTAAATTCAGAGTAGCTAATCATACAATTCATACCTACATTAAATAAACCACACCAATGTATTAACCATACAGCAGCTAGTGGTTGACAAAAACCCTATATAGTGCCAGTTCATAAAGGATTTCATTGCTGGGGATCGAAAGATTTTTAGCATCAAACGAATCAGGAAAAGAAATATAGAAGAAGTCGCTCTTTCACCCTCTTCTAATCCATCTCTCCTCGACAATCTCCCTATCCGTCTCTGTCCTTGTCTTCAACTGCCTCCGAATACTCCCCCCTTTGCCTCGAAAAATGCTTCCTTTATATATTCGGATCCGGCCCATCAATGGCCTGCACTCCCGTTTTTGACGCCTGCCCTAAAAGAATGATCCCCACTGCATGAGTCACACCGCATCCGAGCATTTTCCTCCAGAACTCATCTCCTCACTGCTCAGGCCTCCACACTACTACGGCGCTACGGCCGCAGTCAAGTGGGGAGTGCCTCGCACTATGCCCGAGGCTCCCGCTGTTCTTATTGTATTCTCTACTTCGGGTCTTTTCTTCTATTATTCAGCTTCTTTTTTTTACCCCTATATCACCGTGTCCTGTAAAACATTATAGTATTGGGATTAGCACAAATATTGTTTTGAATGTTTAAACAAGAACTTATGAAACTGAGTGTTTCATAAAATACATAAAATTCCTACCAAATTATTTTGAATAATCCAATTCGACTGTAATCAATCTCCTGTAAACTCAGCCTCTACTTGTCCCCACAAGAATGTGACTAACTGTGGCACGCAAGAATGAAGCGTAACTAACACTGATGATATGGGTCTAGTACACATGATAATAGTAAGAAGGGGTCAACATTAACCAATTCATTAGATCCAGGGACTACCTAGGTTTGTTCAATCCTTCAAGAATCGCACTAGAACGCCTCTGCTGACTAAGCAGGGTCAACCCCTTTTTAGCTCAATAACCTTTCCTAAGGAATCTATGCGGGGCTCGGGAGTGTGATTCCAATGCAACAAACCCTCACTCAAGACCCCAAACTTGAATTTAACTTGCCTTTTTGGAATAGCTTAACACGTATGATGAGAACGCACCACTTATTCACTTCAACTAATCCTGCTGACAGGTCAAGACAAAATTAGAAGAGCACTAGTGCCAAGAAGTTTTAGGTGAGGGTTCCTGTGATGGGATCCACTGTGACTCCCACCAGTTAGTGGGTTTTCAAGGGAAGACCAGTAGATTCACTTTCTTCCCCTGAACTCTCACCCCGAACACTCAACCAAACCTCGAGGCCCCAGGATCGTGAAGAAATCAGGTCCAGTATCCCTTCCCTGTCCCACAGTAGTCAGGCAAAGAAGTCGACATTCCGCAACTGCATCAGCTCAGCACATTGAGTACTTTCAGAAAACCCCCCACTCATGCACCCAGATCTCATTTTCGAAGATCCACTTATTCCTAAACCATAAGCTTATTTTTGTATTTTTTTTTTAAATATATATTCGGGGGTTCGTGCGCGATCCTCTTTTTCTAAGACGCCCCATCACTTGTGTGTTTAAACTTTCCAAGGTTCGTATAACTCTGCGATGGTGAGTCCTGAGTCAAGCAGCATACCCTGTTGATCACACGGTGTGTATAATGTAAGCTTACCTATAAAATGACTCGGAGATCCAGTGCTCGCATGGTCATTTTCAATCTTTATAGCCAATGCAAGCCCCAATCATTAAACAACCTGAGTTCCCTATTTCACTCTAAACATAGGCTTCGCGACATTCGACTCTTTTGCAATCATGGTCAAAACTAAGGCTAAGAACAATTAATACCAACTCTGGAAACTACCATATCATAATATTGCCAAATGGAAACATGTTGGTACATAGTGAACAAAGCTCGGTCTTTAAACATGCTAAAAAAAACAAAATAAACTAAAAGTGATTTAGTACTAGACCTAAACACGCAAAGATAAAAGTAACAAAATGTAGTACCGCTGTAATCCTCGCACAACCCACACACACACACACACCCCAACCTACGATCGATGGCAGTCCCCAATGCACAAAGAGTTTGTCATGTGCATGAGATACGCCCCGTAGAAATCACTACTTATGGTGGTGGCGGTGGTGCAGAGTGAAAGCGTTGAGCAGAGCTGAAGAATCGCTGCGTGATATGGTCCTCGTCGAGTGAATGATGGCCATCTCGCCTCGATGGCGTCTACGTCCCGACTGTAAACACGAAAGCTCCTGAGACTCATCCTAATATGCGTCAAACCGCATGGTGAGAGCATTAATTTGGTCTACCAGACCGAAGTCGAATCGAGAGTACCTCGTGGTCGCCATCCTCGGTCGCCTGCATTGTAGGTGCGGTTGCCAGCAACATCATCGGCCATTCTTCCATCCGAATCGCCCCGAGAAACCCTGGCACCACCCTGAGCTGAAGTGCAGCAAATGTAAGTAAAGCAGCCTGGTTGACACTTGACTCTTCAGAGTCCAACGACCCAGACCCCGCACCACCAAGATAATCCGCTGAATCAAAGTGAGATGGATTAGGCCTCGTACATCGCTTCAGTGGTCAACTCAATCAACTCCTTCTCAATATTGCATCTACGTCAAACTGGAAACCTGGTCATCATGAAAAAGGATCATCTTCGTCTCTTCATAATCAGCAGCAAGGAGTAGGTAGGCTTGATTTTGACATGGTGAAAATGCACAAACCTTAGCCATCAGCGAGGGAGTGCATCCAAAATTCAGTAAATCACTCCGCCGATGGTCATGTCACACCGCCCTTGTAAGAGCGCTCCTCAGATCAAGCGCTCATAATATGTGTCTACAACAAGCTCGAGATTTTCAAGGCAATAATATCTAAAGAAGCAGAATCCGGCGATGGTTGGGCCTCAACCACCACCCACTCGCTGGACGAAACAATGGCGCCGACTTTAAAGGCAAGATTGAGTTGACCCCGCACAACCGCCGGGCTACCTGGGCGACAAGGGTGGCGCAGCGTTCGCGCAGCCGCATCGATAAGGAAGTCGAACGATTGAGGTGGGGAAACCTCGTTGTGGACAAACGAAGCCGCTACAGGATCAAGATAAATTCGCTCTCAAATCTCTGAACGAACCCAGCAGTGATCTTCCGCTGAGGCAGAAAAGCCGGCTAGCAGGTTGCGTGGAGCTGACACAGCAATGGATTTACTTCCGTGGAGCTACAGTGGTCATATCTAGTACAGGATTCACAAACACAAAAAACAGCATGAGGGAGATGAAAGCAAACCGGTACTTCCTACAGTGGGGCAGTGTCGATGGTCACTTTCCAGATATTTAGGCGTGGCTCAAAATTAGTCACAAGGCAAGTCAGCCAAGCTGGCAAAGAATTCCACATCGTATGGAGCTGGTGGCTACAATGCAAGGTAGGCTTTACGCCAGCCAAGGCATCTAAAGTTGGGAAACCAGCAAATTTTATCTTGCGCAAATGTGAGAGATCGGCGTGTCACCAACGCACGTGAAAGAGGGAAAACAAGTTTTAAAACACGCACTTAGCTTCTCACACTATAACGAACCTATAAACCCTACATGTGCCATACACCTCTTCCGCATGTCTCCCTTTCAAAAACCCTTCACTAAAACACATTAAAACAACAAAAGTAGAAAGTCCAAAAGCGAAAAATGTACCGAAGAGCAATTAAAAAGACCGAAAATAACACAAGTTCAAAGCAAAAGGAGATCTCACAATATTTGGGTTGCCTCCCAAGAAGCGCTATGTTTAATGTCGTTAGCTCGACATTCCTGCAACGTACAACACTTAGACCGGAAAAATAAATGGACCCATGAAGTCCATCCCCCACAAGTCAAATAGCTCAACCTCTAGAATTGTGCGCATGGGTGGTTCATCCTGTTTAGAAATGTCACTTCATTCTTCGCACTTATTACAAGTGTATACAACCGTGAGCATTCAACAAGCCAGCAAGAGAAACTTGATCAGGAGTACTTTGCCGCTATCCTCTAGCCTCCAAAGTGCACCCCACATGATAAGGTGTGGCAGTGATTAAGAATACTACCCATTTCATCTTCCTAAGACACACGCTCTATCACTGATCCACAATGTTTGTATAAAATAGGTTATTCCCAATAGTAGTGCTTCAAATGTGCAAAGAACCTCTTCTTCTGTTGGTAACTAAAATCGGGAGGGATAACCATGGCAACTAAGTAATTCACATAGTCTACAAACCATGGAACGGGCTTTGTGTCTTAAATTACTAAGAGCTGCTCATTTAGGAAATTATCATTAACTCGCATCGCCAAAGTTCTCCAATCGTGATGTATGGTCCGCGACTTGGTTCTCTATTCCTCTCTTGTCCTTAATCTCAGGTCAAATCTCCTGCAATAGGAGTACCCATCAGATAGTCTCTCGTTTCTCATCCTTTAGTCATTAGGTACTTAATGGTCGAAAGGTCAAGCAGCACTATTACCTTATCACACTGCTGGGCCTAAATTTATCAAAGGCGAAACAATGGCCACAATTCTTCAATGGTGGCATACCAGTCAAGCATCATTCAAAGTTTGGCTAGCATAGTGGATAACCTGAAATATCCTTTCTCTTTTCTGCCTCAGCACTACCCTAATCGCATAGTCACCGGCGTCGCACATTAGCTCAAACGGGAGGTCCCAATCTGGTGCTACAACTATGGGGGCCGATACCAATCTATCTTTTAGGATTGAAAAAGCTTGCACACATTGCTCATCAAAATCAAATGGTGTCCCTTGAACTAGCAAACTGGACAAGGGCTTTGCAATCCAAGAAAAATCTTTTATGAACCGCCTATAGAACCCTACGTGTCCTAGAAAGCTTCTTATGCCCTTTACTGATGATGGTGGAGGTAGTTTCTCTATTGCCTAAATCTTTGCTTTGTCGACTGCTTCGTCTATTTCGTGTGTTGATATTATTCCCTAGCGTAGGAACTGATGTCGTCAAGCATTATAATACTGTGGGAGTCCATAGGTCATTTCCTACAGGAGTGGTTTTTACTTACCTCAGTGGATTGCTATCTAATGAATGTGTGATTAAAGTAAAATCTAGGGGTTTTATGATTGGATTGACGATTAACCGATCGGGATTTAGACTATCAGAAACAAGGGCAAATGATAGGATCCTAAGGTTTCACCACCAACTAGGTAACACTCCAATCTCTCTCTGTAATCTAATCTGAGCTAATGATGAATGGTCTTTTTGATGGGGGATTTAACTTAAAACTCTTTTTGTAAGGCACAAAGAATAATCGAACGATACCAACGCTTTTTGCTCGCATTTATTTGTTTGGACTCTTAGTTTGCATTTGAGATCAAGCACAACGTGTACCAAGAATCTCTCGTTCAAACGTTGTCAAGAAGATGCCAAACTAAGGTTTTATAAGAATTTTCGCAAGTGTTTAATATCATACAAATCCCATGGAAGCACAAAAGAAGGATTGAGGTCATACTCAAGGGTGAGTTTCCACCATTAGAACCCTATCATGGAGGTTTAGAACTCCATTAAAGCTGAGAATTGGTTCATAATTGCTGGAACACTAATAGTAAACGTGAATAGAGAAAAAACACTTCAATTGCAAGGTTGAGATATCAAAAACGCAAAGTCTCTCAATCAACTCCAAGTTATAAAACCAACTTAAAGATTACAAATTAGGAAGCCCTAGAAAAATATGAGAAAACACTCCAAAGGTTAGAGCCAAAACCCTAGAATCCGAACTCCCTCAATTATGCCCTAAAGTGGGCTTAAATACAATCCTCCCAGCGATCTGGCTAGTGGATCTGTTAATTCAAATGCGTCTCTTGCACCAAGATCGAATTTCGCTCAAATCCCAGAGATCGCGATGTCGGGTAATTTCCATACCGCTTAGTGTGGTACTCTGGCACTCAAAAGTGCACCGACATCAACAGCTTTGGTACGGCACCACTATCCACGCTCCTCACCGTACGTGGGTACCCCCAGACTAGCTAGCGGTACCGCATTCACCGCTCCACAACCTGCCTCTCTTCACTTTAGAACTACTCCGGCCTCGACAGCGCCTTATAACGATTAACGAGGATCTACATTGCTCTTCCGAACCAAACTCGCTAATAAATGTGCACGGACATCGAACAACCCCGCACATGCATAAAAATAATAGAAAAGGCCGCGCACCTATTCTACACAAAATGAAATTAAAACACGAGCCGCGGGCTTAAAACCCTATAATCAGAGCACTTTATGTATCCAACATCGACTCTATTCCTCTTGCGTAAATCCCAGGCTTCAAGTACTATGCCTGCACTATAAAGTGGAACTTCTCCAAATTCAAGACAAGATCGCTCTTCAAGATCCGACTAACACCAACTGTGTTTTCCAGACAATTGTCAAAGGAGTTCCCCAATACTGAAAAGTCGTCTATGAACACCTCAATTGTCTTTTCAACCATATCTGAGAATATGCCATCACAACGCTGAATGTGCCCGTGCATTACACAAATTTCAAAGGGCATCCGCCAAATGTGAATGTACCCATATGGCAAGTGAATGTCGCCTTCGATCCTCTAGCTATGCGATCTGATTATAGCCTAATACCCATCTAAGAAATAGTAATATTCATGCCTCACAAATTTCTATCTAACATCCGGATCCGTAAATGGCAAGGAAAATGGTCTTTTCGGGTAACCTTATTCAATTTCCGATAGTTAATGCAAATTCTCCAACCTGTGACTATTCTGGAAGGCAGCAATATATTATTCTATGTCTTTATCATTGTTGTTCCTCCCTTTTTAGGCACAACCCACTGCACTCACCCGCGCATCGTCGTAAAATAGGATAAATAGTCCCAAGATCCAGCCACTTCAATACTTCTCGTGGACTACTTCTTCATGGTCAGATCTGGCCCCTATGTGCTTCCACTGAAGGCTTATAACCATCTTCTAGCAGAATTCGATGCATACACATAGAAGGACGAATCCCCTTTAAATCAACCAGAGACCAGCTAAGCGCATCCTTGTGATCCCTAAGTGCTCTCAATAACTTATCTTCTTCTGCTGCTGTCAAGGATGCTGAATTAATCACTGGTAAGGTGGAGGCATCTCTAAGATAAGCATAACTCAAACGGCAGGCAGAAGGGCTTTTGCTCCATCTCGGGTATTGTCAAGGATTAAGACTAACGCTTTAGTATTTTCTTCTCTATTAGGCTGGAAGGAAACCAACTACTTCACATACTCTTCGACCTCTTCTCCCGCCTTCTAATTCACTTTATACCAGTTAGTCTCCAAGAAGAAGACCACTCTCAGACACTATAGCCTCTGCGGTCTCTATCATGAAGCATTTATCACTCTCTACTGGGTGTCTCACAACCTCAAACACATTGAACTTGACCTCGTCATCCTGCACTCTCAATTTCAACTCTCCCCGCTGCACATCAATCATTGCCCTGCCAGTGGCGAGAAATGGTCTACCCAATATTATGGGTATTTCTTTATCTTCTTCCATGTCCAGAATGATGAAATCTACCGAGAAGATAAACTTGTCTACCTTCACTGTAACGTCTCTATCACCCCCTCCCGCGGATGTTTTAAACAGATATGTCCGCTAACTAGAGTGTGGATCAGAAGTTCGGCGTAGCTTCACCTAATCCCACGTTTAAATACGGATAACGGATGAGGTTAATACTAGCTCCTAGGTCACACAAGGCCTCTCAGCACGGGAGTCTCATGGTACAAGGAATAGTAAAACATCCTGGGTCTTTCATCTTTTGTGGTAGTTTCCTCTTAAGGATGGCAATTACATTCTCTATGAGATTCACTGTCTCAAGTCCGACAGCCTTTCTTTCTTGACAAGTATATCCTTCATGAATTTGACATAATCGGGCATCCGTCTAGCATCAAGAAATGGAATGTTTATATGCAATTTCTTGAACACTTCCATAAACTTTGTGAATTGTTTATCAAATTTATTCTTCTTCGAGCGTTGAGTGCGAATTGGGGTATAGGTTGAGTCGTGGTTGGTTGATCTTTAGCCTCAGTTTCTTCTTCCTCAGACTTTTTCTCCTAGGGCTGTTCCCTTTCTATCTTGTCATTACATTGGTGCAGATTACTTCCTCGGTTGGTTCGGCCTCCATCACTGATGACACCACAGTCTTGCTAATTCTACGCCACTTCGATGTGGCTTGACTTTTACATGTTCATTACCTTCGTCGGGTTCACCTCACGAGGTTGCTGGGTAATGATCTGTGCTACCTCTCAGTTAACAATGTGGCCATTTGGCTGTTGCAACACTCGGGTTTACAGGTTGGAGCCCTTATTCTATAAATTTGGGTGGATTTGTTTTGTAAACTCTTGAGCTTGATTTTGGAATGTGTATACGTCTCCTTCGTAAATGTATGGGAGTCATCATAGGCTAAGGCTTCTTCCAAATCCACTTTATTCTCGAATTGTATTGCTACTTTGAAGTACCTTACTGCTTCTAAGCTTGATTCTGAATCACATTCACTGTACCTTGCTACTTTTATAGCTGTTTAGTTAACTGCGCGACATGGTTTACCAAGTTACTGAGAACTTCTGTATTTGCTTCCTTTAAGGACTTCCTAGGTGTTGATCTATCTCGAGGCCACTGATTAGTATTAGTGGTTGTATATTCCAATATCTCATAGCTTGATGTAGTCTCTTTTTCGTAAGGCACCTCCTGCTGAGGCATCAATGATTGTCCTAGTTGAATCGCTTAAGCGGGTTATAGACGTGTGCACACATCCATCTAGATTAACCTATGATGACAGGCATCTCCTCAATAGCTCATTGATCTCTCCCGGGCCTCGGCGAGTTCTCCCCCTCGAATTGTCTGAATGTGCTAATCTCTTGATTGTGCGATCTTTGCGAGTGGAAAAAATTTGAGGTCATAAATTCCACACTAAATTTCCACTGAGTAATGGAATCTGGTGGTTGGCTAGTGACCAATGCTTGCTTCGATCATTTAAATGACGGTGGAATAGGCCCTGTAATCGAAATTCTTCTATTACTCCATTATGTAATTTACGTGTAGCAGGACTTCAATAAAACTTATCGGATGACATTAGTTCTCACAAGGCAACCCATAGCGTATATTATGGAGCATTTGCGAATTCTTGCTTTCAATTCAAAGTTGTTAAGCTTGGATGGGTGGTCCGTCGTATAGATGGTAGTTTCCGTAGGTGGCAGGCGAACTCCTCGGGTAGCATATGCGGATCATCAGGCTGTACAAACAATCTAGTGGCCTGATCTCTATGATTCATCCATTCGATCCACGTAGTTTAATTGCTTTCTTGGGCATCGCCGTCTTCTTGATTCTGCATGATTTTAAATTGGGATGTTTGTGCTTCTTTGTGTGTCGATGCCAATGCTCGTTCTAGTTCGAGTTGAATGGATCGTGGATGTGTGTCCTTAAATCACTATGATCTCTTATCTTTGTATACATAATTGTTTTCTGAAATCACAAGTATGAAGTGAACCAAGTCACAGCATAGATGAAATGAGAAGCTTATAACTGACTAAATAATAAAAAAGTTAATAGTAAAAGTAAAAGAACTAAATAAAATAAAAATTGATCCAAAGTACAATCTATAGCAGCATTGTCAATATCAACTAAAATTCTCGACGGCGCGGTGCGAAAACTTGGGCTGAAAGTGAGTGTGTAAAGTTGGTAAATCTGGACCCAGTACACATAGTATAGAGTCGAGTTCACGTAGTGTAGTGGCTAGTCGAGTGTCGTTCCGCGAAGAAGCGTCTTTTGAATGCGGCTTGAGTGATCTAGACAATATTTGGATCGGTGCATAGCAAATTATGACTAAATTAACTAATTTAAGGAAAGTCTAATATTAAAATTTTGATTTAAGGTAATGATGAGAAAACTAGTTTAACCTAGATAGTGAATTTATTTAATATTTCATATGATTTATGTTAGCGGGTTAATCATACCTACAAGATATTCTCTCGAGAGATATAGTTGTTTATCTCGCCAATGGGGTGTATTGCATCTCTACTTCAACCCCTTGACTCCGAGATGCATAAATGTGCAAACTCTAGTGCTACACTTGGAATGCGGGATATCTTTATTCCCTGATTGACCAAGTGTTGCTTTACCCATGTCCCTATGAGTCATTTTCTCTCGATATCAAACTCCTAGCATTAGCATGCCACAATTGGCCAAATAATAACATGTGATTAAATTCGAGAATTAAGCAATATCTAAATTCTTACCCATATTAAACCAAGCTACAATTAATGTATTAATCCATAATGGATGCGGTTAGGGTTAATAAAACCTGAGAAAAAGTTAGTTCATAGTGATTTTCATTCTGATGGTACGCATCAAGCGAATCAAGAAAGAATCTGAAGAAGTCATCTTGTGATCTCTCGAGAATGCATCTCAGCTAATCTCTCTCTATCCATTTGTCCTTGTCTTCGATCTGCCTCCGAATACACCCCCCCCCATTTGCCTCGAAAATGCTTCCCTTTTATATCTCTGGATCCAAGCCCATCAATGGCCTAGAATTTCAGAGTTTTTGATGCTCCCATCTGAAAAAGAAGACCTCGCTACACCGCAGCGAAGAAGGCTACGCCGCGGTGTACCCGAGGCTCTGGAATCCGCCTTGCTGGTTATTTACAACGCGTGGGGCCTCACGGCTAACTGCGGCCTCCTTGCAGTGTGGAGTGCCTCGCGGACTACGCCTGAGCTCCTGGCACTTCTCATTGTATTCTCTACTTAGTTTCTTCAATTATTCGACTTCTTTTTTTTTTACTCATACATACATTAGGTGTCTGTATTATATAGTACGGGGATTAAGCCTTGATATTAGTGAACCATGATATAAATCATCGATTGAACTATAAAAATACATAGAAATTTCTTGATGCATGCATAATTCACTCTGATTAAGTACTATTATTATCTGAATTTGAATTCGCGCCGTCCTCTGACCAATCGGTTATCCCATTACAACTTGTTCTAGGTTATCAGCCTAATATTTACATTCTGATGTTTTTAGTTTGTGTTGTTTATATTCCCTTGCACCCACTCATCGAATAAACTAGGTCCCTCATGATCTTGGTATTTATGTTGGTTTTCAATCTTCATCTATTATTAACTATATTGAGCCTCTCATAAGTGAGGTTTTTACTGCTTGATTTGTAGAATTTCATGTTAATGAAGATGTTTTCCCACCATTAGGGGGAGAAAAGCCAATTCCATAAGAATGACGAAAAATTACATGGTGATCATTTTCTGCATCTTGACCCCACGACAAGCAATATGAATTAGGGTCAAAAGATATAATTCATTTGCAAAATCTTACAAATCGATTGCTGATGCATTTATTGATACAACAAGGTTACAAATCACCTATCAATTTTAAATATCCAGCTGGATTGAAATTCCAATGAAAATTAAAATGGCGTAGCCAGGCCTATATAATTAAAACGATAGATATTCTAACAATATAAAGATACATTCCTCAGAAAAATGAAAAGTGTTAAACTCGATGCTCCTGAAGAGCATACAAATGTGAAAGAATTAAATAATGAACTAATAACCCCTGCAGAGGCATCAATTGAACAATTATCTTATGAGATTGTACCGGTACATAACCATGAAGAGATATCTATTAGTTACATACATAAGGGGAAAATATGGGATCGAAATACTACCCTTATAGATGATGTTTTTTCTTTCCAAGTAGCTATGGACATCATAAGCCATATGAAGATCGAGAGCAACAAAATATGAATGAATGTCGACGTCGAAATGATTGGTTAAACTGGGAAGAAGCAATTCAAACAGAGTTAAAATCATTGGCTAAATGAGAGGTATTTGGACCAATAGTTCAAACACCTAAAGATATAAAACTTGTTGGATATCAATGGATCTTTCTACGAAGCGAAATGAGTAAAATGAAATCATGTGATATAAAGCACGTCTTGTGGCCCAAGGCTTCTCACAAAGACATGGAATTGATTATGAGGAGACGTATTCTCCCGTAATGGATGCAACTCCATTTCGTTATTTAATATATTTAGCAGTCTCCGAAGGACTTAATATGCGGCTGATGGATGTAGTCACAGCCTCTGAAGGATTCAAATTACCTGAAGTAATGAATTCAAAACCACGGAGCATGTATTTAATCAAGTTACAACGATCTTTATATGGATTAAAACAATATGGCGTAATGTGGTATAATCATTTAAGCCAGTATTTGCTTAAAGAAGGATATGTGAATAATTCAATTTGCTCATGTGTTTTTATCAAGAAAGTAGCAACTGGATTTGAAATTATTACGGTATATGTGGATGATTTGAATTTGATTGGGATAAGATAGCTCGTGAGCAATTGACTACTTAATAAAATTTGAAATGAAAGATCTTGAAAACAAAATATTGTCTCGACATCGCAAAATCGAGCATTGTTCGATGGTGTATTAATCCATCCAATCAACATACTCTGAAAAAAATCCTCAGCGCTCATATGGATAAATCCACACCCCTTAGTTCCCAATAGGTGTGGAGTAAACAGTGACCAAAGATCTGTTTCGGCCTAAAGAAGAAAATTAAGAATTGTTTGGTCCTAAAGTACCATATCTCAGTGCAATTGGTGCACTAATGTATCTTGCAAATTATACTAGACCAAACATTGCTTTCTCGGTTAATTTACTAGCAAGATAAGTTAAACCTCTAACTAAAAACATGGAATGGAATTAAACATGTATTAAGATATCTACGGGATATGACATGAGATTTTTATTTAAAACATTGGAACCACAATTTTTTTTAGTTATGCGGGATACGGGCTATCTTCCAGGACCCTCTGCAGCTACCTGATCATAGCGGGATATATATTTACTTATGGATACTCTTTGTTATATCACGAAGAAGGTCGATAAAGCGAACAATAGTGGCCACCTCCTCGACCATTGAAATACTTGCCCATGTAAAGTTAGTCGGGAACATGTTGGTTGAGATCATGGTACAACACATCAGAAAATCGTATGAATTATCTTATCAAGAACAAACCAACAGTATTATGAAGATAATGTGCGTGTGATAGTCGTCAGAAAATTACTTAACACGAGAAATATCTACTAGCAGTTTCGGACTTGTTTAGAATTTATAATATAAGTTTGTCTTATTAGAGTGGGGCTAATATGAAAAGCGATAAGCCAGAATTAGTAGAGAGGAAAGGGAATTAAAGGTCAAATTGTAAAAGAAGGATCCAATGGTCATAAAGTTAAAAGTTATTAAAATTTAAATTAGAATATAGAATAGATTATGATCAAAATAGAAAGAAGGAATGGAAGGGCTTATCATAAAAATGGGAAAATGGCCAAAAAAATAGCTTTCCAAACATAGCCTTAGGAAGTGGATAAGATGAGACCAAATTAGTTCCATAAGAGATTTTCTCACTTTGAAAAGGGGAGTTAGGGCTCCCACGTAAGAGAAGAGAAGTGAAGAAGAAGAAGAAAGAAGAAAGAAGTGTTTGCAAGAGATATAAGGTATGGAATTGTATGGATTCTAACATTAAGTATGGAGTTCTAAAGTTTTGTATGAATTTCCTTGCTATTGGATGGTTAGTAGCTTGTCCCCAAACCTAGGGTTTTGTTAGGATTTCATCTAACCACAAAAATTATTAGTAAGGTTAGTGAACCACACAAGTAATTCTGAAGAATGTGGAATCCTCATTTTGAGAGTTTAGTTGGTTTAAGTTCAAGTAATGGAGTTAGGGTTAGAACAAACCCTAATCCTGTGTTTAGTTTGTGTGGGTTATGACCCATATTAAGGATTGTTTTCAGGGTAATTCATGAAAGGTTTTGAAAGATATGTATTGAAGATGATTTAGGTAATTGAGGATTCACAGATGGATGGAATTGGTTTGATGTATATTGATTATTGAGTTGATTTGGGTAGCAAAAATATGGAAAAATGGGAAAAACCATTTAAGGAAATTTAAGTGGTACCGGTACCAAACAGTGGTACGGTACCATAAGTACGTCGATCTTGGGTGCAAATTTTCGATCTTGGTACCCAATTTTCTATTTCAGACCAGTGTTCGTATTTTGGCCATAACTTGGTCATTTCTTATCCGATTTGAGTTATTCAAGTTTCTAGTTAAACTAGACTTCAAGGATAACAACACACCCTGAAATAGGCACCTTCAAATTCTGAATCTATGTGGCCCAAAAATTCACTCAAAGTGGGGCTATGTTCAAGCCAATTTCTGGTTCTGCTTTGAACATAGAGTAGTCCCAGTTGTTTGGGACATATCATGAGTTTCGGTGCTCCGATTTGAGTGATTCCAGTTGGAGAAGAATCCTTAGCACCTTAGCTTTAAAGGAGTACAAAGAAGCAGTGTCAAATATGGAGTTAAGACCCCTGAAAATGGGTATTTCAAACTGTCCCTAGTTGTAATATGGGAAAAATGACTAGTTTGGCATGAAAATGCCATAACTTGAGTTCGAATGATTCAATTGGAATGATTCCAGATTAAAAATAAAGTAGATTCGTAAGGAACAAGAATACATAGTGTAACTGTGAATACATAGGCATCATACTATACAAGTATATTAAAATGCCATACTCATAATAGGCATGAAACAAGAAAATTAATACGCGTGTATAGATGTGTTCGTAAACATGAATATATGATATGAAATATGAAAACCTGGCCCCGAAGCATGAACATGAACATGAAAGGCAATATGTCATGAACACATAACGTGGTTAAGTTATATATGATTATTATCACATATAATCCAGAAAAGATAACGAATGATATGAAATACATGAATGAATGAGTGCACGTTCTGATTAGTGCTTTGGCACTCCTACTAGTTCTACGGCACTTCTGTTACGTGGGCAGGCACGTTCTGATCTGTTCCATGCGAAATCACATTGCTACTGAATGACAAACAGGACAGGATTCAACAACTGAATCTGTCATGAATGTCGACTTCTATAGCCATATGTGAGATTACAATATTGAATGTGAGATCACATTGCTACTAAATGACAAATAGAATGAGGTCGGCAAGCTGAATCATCGTGATATCAAACTTCTATAGCCATATGTGAGATTGCAATATTGAGTCATGAGATCACATTGCCTCTTGAATGACAAAACGAGGACAGGATTCAACAAGCTGAATGCAGTAGTGATATGAACTTCTATATGCATATGTGAAATCACAAAAATTGAAACACAGAAAAAGAAGAAAATGATTCGAAAAGTATTTGAACAAGTATAAGATCGAAAGACAGAATAAGTTAATTAATACAGAGTATAAGATCCGAGAAGACAAGAATAAATTCAAGTAATACAAGTATAAGATCGAAGTAAGGAATAAGCTCGTAACACAGAAATTATAAGATGTGCAAGACAAATTATATGAGCTCGTATTAAGTATAAGATCAGAAAGACAAGAATAAGTTTCGTAATCACAGAGTATAGAATCCGAAATACAAAGAATAAGCTCTGTAACACAAAGTATAGTCAGTAAGACAAGTATATGCTCCATTAAGCAATTATAGAATCCGAATACAAGAATAAACTCGATGTAATAAGTATAAGTTTAGGTGAGACTGGGATGTACTCCATGAAGTACAAACATAAGATACAAAGTACCAGTATAAGTTTTGTAGTACGAACGGGTACCTCAGTAAAGGTCTAAGCACCGTACCTCTAAAGTCTGAATAATTATAAATTAAGGACAAGTATCGATTATAAGTCCGATATATATGTCCTTTGGGAGATTTGAATACATATACGAGGAATCTGAATAAGTATGTGTCCTACGAGAGATAAGTATAAGTATGTGTCCTACGGGAGATAAGTATAAATATGTGTCCTACGGGAGATCGGAATAAAAATAAGTCTGCCATAAGTGTAAGTTAAAGGTAAGTATAAGATTGATATAAATTATAAGTTCAATGCAGGTATACGAAGATGCGAACAAGCATAAGTTAGTTACAGGATAATTATGCATGTAAATGTGTTATATGAATTCATGAAGATTCGATGTCGTCTTGTTATATGTTTATTATTGTCGGTATAAATGCATGTGTACCGTATAAGTTATGAATCGTTCCCGCTCAGCGTAAAGCTTGGCATGGGTTTTAATCAGGTAAGGTACAAAGGAGGACATCTACGTCTTGCATGTACGGTTGGCGGCCTTGCTAGTAAGGGTTCATCCGCGGTATGTCAGCTCACGATTTGTAAATGTAAAAGTCGGTCTTTGTATATGTAAATGGGACTTTCGGTATATATTGTATAGATTTTGATGGACACCACTCGGGTGGTAGTTTTTTAAGTATATGTAAATGATTTTTGTTATTCTGAGAAATTGTTTGTATACTCATAAGTCTGGTTCATTTCCGAGAAAAGCGGGTAAAAGGGTCCGAGTATATAGTCTCGTGCTCCCGAACTCGGTTCGGATCCGCCATTCGGGTCGGACCGGGGATCAGGGCGTGACAAAAGGAGGATATATTAAAGGTGATCGAACAAAGCATGTTTCATCAAAATTCTTCTATACTCATGAACTTCATAACGTTAGTGAAATCAATGTGCAATAGATAATGTCCAGTGATAATCTAGCAGATTTATTTACAAAAGCCCTGCCTACTACAACATTCAAAAAACTTGTACACCATATTGGTATGCGTCAGGTAAAAGATCTTCAATATTAAGTATTATGTCACTATTAGGGGGAGAATTGTTAAAGATGTTAGTATACTACACTCTTTTTCCCTTCGTATAGGTTTTATCCCACTGGGTTTTACTGGCAATGTTTTTAATGAGATAGTAGTAACTATCTAGTGATGGACATTCAAGGGGGAGTATTATAAATAATTCATTGAGAAATGTGAATGACCACACATTTACTGGTGAATCATTATGGGTGTACTTATTACCGTATTAATGAAGACCCATATATATATGGGATCCCTGATAATGAAAGACAGAGAGAAAAATGACCTCTTGAGTTCTCTATTTGTTCTCTCAGTTTCTCCCTTTCTTTCTTCATTCTTTATAACACAATGTTGTTTTTTTCTTTCTTCTTTTCTTTTTTCATGTAGTGTATTAGATATGAATAATCACGTGGTATTAAGATTATTTAGCTGATAATTATGATATAATTTTATTTTATTATCCTATTACAAATATAAATAAAAATCTTTATATTAATTCTTGTTACAAAACCTTATGTCGTCTATTGTTTTAGATAACGTAAGACTTTGGACAAGTTTCAATTTGTGAAGCACCACCTATCAGAAGTTAATTTGTCATACCATTTCGTTTGGTATCAAACCACACAGTTAAGTCTAAATTCCGCTTTGATGTTTTGTGGATTCATCCCTCCACATTTGTATAATTATCATCCATTATAGATTTGAGACTCATGATTTTGTTTTTGGTTAAAATATAAAATACTTATTGGATATCGTTTATGTTTATTAAGCCATGATCGATAATAAATTTGACATTTATTTATTTTTCTTAATTATAAAAACTATACTAAAATTAAAATAAACAATGATATTGAGTATGTTTGAAATAACTTTTAATGTATTTTTTACCTAAATAAAAAAGTTAATTTATTATCTTTAAGGCCTGATTAAGTGGTAAAGGAGCAAGAATGAACTATAAAAATTAAAAATCCATAACTTAATATATAAAATGAATACATATTAAAAAAAATTAAAGATTTTTTTATCGATTTTTGGGAATCGAGACTCATCTCATCACCGAATGTCCTATCTTTTAAAATTTTGAATGTTCTACCAACTTAATTATGCATATGAATAGTACATAATACTTTATAGACATCCAAATAACACATTTTAAGAAATTAGGCATATGGACAGCGCATAGTGCTTTATAGACATCCAAATAGCACATTTTCAAAAAAGTGACTTTTTTTTTTTTTAAAGTAATTAATTATTCAAATAAAACTTCCTTCCGAAGAAGAAATAAGCACTTTTTAGAAAGAAAAAAAAACCCTAAATTCCAATAAAATGTTTTCAGATGGCATAATTATTTTTCTGTTTGTACCTTTTTAAATAGTTATTTTTTTAAAAAGTCTAATATAAACATTTCTTTTAACTTTTATTATTATTATTATTATTATTATTATTGTCCCTTGTATTTCAGAAAAAATTACGCTTCTACCATTGCCTTCACTTCCTATTCCCTTGTGAATATCAATCCAAGTCGAAGAAAACTCTCGGCTCAATCCAAGACAACATAGAGGCGGGAAGAAGGGAATCGAGCATCACCTTCTTCACCAGGTAACCTAAATCTTCCTTCTTTGTTATTCACGGTATCCTCCAGTATGAAATCCCGAGCAAGATTAAATGCGCATCTTATGTTGTTATGGCGGGTTTTTTTAACATCGGATTCATAGATCTCGGATCTCTTAAAACAATTTATTTTTATTTTCGCTTTCTGTGAGATCTTAAATCTCGCAAAATTTTTGTGTGGACTTATGGTTCAGTCAAATTTCGGAGTTTTGCTCATTCCGCTACACAGTTAGGGTTTTGGTGTTTGATTTATGTGCTTTTGTCGGTAGGTTCGATTGCGAGAGTCCAATGACATCAAATGTCATGCCGATGTCCGTATCTGTGAATGTCAATGTATATTTCACTCTTTTTTTTTTTTATTGAAAATCTCTATGTTTGCCTACCTAAAATTTTCCAATTCTGACAATTGAATTCTGAGTCCAATCAATGTCAATATTATATTACTTTTTTTTCTTTAGCTCATTGCCTACTCTCATTTTCAAGATTTAATTTGCAAACTCAGATGATCTTTGGATCGTTATCCTATATAGCTGTTCTGTTGCATGTTGCTTCATGCCTCAGTATAATTGAGTGCAGAATATGATAATTGTCGAATAAATTATAATTCCTTTAGTTTTGTTTTTGTATCGTTTTGGGTGATAAATTTAGGTCAAAAGGAGGAAATGGCTGGACGCAATGATTCAGGTGCATCTGAGAAGAAATCAAATGATGCCACAAATGATGTGCCGACTTTCAATGCTGAGAATTTGCAAAGTAACATGAAAATTATTTATTACAGGTTTGTTTTTGACATCTTAACGTGATAGTGATATTCTAGTGTGCTCATGATTTATTAAATGATGCAATATGTGTAGAGGCCCCCTCAAGGGTGAAATTATCCCAAAACTTGCACCTGAATAGCACAATTCATACCTTAACTTTTGAGGCTTACTTCATCTTATACATGCATGCTTACTTGCATACCTAAAATAGTGAGTTTCATCCCAACTCTTTATGCGGTGTGTATAGACAAGTGACTGAAGCTGAATTAATCATACTGATTGAAGCTTAGGTCAGTTGAATCAGATTCAGCTTCAACTTGACCAGATATCAACTAGCATTTTCAATTATAATACTTGCTTTTTACTGATCAAAAAAAAAAATCAACTAGCATTTTCAAGTTTGGTGTATTTATAGTTATCCAACTTTGAGATTGTTTACATACTTCTGCTAATGGAGTCCCCTTTTGAATTGGTCTAAAGGAACCCCCTTTTTGGTTCCTGAAGTTGCTATTATACTTGTGCTAGTATTTCGTTAGGGCCAAGTATGTACTAAAAAAAATTACTTATTTGTTGCTGCATCTCACTGATTGTATACTAATTTGGTTCATATATACTCTAAAAGCATACTTGACTGATTGCTGCTTCTCACTGGTTTTATATTAATCTGGTCTTGCAGAAAGGGAAACCAGGTCATTGGTATTTAAAATTGTCCTCTGTGATGTTCACTCTGTTTAATGAAAGGTTGAAGTTTGGAAGAAATCAAGAAAGACGAGGAAACTGCTTAAAGTTTCCTCTTCAAGTTTTTTCGTTTATTGTGATGACTTTTTGGTTTTATAGGATGTAAATCAGAGAAGTCTGGGAAATAAATAAATAGATTACCTATTGAACTTTTGTCCTATCAAATACCATCAATTCAAATAGTTTTGTAGTTTTCGCAATGCTGGTGGTTGGGTTAATCATTATATGAGTATTCACTACTGGAAAGGTAACAATAAGCTATAGGATTGTGGTGCAGAATTCATTAGTTGATTAAGTTAGGTACCATAGTCCTTCTATAGATGCACAATACTTTTATGTTGTGTACATATTGATTTTGGCTTGATTCATACATGCCTACATGACGAATTATTGGAACTCATTACAGACACAGTATTAACTGGGGTAGGCGTGCAGCACATGCACAATTAACAGTGTTTTATGTTCTATGTATGTCTGTCATATTATATTTTTGAGACTCTACAGTATAGATAAGAACATCGTGTGTTTCTTAAGGTCAGTAGTTCACCCCTGGGATGTTATTCCCTATCAGTTTGCTCAAAGGGTTTTTAATGATTGTCTGTGGTGTCTCCTCATATGTGTTAGCTAATTTGTCCTTCAAACTCTCTGTAGTTTTCTTTTGTTGAAGGTATGCAAATTATTGACATTATACTTGTTACATGAACATGGTGACTTGGTGAGAACATGCTAGGTCTTGTCAGATTGACACCCAATAAGTGTTGGTATCCTACACATGTTTGCAATCTACATGACTTTTGTCAAGATTCTGGATAATATCTAATTTCCATATGATTGTTTGGATGGGATGAAAGAAAATAATGGGTGCATTTCGAGTTTCCTGATTTGTTTTGAAAGAGATGCATTAAGTTTGCAAAGAAGGTTTTGATTTAATCTTTCTCCATTCTTGGATATGTGTGGTGCACAATGTTGAACATTCAATATATTGATGATAAATTTTCTGATTATTTTAGTTATTTGAAAATGAGGCATCCTTGCTATTGAGGGATGTGCTAGGACTGAAATTATCTCGTATGTTGATCCAGCTAAATTTGGAGCTACTAACTTGTGAATTTCTGCTTAGATTCGTTATTATGAAACTAGGGACACTTAGTTGGCTGGGACTTAATGACTTCTAAAATTGAGTGCTTCCATGGAGAATGAGAAAGTAAAGGGATATCACCTTATTGGATGAGATTTGATGCGGAAGTTAAAGAGAGCAAGATGTACAGATGTAGATAAAATGTCCTTAGGCATTAAGAAACTGATTGTGGAAACCTCCTATGCAACAATGCCATTATGACATAAGGTCATCTTGAGTATGTTAGCCAAATCAAACAGTCGCTCAAACTGTTTCTGATATTTCATGCTTTACTTTTTTTTTTTTGCAAATATGGTATAAAACATCATCCTAGGAGGCCACTTGGTGTGGTAATTTACTATTTGATCTTCAACACCTATATCTCTTGAAGATAGTGTAGATAAAAGATTCCCCTATCTCTACTATTTTTATCCTTCCTACCTCCATGTCTGGGTTTCTTTTTTTGTTTTGGTCGGAGACTAAGTTGTCAATAGTAAACGGTCCTTCGACTTTTATTGGGTTCATTGATAGGGTGGGATGTAAGTGATTGAGGGGCTTTGTTTTCAAGGGGTGTGTGTGTGTGTTGTGGGGTGGGGGTTGGGCTGGTTTTGGTTTGAGTTTTTCTCCTTCTTGTATTCTCTTTGGGCGCAACTTCAGCGCCTTCTCTAATGCACTTCTTTTTATTTATCAAAAAAAAAAAAAAGATTTTGCCAAAACCACTTGGATGGTAAAATTGCAGAATTTACTCCTCTTATCTCTGTTGTAGTGTAAGTGTATCTATTGCCTTTCCACCTGAATGTGCATGTTGCCTTGGACCTCCTTGGGTTTGTTGTCGATTCAATCTTCAAAGCTTTTTCTCAATCTGTTACTTCCATCCATTTTGCCTAGATTAATTCTATTTGGAAATTTAAAACCGCTCCTAAAGCAAAAAATTTTGTATGTCTTGTGGCTTGTTAAAATTTTGAGTAATGATATACTCTAGAAGTATATACCTTTCAAAGCTTTCAATTGGAAATGGTCTATCATGTGCAGGGAAAGTGGAGAATAGACTAATCATCTCTTCCTTTATTGTCTAATTGCTTAAGGTTTAAGGCATTGATTTTTCATCCTTGTTGGGTTAATACCCTATAAGGTGGTGGAGATGATAACCATTTCTTTTGATGATTTTGGGGTCATCCTTGAATCAAGATTCTATGAAATATTGTTAACCCCAATTTGATTTAAAAGACATGAAGGGAAAGAAATGGTAATGGATTTTAAGGATAATTGAATGATAGTAGATACAATGTGGGACTTGTTTACTCTTATTCCTCCCTTTGGCCCTCTACTAATGAAGCCTTGACAAGGCCTCCCTTGAGCTTTATATTATTATTTTCACACCTTGTGTGCAAGTCGAAGGGGTTCACTGAGAAGAGCTTTCATGTATGGTCAATGTCACCAAGGATTAATAGGAAACTTAATTTTGATAGATGATATCCTAGGGGGTTCCTTGGAATTAGTAGAGTCTCAGAGATTAGGGTAATTATATGCAAGTTTGCTTTAACCAATAAGTACAGGTCAGTAAAAAGGCAAGATTTCCTCTGAAATTCAAAAACTAAACTAGTGAGGCAAGAATTCATGCAGTTTGGACAAATGAGTTGGCCAATTTTTTATATTGTCACAAGGTTTTGTCTGGAAGACTTTTGAATGAATCCTTTGGGTCCTTTGTTGAGAATTTTTTGCCCCCTGTTTTTGTAATTAGCATTCTTCTGGTTTACTCTTAAATTTTTGCGATCTTTACTTCTTGTTTTACTTTTATAGTTCTCGTCAAGGAGTTCTTCTCTTGTTTGATTCATATTTGTATGCCTTGGAAAGATGTCCCTCATTCTGTTTGGAATGGTTTTTCTGTTTTTTTTTTATAATTTAATTGGGAAGTCAAATCAAATTTAAAACCATAGTTTTCATCTACAAAAAGTAGTATTTTCCTAACTTCAATATTCTGCTCTTTTTCAAGTCATAATATATTTTTATTGAGCCGAAAAATAGTTTCAAATGTCTCGGAGACCAATTAATACAGGGTCTTTTTACATTGTTTCTAATATTGAAAAAAATGGGAAAAAAAAACAAGGAAGGGATACTTGGAAGAAGTCTTCGGCAAGTTTAGGATATCCGAACTCTTAATATTTCAGCTGTATGGTCTCTTTGTTGTCTCATTGTGAAATCCTAATTTTGACTCTTTCAAATGTGCATGTGTTCTATTGCACTTTCCTTTATTTTCATTGTTTTCTTGTTTTTGTCTCATTTAGCTTGTTAGCCTGCTTGCTGGCTCTAAAATTCAAATTTTATTTATTTGTGCAGCCGAACATTTTTGTCCATCATTGGTGGAGTGATCGCTGGAATTTTGGGCTTTACTGGCTTCACTGGCTTTATATTTTATTTTCTCGTTATGGCAATTACTTCAATAGGACTCATGGCCAAGTCAAAGTTTTCTGTGCATTCATACTTTGATTCCTGGAACCGTGTCATACTTGACGGCTTCCTGGGTGGGCTTATGGTATGCAATTCTATTACTTATTAATTTTTGTACATTTTATTTCCATTATAAGTTTCTCACCAAAAAAATAAGTTTCTCACCAATTTCTGTGGTATTGGTCTCATTCATTGCATACATATGATTTGCTTGTTGATTCTCTATCTTCCTCAATGGCTCGCTCTACCATTGATATTTTGAAAGGTTTATTATGCTTGCAAAAGAATGAATAAGCAAAACTTATTTTAAATCAAACTTAATTCTGTACTCCATCAGTGAAATCCTTTCATTTACAAAGGCATATGTTATGGACATGCTTAATTGATTCACATGCAATTGTTCCTCTGCCTGTGAAAGAAAGAATTGGCATATGGTATCTACTGAAGTTTGGGGTGACTTCTTCTATTCATATCGTTCAGCCGATTAATTTAATAATTCATTATAATGCCTCATTTATATGATATTGTGCAATTACTCTAATTACTTCAGAATTGTTACACTTGGGATTATAGATCATGTTGCATCTACCTTACTTATGGTCTGTATTCTTTTTCATCAATTGAATGACCTTGTTGTCATGTTTTTGCAGTCATTTGTGCTGTTCTGGACGTATCCTTTCCATTATTATTTTGTGTGAAGTTAACAAAACTACTAATGACCTCAATTAGTGGTATAAATAAAGATCAGTTGATGAGAATCGACTTGGAGTCATTTTTAGAGGGTTTTGCTTGGAAGTGTTTTTTCTTACAAGAAGTAGGCTTTTGGAGGGGGTTCTAAAATCATTCTGAGGTGTTTAGAGAATTATTTGAAGTGATCTTTCGAATAACACTATCTGATGCTTCTTCCAAAAATTAATTTATTTTTTGTTTTATAAGCAATAACTAAAAGATCTTTTCATAAAAACGTTTTTGGTAAGTGTGCCTATCAAAAAAAGGTTTTTTGGTGTGTGTGTGATCACCAGGAGTATTGTAAGCCAAAACCTCAACACTCCGACCTTAGATTTCAATTACAAGTTCAAAATTAACCTTTACTGGAACCAGCTTCTGCTTAAGAAAAAGGATCTTGTAGGAAAACTAACTGGTTCAAAATCCAGTCTGGGACGTGATTTCGGTACCCAATTGTTACAGTTGAATTGCTTCATTGGTGGCCTGGTGGTATTGGTTTTATCTTAACGTGAATAGATTGGCTTATGATATTGTGCATATCTTCTGAGAAACTTGAATGCTGCCTGAACGCGGAAGGAAAGAGACAACTGGTCGGATGCTGCTTGCTGCCTTCCCCATGCAGTTAAATGCGAAAACTGTAGGAAAAGTAGATGTTGATCTCAGTTTTTATTCCCCTTTTTTTTTGGCACAATATATCCACCCCGAATTTCCATTTTGCTCTACTTCTATGAATGCTGTATGATTTTGTTAAAGCAGATGCCAAGTTTCGGATTAAATTTCCTATACTCAGTCAGTGTCACAAGCTCATCTGCTTATTGGACTTACTGGGGGAAAGAGAAGGTGATTCCACCATATTCGGTAATATTTGGTTCAACGGGTATTGGCCGAGATCGGGGTCATTCTTCATAGAGCAATTGTGGTAGACAAAGCATTTATTTTTTCAATTGGTTAATTTCAGGAAAAGGAACTACTGTTTGCATCACTTTCTTTTCATTCAGTGATCATAGCCACAACGAGGGTCGCCTGTTTAAAAATTCTTATTGGAAGATGGTTTTCCACATTTTAGAAGGGAGAACAGGTTTTTTTACTACTGAGTCATGTTTGATATCCTTGAAAATGTTATTTTCGGAACATGCTATTCTTAAAAATAAATTTAAGATGTTTTGTTGTATTTTTAGGGGTTTCTAAAAAGCCCCCAGGCCCATTTGGGCAAGGTCTATTCTGATGGAAGCTTAACCTGAGCCCCTTTTTAAGAAGGGCCTGGACCATAGGTTTCATCTTAGGCTAACATGACCCCTATTCTTATGTTATTTTGTTAAGAGTTTATTTTATAAGTCAAATTAACTTGTAACTTAATTGATGCATTAAATTTTAAGTTAAGAGGCAAGGGTTTAAAAAAAATTAGTTTTAATTCTTGAGCTCATCAAACTCTACTTGGGCCCACCAGGCCTGCCTTATGCATGGCCCACAGGCTGAGCCATGGGTCTACACAATATGCAAAGCCAGCCCGATGATCAGACAATGGGCTTACTTGGGCCACATGTCTTATTATTACAGGCCGTGCCTGCCTATCCTAGGTCTGTCAATCCCACCTAATACAAAGCCCATGGATCGGGCTGTAGGCCAAAACAATGTGTAAAGCTCAACTGGTTGACCGGCTAATGGGCCTTCATGGGCCGCATACCTGCCTCATTACTCCGGACTGTAGGGCCCAATCCATTGGAGACCCCTAATATTTTCTTTCAAAACACAATTTTTGAGAACAAAGGATAATTTAGAAAGTACTCAAAAAAGTTTGTATTATATGTGATTACATGATAATCATCTTACGAAAAATAAATTAAAACTTAATACTATTTCTCAATTTTGAAAGAAAAAAAATTTAAAGATTATCATAAAAATAATTCTTCCAGAACGGCTACAAATAGAAATTATTCTTAAATCATATATATATAACATTATATAAATCGGGACTCTTTTAGTAGTTAGTTGTAGATAAATACATATTTTTATTTTTATTTTTTCGTGGGTGAGTGAGGAGAGGGAGATTGGAGCATTGTACACCAGGGATATTATTCATCATTGAATATCTAATTAAGAAAAAAATTCAATGTCATTTATCTCAGAAGAGGAGTGCATCAACAACGCAATCATAATGTAACCGCTATGTATCCATATGTATAGGTCCAAACCATCGCCTTCCAATGATGATGATCCCACCTCAAGAAGGCTGATATCCCATCAAGATCCAGCTCTGATTATGAACCAAAACCTTTCTGCAAAGTTAATACTTCATGTCGTCACGATACCAGTCGCAGAGCTTCGCCCCATATCACTCTATATCATTTCACATCTGCAGAGTAATTTAAGATGGAGAGCGCAATTCCCAATTTAATTAATTGTTACTACAAGTTTTGAATGGTGAAAGGGGCAATAGGATAACAAAATGTTTAAATTCCAAATATTTAAAATAAAATATAAAAAATCAACAAAAAATAATTATATTATATCAATTTCAACAAACAGTTTTTTTTTTTTTTTTTGCAGAGCAGCCAAGAAAATTATATAAAACCAGAAGCAAGCACCACAAGCTATACCAATATAAAGTAAGAAATTTTAAAAATAAATAAAGTAGAGAAAGTGCATCTCTCCAGGCACATGACTCGCGGCAAGCAAAAAGTTATGATTAAGGAGTTGTTCAGCCTTGGGCCTAGGCATGCATTATCCCTATTGAGCAGCTACAGCTCCTACAAATGTTCTAAGTCTATCCCATCATAATACATATCCCTTTATTTACTTATTTATTTTGGTTTCTAGATGCTTTCAAGGAATGCTTTAGGCAACAAACAGCCAACAGTGGTATAGCGGAGAGCATATAAGACAACACATACATGAAAGTTTGAAAATCAAAATAATGGTTCACAGTCAGTTCGTTCGGAGGATATAATTCTTACCAACAACTGGGGAACTTGCAGAAATATGAATGACAACGTGTATAAGATGCCCGAGATCGCTATTCCTGCAATGATGTTCTGTGCAAGGAGTTTGTTGTCTTTGCTGGGCACAAATGCAACTTTCAAAGCATTTGTCAGCTCAAAGAGTCTGTAGGATATCTGCACCGTCAGAGATTTTGGGGGTTGGGTTAGCCTATTTTATATGTTTTTTTTATATATTTCTTCCCAACTTTTAAAGAAAATACAATCTGTTACTCACTGCAACATATATGGAAGTAGTGAGCATGAAATTCAATAATGGATAGTTCGGAATCAGACAAAGCAACAGTTTTGGCTGCCCATCCGGCAATCCCGATCTGCAGGGTAATAACTTTGGTTTAAGATCATGATAACAGAATACATGAATGTTTGTGAATGGAAAAACAACTACAGTTTCATCTTCTCTGAGACACTGAAAATAAAACTTCTAATAGACAATTTACTCATCATCTCAGACAACAATAATGTTTTAACGCATAAGATGAAGTATATTTAATAGCCTTCTCCCTTGGCAAGAATGGATGTGTATATGTTCTAGACTATTAGTTAAGAATCCATGACCCAAAAGTACATGTTCTAGACTAGGGGTGCATTTGGAAGAGCTTGCTTATCTATAACTTATTTGAGCTTATCTTCTCACATAAACACTTTAGATAAAAATTATAAGTCTTTGGAAAAGCGTATGAAAATAACTTATGACTCCCTTATAAACCCCTTTTAGCTTATTTCAATAAGTTTCATGGAAAAGCTTATCAAAAAAAGCTTATACAGAAGCCTAAAAATCGATCATCTTAATGACAAAACTATCCTTCTACAATTGTGAAAATTCCTCTCATCTATAAGTTCTTTTTAAAACATGCATCTAAACACAAATAACTTATGACATAAGCTCTCATCTCATAAGCTCTTATAAAATAAATGCTTAATTAAGCTATTTACCCAAACGGGCCCTGATACTTAAAAATCCATGAGCTAACAAAAATTGACTATCATCTGCACAACTAAAGCTGCTGAATTAGCTGAACTCAATAGAATAAAAGCCATCCTCCCCCTGACAAACAGTGATTCTCATTCCCATGCATGGTCTACGATGAAATATTGAACACTTTAAACAAAATCATTACCTTAACCATATATGGATCTGCGATATGTAAGTCTCCAGAGTTACCTTTCCAAGCCATCTATGGGACCAACAATAAAATATCACAAAAATTGATCAAACAAGAAAAAAATACAATGGTTCACAGGAAATAATCCTCAAATCCAAGGCAACTTACGCAAAAAGGGTCAAAGAGTAGCCACGAAATTGTTGTGTGAGGTTCCGCAAACAAATATAGACACTGAAAAAAGAATTAGAAAATGCATAAAGAAATAAGCAAAGTTTTAAAATAATTAAAGGATGAGAGGCATTTTCAGGATGATATGCATACGTTATTGGAACTATGAGGTATATGGATGGTATTTATTGTATGTAAGCTTGTCCAGCTTGTATATATGCTCAAACCACAGATATCCCACCTGTAAATTTCATAAAAGGCTGTTCGCATCAGACATGGAAATTCTGCAAATTGATAGTGTTAAAGGAATTTATATTATGACAGCATTGTCAAGTACAGCCGTTTGATTGCTTATTTGGTTTCACTTCTGTTTCCTCCAGTTTCTCCATCCACCTCTCCACCTACATCATCACATGCCCATTATTAATCTAGCTAGAGGCTCACAAGGACTCTATCAATCTATCTATCTGTCTATATATATATATAGGCTCACAAGGACTGTATCTATCTATCCATTTGTCTATATATATACACACACACACATAAAAGAAAGTTGTACAAATGAAATATAGCGCAACAGGACATAGAAGCTTACAGTAGGATGATAATAAGCATATATCATGCCAATTATCCATATGTAGCGATCGAGACCTGAGCGAAAATGCCACTCATGCAAACGAGAAAACTTTTTTTTTGAAGGATCTGGATCAGTGTAACCTGCAAATTTTTACATGTGTAGGTTAAGTATTATCAAAATCAAGCTAGCATAAAAAAAATTAAAGGCATATTGCTTACCTAGAAGGAAAGTGAATGGGCTCCATACAAATTCAAACACTCCAGGAATTTCCCATACCAGAATAACCACCAAGAAGCAATGATTTTCTAGCAGGACTGACCAAATTCATTATACTTGTTTAGAATACCAAGCGCCCCATAAACCATAAGAGTGAAAAGAGTGTGCATGGGGCAAATGTAGTATAGCATATAACTGTTATTAAGGACAACACAGCAAAATAACACCAAGAAATTAAGCCGCCACATCATCTGTTCAACAAAAAAAAACTAACTGTTAGAATCAGAATGTTATGATGGAGTTTCGTGAATCAAATTTAGAGATTTAGGTGCTAATACCTGAGCAAACCTTGCAAGGCTGAAATCTTTGCGCACATAATAGTATGAGAAATTCCCAAATCCAGTCATCCACACATATGCAGCGATAAAAAGTCGGATGGCATTATAGATTTCTGTTGCTGCAAAGTAATGATACATCAAAAATAATACCTGCAGGATAGAAGAAACAGAGTGAGACCACAGACGATGAACATTTTAGAAAATAGAATATAAAACTGGCAACAAAAATGTATAGGATAGTTCCTACATATATAGTGGTCAAACAACTATAAAAGGTGCATACAAAGAGCAAGAGTAATGAGGATAGATCTTGTGGGAAGAGGGCCTTGTGTTCTAACACCAAAGCTAGAATAAGATTCTAGGGTTGAAAGGCAAAGAAATTGGACTCCTAGCAACAGCTTAATCTGAAAAACACTAGCGAAGATGCTGTTAGACACTTTTTTTCCTCCACTTTATTGTGATGTTGTGCGCGAAGATTCATGAGTGTGAAAATATGTGGATTCTCAATATCCTCAGTCTTCCTCTTCTTCTTTGTTAAGCCCTTATCTAAATAAAAGAGATCACTCTCTGCAGATCACAAAAATAAATGCCTTCTTCGCTATATAGCAAAATCAGTTAAGACATGCCAAACAAGGGTGTACACTAAGACATGGGAAAAAGTATGCATCCACACCAACAGCTCAACAGAGAGAACGGTGAAGAGGAGCGAAGGAACAATTATTGAAACTTAAGCAAAGAGCATATCACAGCCTGACAATCTAGATAGTTCCTACATAATAACAAAGCTTGAGCTGAGACACATCATCTTTGGTTTTGAGGTTATCAAAAATGCTAGAACAATGAAGATGAAAACTAACTCCAAAAAGGGGGGCGGGGGGAGGAAAGAAGTTAAAAGCAAAATTTTTTTTTTTAATATAACTATGACTAACCTGCATCCAACCTTTCCACTCCTCAGTTTGATGCCTGTTCAAATAAAGTATTGACTTCCCAGAGAATGGTGACTTGTCATGATGAACCTTGAAGGATGTAATAGCTGAAACTATGATAAGAAGGAAGTAGAGGAATAAAAAGAGATCCCGGTTGAAACTCTGCAAACACACAATGATAAAGAGAATTACCAAATCCGTGGTCAAACACTATCACTAAATAAATTCATTGTTAATGGTATCACCAATATTGAGCATGTCTAGTAGCTCCAGATCCATGACACAGTGAACAATACATAACCATACATTATAACCATGAACTTGTTTAGATTCTTTAGCAAATTAAAGAAAATTCAATAATTATGTTCCCATCCAGTGAATTTCATTCATCTAAGGTTTACAAAAAATAAACCATTCATCAATATGCCAATTAGGAAAGAGACATGTAAAATAACTAGATTATTGATTGCACCTTTTTTGAGTCACCAAAGAGATTTGAGAAAGGAATACATATGTAAAAGTAGGGCGCAGAAGAGCCCCACCACACTCCGGTGAGGGAGCAACCAGTGTCTTAGTCCACTAAGACAAATTTATGATTTTAATTCATTCACATCCTTTTCACTTACATGGCTCTCAGTGTCAATCGGTACTCGATCAAGAAGGACTCTTCCATTAGAAGGAATCTGAAAAAGTACAGAATACATAAACAAACACATTTATGGCAGCTGATTTATCACAAGTAGACAATTTACGAATCATTCACAAACCTAAAGATATGGGATGAAACAGATGAACTCCTAGCTCTAGGAGAAACTGACTGGAGACCACCTCCCTCGAGTAAAACAGCTCTGTCACCTTCTTTAACTGTTTCATTTAACTCAACCAAATTGAGATCCGAATGCCTGCCAACAAAAGAAATAGAATGAGGGAGCAAAATTAAATTTAAGGACCTAAGTTTACCATTGGTACAGGAAACTAAAAGAAATATAAGATTATCAGCTGGTAAAGGCTAAAGCACGCAAGCAACCAAAGTATGAAAGAAGAGTGCGGTGATACTTAAGAAGCTTTAAATTTAAATTTTGTATGAAATGCACTCCCACCACCGAAGTTTGTTCTATAACTTATTTAGACACCATGATCTGGAATGACTCCAGCAATAACAACATTAAATTCCTGTAAATTTTCATATTTTCTAGCCCTTTTCTCTTCCATGAAATAAGTGCACAAAAAATCAGCAAGGTTTTGAGAAACATTTTGAAACAACTGCTAAACAAAAGGCTGCTGCGGCGTGCATTGTGCAACAGCCACCCTTTTAGTCACAAGACTTCTACATCACAGAATCTTTCCCTGTCTAGACAATCCAAGGAAAAAAAAAATTTCCCAAAACCCGAAATTCTCTTGATTAATCCATGTCAAATTGCTAGATGGCAACTGTTATATATTATAACAATAATTTGTTCAATTAAATTATTTGTTCTGTAGAGAAATGAAATATTGTGCATTCTTTTGATAGAACAACCAGCTGATAGATTGTTCTGCATGCCTCCAACCTTCTTTCAATTGAGTTTATACATATGTTGTTAACATATAAGAACACTAACAGGATTTCTTAAATCAAACTTGGGATCTAAAATTAGTTTATTAGGTAAACAAACTCCATAATGGTAAATAATATCTCGCTTCTCATCAGCAGAAACCAATACATTAAAGCAACCATGCAGACTTTCTTTTATTTTATAAAATAGACATGGACCATCCTACGACAAACCAAAGTCATTATTTGACTACTTTTATTTGCATTGTCCAATTACAAGAGATCAGCCTTTCTTTTGAGATCAAAAGATTGCATCACATAAGGAGGGAAAATTGTGGAATAAACCCTAGTGCTAATCCAGAAAAGAACAATAAGCCACCGCGTCAAAATGTAATGGAACTCACGTTTTGGAAGGGGTCGCATTCTTCTTGTACTCCAAAAACTCAGCATAAATCCAAGCTGGTGCAATTTGACAACCATGAAAATGCCACCTAAGAACATAAAGAACGCTATAATTCGTCCGGCACGAAGTGAGCAATCTCACGATGCGTCAAAGATCCAAAAAACAAAACATCAGATTGAAAAAAACAAAAAAAATCGATTTCTTTCCGTTCTCTCGGCAACCAAACACACCAAGAACCATCACAATTGATCGATACAAATCCACCAAATCCACACATTACACAAATAACATCCACCGTTTATCACTCGCACACTCAAATCAACACGAGATCTGAACACTCCGAAACTCAAAACCTCAGTAACCAACGACGCACCTGGCCAGGAGTTACCGGTCCGACAATCATCATTTTGGCAGCGAATTCACTGATTTTGAATCAGCAAAACCGCTAGCATTTCAAGAACTGATCCAGATCTAATCGAAACAGCTAACACCGAAGATAAGGAACCCTAGATTTTCCAAGAATTTAGGCGGTGGAAAGTCTGTGGACTTGTAAGCGCGTAACAATGAAAATCTAAAAGCGCATAAAGAATGAGAGGAAATGAGAGGAAACAAGGAAGACAAAATAGAAGAAAACATAAATACACCGGAGAGCTGTTAGTTGAGAAATCCTGGACCAACTCCCTTCCCACCTTTCCCATCTCAATGCTGGGGCCCACATTTTCTCCACCGTCCGATTAGAATAATCTCTTTTGGTGTATTATTACACCTACGACCTCGTCGCAACGTATCAGATCAGGATTTATCACCCTTTTCAATTTTTTTTTATTAACTTTTTTTTAAAATATATAAATTTATTAATACAAGTTAAATGATAAGATCTATAAACACATATAATCAAAAATATTAAAAAATTATGCGAAATAATATCATGATTTCATCATATTTGTAAGAAATAAACCATTTTATTATAAATAAAAAACCGATATTTGGGGGAAAAATTATGAAAAAGGTGATTTAATTTTAATAATGTCAAAAAAAAAACATCCCTTTACGCCTAAAAAAGGGAAGAGAGAGGGAGAAAACAAATTTTTAATATATCCGAATAAATTGTTCTTTTATTAGCTTAGACACTGACTTCTTACCCTCTTTAAAATATATACAGTTCATAGAAATTAAAATTTTCATTATTAGCCTACATCTACATTAATTAAATATCATTATCGGAGGGCTACGCTCTTTAAATTTGGAGCTAGACGACATTAGATAAAATCAAATTTCTGCCCATATTGTCTGGATTCCTCATACAAATTACTTTAAAGTGGACTCAGTAATCACAGCGTTAACTTAAAAAAAAAAAAATCAATGGAAATAGTCAATGATTATGGTATTTGTGACACATACTAGTTTTGGTATTATTTAGATTTTCTAACATATATTAACTTTTTTTTTTAATTTAAATAACCTATTTAGATACAGAACCCTTACTTTGAAGCAAATTTCACCTTAAAATGATCATAATTATTTTTCATTTGTTGGCTAAACGAGTTAGTTTAGGTATTATTTTGATTTTCTATATAGTAATAATTTCCTTTTTAAAATAACCTATTTTATAATTATTTTTCCTTTTTTAGTTAAACAAGGTCCATTAGTTTGGCTATTATTTTGATTTTCAATCTATATTATTTTTTTTTTAAATAATCTATTTATGTCAAGAACTCTTATTAAGAAGCAAATTTCACTATAAAATGATCAAAATCCGTTCATAATTATGTATTATTTTGATTTTCAACTTATATTAATAATTTTGTTTAAAATAAACTATTTAGGTACAAAACTCTTATTTTGAAGCAAATTTCACCATCATAATTATTTTTCATTTTTAGCTAAACGAGATGCATTAGTTTATATATTATTTTGATTTTCAATTTATGATAATTTTTTTTAAAATAACTTATTTACATACAAAACTCTTATTTTGAAACAAATTTCACCTTCATAATTATTTTTCCTTTTTTAGTTAAACGAGTCACTAATTTGAATATTAATGATAGTAATTTTTGTTTAAATAACCTATAAACAAATTTCACCTTAAAATGATCGAAATCGTTCATAATTAATTTTCCTTTGTTTTTTAGCGAGACGAAAGTGAAATTTCAGTATTTCATCGCCACTAATTATGGTATTATGAGGAAGAAAAAGTGCGTGTCGGTGGGCTTGAGATTGCGTGTTGACGTCACCATCTTTGATTTCATGATCAGCCTGGGCCCCACCCTATTTATCCCTCCCTTCTTGATAGCCGTTGGCCTCATTTTGTCAATTGTTATTCTTTCGGTTTTTTTTTTTTTTTTTTTCTTTCTAGCTTTTTTCCGAAACGGATTTTTCATGACATCAAATGCTAAAAGACTATACTGCCCTCCGAAATTCCGAGGAAAAAAACGATAAATATAATTAAAATCCATCAATTATTTTTACTTAATCATTCAAATTTATTTTAACTAATTGATATAAAGATAAGATAATTTGTTTTAAATAAAAAATTAATTTTATCTATATAAATATATAATCAAAATCGTTATAAACATCCGTCGATGAAACAACTAAAAGTCTATATATTTGATAATCGAGTCTATATATTTGATATTAATATTATAATTATAATACATATAACTCCAATTGATTTCGATTTATCGCTTACGATCAACATACATTATTCTGTCTCGAATGCACTGTTAATAACATCACGACGATCAAAATTGAAACTATCAGATCAAAACAAATAATAATCTCTGATCAACAAGACGATTTATGCAACTATAGCGCACCAAATAAACGACTAAATAAATAAAATAAAAATATAGAATGGTGTATAATAATCACTTTATTAAAAAAAATGACAAAATTAGGTAGAGAGATGATTTCATGAATAAAATAAATGAAAATCATCCTTCCTCTCTAATAGACAAAAAGTTTATATAAAAATGAGTGTAGGTCAAAGATAAAATAATTTAAGAATATATAAAATTTCAACTAATTTTAATTATATATCATTTTTGTTTCAAAATTTTAATATATAAAATAAAATAGGAAACTATTTACTATTTATTTTAATAATTTTGGAAAGGATTAAATACATAACCACACAAAACAATCCTCATTGTTAGTTTCATTTAAAAAAAGCTCAAGAAATAGGCTATAATCAAATATATTAACTTAACTGTAAAATTCTTGGATCTTTGTAAAATGGATGTACATATACCATTTCTCCTCAAAATTTATAGAGACCAAAGGTAACTTTGAAGATACTGTTAGAATAAGTCCAAAATGGGATTTTAAGACATGAATTTAGCAAAAAAAAAAAAAAGTATGACTTTTGTAGTGAGTCTTAAATGACAGCTTTTGACTTTTCCTAAGTCATATCAAGCAAAAAAACAAAAAATATTAAAGAAAAACAATTTTAAAAAAAAAGTATTTTACTGTATGGGGATATTTTACTCGATGAAGAAAATACTAAAATACATGAGGAGAGAGAAGAGAGGGTGGCCGCTAATTGCGATCCGGGCTTTAGCATTACAAATAGGTCGAACGTCGGGAGATTTCAAATTGCTTGAAGCCCAGAGAGATACGAATTTGACAACTCGGCCGAGTCGGATTGGGCCAATACGATAACCGGGTAACGTTGGTATCCACTAGGGCATCCAAAATGAACTATTCGATTGTTAAAATCATTGGCACAATAATAAAATATAAAAATAAATAAATAAATAAAATTAAAATGCCTATGAAAATAAAAAAAAAGTTTTACTATGAATCTAAAATAAATTACAACGTATAAGGGAAAGGTCCATACTGGGAGGGACAAGCCTCAACACTCCCTTGGGATCAATTGTGGAATTGGGCCGAATTTTTCTCAACCTTTTATTTTCACAAAAGCCGCACCCTTGGGTCTTCAAAATCTCAAACCCAAATTCGGATCACAAATCAACATCGATTACAAATTTAACTGAGACGTCAATGTCGGTGTTGCTGATGATAATGACGACGATGATGAAGAAGGGTTTCTGCGCTGGCAAATATCTTTGTCATGGTTTTGGTGTCATTTTTCAAGCCCAGATCCCAGGCTGATTTTTCTAAACCCATCCTTCATTTTTTTTTTTTTTAGTTCACACTTCTTCAACTTTTTCCTTTTCCTGAAAGGCTGATACAGCGTGATCATCCACCGTCGTTCTTTTCGTTTGAGACGTGTCTCTTCACCGTCCCTTCTTTGACTAATGCATGCCATCTGTCAACAAGAATGTAAAAATCCATTATACACCCTCCTCAACCAACACTAATGAATTTAAAATATATATATATATAGAAAAGGGCCTATGAGTGGGCCCGCATATACATCATACATTGTATATAGCCTATAGGTAGAGAAATGAACAACTGGGAGGCATGTGCACTCATGGGCCCCACAATCAATCATTTTTTAATATTACATTTTTTTTTTGGACGAAATTTTAGAGCGGTCACGAAAAGCTTCTCTCTTTTTGGTCACCAATGAATAAATACGAGTATGAGATGCCAATATTATTTCTTCGTTTTTGTAAGCGATTACTTGACCTAGTAAAATTTCCTACGAGTACTATTTACGTCAGTCGTACGAAAATTGACTGACCCCGAAAGATTTCAAAGAAAGAAACCGGGATGGCAAAGGTCAAATGGGATGAGGAGAACAGGCCAACAACATGTTACAAGACTGGCCCACTACAATTTCAATATCATACCATCTGGGAAAGAAAGCAAAAACAACTTCGTCATTTCACCATTTTAACCGATGATTCGTCCCAATAAAACTAGTTTACCTTATTTCTTAAAATGGAAAGCTTTTCACCACCAGGCATATTGTTAAAATAAATCATTAAAATAGCGAACGTCCAACCAATATATGTAAAACAAGAAATCCGTGGACCATTTAATAGGCAAGAGAAAGAGAAAGAGAAAGAGAGAGAAACGGAGAACAAGAAGCCTAAGCTGACAGTAGCCTAAAGATGGAATGATCAAAGAAGTTCATAACTTACAGCCCTAAACCCAGTTGTTTGATCAGTTTTATAGCTATGCATTTCCAAGATAAATCTTTGACCCCTAAAGTAACACTGCACCATGATAATACAGGAAAGGCAAAAGAAAGAAAGTAAAAAAAAACACAATCCAAGAAACATCATATCCTTCTTTCTACAAAGAGGGAGAGATGGTTTAAACTTTTTAAGAGAGAGAGAAAGATTGACCTACACGTCAATGGTCAGTCCTCAACCCCTGATCGGGGTCAGACCTTACCGCTTGGATGGTCTCTCATCATCCTCTCCACCATCATCATCGTCATCACCTGAATCATCTTTATCAGACCTCTTCCTCTTTGCTGGAGGAGCCTCAACCTTCCCACTGCCTTCATCGTCATCCTCCTCGTCCTCGTCATCCTCAAAATCTTCTTCCTCGCCATTTTCTTCTGGTTTAAAATCACTTGCATCTTCCTCATCTTCAGCACGACCTACTGGTCGGACTAGGTATTCAGTTCCCATGTCCTCCTAAATGTTTTGGCATAAAAGAAAAGGCCACGGTTTAGACTAGTGGTTAAAGCAGAAGATATAGAAAGTAGCAACCATCTAAATAAATAAACCAAAGAACATAGGTATTACAAGTAATTGCAAGCATCAGAGCCACATACACCACCGTTAATCCTCTGTTCGGTTGTCAAGACTGGAAATATAAGAAAACTGTCTTATGATTCATATTTCTTTGTCTGTTTCTCATTTTAAAAGATAAATGCACCTCAACAGAGGACCCCTCAAATATTGAACATTTCACTTTTTTGTTTTCATTTCCTCGAAATATCAAATAACAGTGCACAAGCAGAATTTGGGAAATCGAAAACTGAAGTTAAGCTCGCAAACTTGTGGTTGACATTTCAGTTCGTGGGTGGACAGTAGGGACTGATCATAATTGAACAACCTGAGGAGCTTCCTTGGGGTGGGGTTAAAAGAGTAAGATCTAGCTTCTTTGACAAGAAGTTCAATAAAGGATGAGGCGAGTCCATAGGTCCAGTATTAAGATAACCTTTTGCTAAACCAAAATACTTCAGAGGCTGAAAAGGGTTATTAGAATATGCTAAACCAAAATTAATTATGGTGGGGGGAATACCATCTAGGTTTCTTTTGAGTGACTGACACTAAGATAACCTTGAAGTTAAGGTACAATGATATAACTATAATACTATGGGGCATGACAATGTCAAAGCTTTGATCCTACAAAAGATCCCCAACTAGGAGAAATTACCCTCTCCAACTGATTCCAGTGGTAAGCACTATAGAAATACATGTACTGAAGTAAAGAAGACAAATGAAATAAAAATTCTCCAGACAAGTAAGAGAATAATTTAGTTCTCTTTTTCGGTTAGGCAAAAAAGATGAAAAAAGTTGTCAACCCAGGGAGGGAAAAACTGGGTAGACCTAAACCATGGTCCTCCTCAATTTTGAGATCATGACTTCCATGGATAATTCAGGGGCCAGATTGATACCTCCAAGATCTAATGAAAGTACATTAGGATCCAGTGTTTAACTGATCTTTTTTAGTTTTGAAAATAGGTGAGACATAATTTCTTCAGGAATGAAGAATCTGAATCAAAAACTTGCTATCTATGATTGTTTTAACAAATGACACCTGAATTTTGAACTTGTTTAGAGCAAATAAAGATATTTTGCTTCAGTGGATGCCAATATGCCCTCTGACATAAGAAGGAAATCTTCACTAAAAAGGAAACCAGGAACATGCATAAGAAACAAAAATCAGCCTAATTAATTTTCTGTTGTGATAAGAACCAACTCCATTGAAATTTAAAAAAAAATTATGAAAAACATCAATAGGGTTGTTTCAAGACAGCATGGAAAATTTCATTCATCCATAAAGAACGGTAAGTAAGTTAGCGGGAGGAAAAGATGTGTCAAACAGAAGGTAGAGACGGCAGGTACTTTCGTATAAGTGTACTATAATTTCAACAAACCCTTTTTCAGACTCCAATCTGCTCAAATATGGTAAGATTTGACAGGGGGTATAAAATGTTTTGAAGAATAAAACATCCCAAATCAACAATAATTCAACAGCACAAAGAGATTGTGGAGCCATCAAGGATAGAGGACTATCCAATTCCTGACAGAACAAGAACACAATAAAACCGATGATTGTAATAATATGAGTAGATGTAGTTAGTTCAGTACTAACATTAGACCATCTAACTCCTAAAGCGAACCTAAAAATTAAAGACAGGACTTTACTAAGGAAGTATAACACCTAGAAAATGACAAACTTCTAGTGCAAGAGAGACTAGATCCATAATAGAAAATTTAAAACATCATATAGATCTATGAAGTTTCCGCTAGATTTATTCATCCAGAACAACAAAGAACACCACAGATAATGAAAATTCATGATATAAAACTACAGAATCTTGGAAATGAAGAACTATGATAGATAAAAATCTTAAAGGCTTTTCGAGATAATTTCTAAACACAATGATACTGACAGGTTAAAGAAAACAGCTACAAAAATAGGGTAACATGGATCTAATTCTCATATATGCGCAAACAGATCTGAATTAGAAATTGCAAATCCTCGAAAATATGCAAGAAATAGCTAGTATCAAGCATGACAAACACGCAAAAAAGCAAGAATCTTTAGCATGAAATTAGAATTGAATCAAGCGAGAACCGGAAGATACTAATCCTTCTCCAACACTAGGAACGTGTAACACTAAAAACACAAACGCCAGATCTGATGATTTGCACCTCTGAATCGACCTAAAACCTCCTTGCAGTACATAAACAAGAAAAATACACTTAATTTTATGACAATTACCTCTTCTTTGTTGTCCTCATCTTCTTCATCATCGTCGTCGTCGTCGTCGTCCCCATCACCCTCGCCATCTTCGTCTTCCTCCTCATCGCCTTCGTCGTCATCATCGTCGTCGTCGTCCACCGATTGGACTGGAGGACTACCAGGCGGCTGAAGAACCTCATACACATCATCATCATCATCCTCATCGTCGTCGTCGTCGTCATCTTCGTCGTCGTCGTCGTCGTCATCGTCATCGTCGCCATCACCATCTTGCTCCTCGTCCTCCAGTTCCACGACGTTGTTTTTCTCAGCCGATTCCTCGTCGTCGACCTCATCATCTCCATGCATCTTCCCATTCAAAACCCGAATTTCCTTCCCCTCCTCTAATTCCCTCTCTTCATCCAATCCTCATCTCAAAATCTTTGGAAATTTTGATGACGAAAAATTAAAATCAAAAATCGAAAAACAGGGGAGAGGGCGCCAGAAGAGGAGCATCTTCGGCGCTCGTTCTACCAGGCGACTCTGCAAGCTAAATATAGCCGTTGAAAGACAGGCGTTTTGGATCATGACGTGGCACTCTGATCGGACGGCCCCAGTGAAGCACTCGTATATTTGTGTTAGTAGGCGCTGGCGCTCTCTATTTCCATCTCGAGTTGAAGTCACGTGCGAGGGATGGTGTTGTTTAGGGTTAGGGTTTTCCTCTTTTAGATATTTTTTTTCTGGAATATTCCACGGATCCGATTCTCGGACAAGTTGTGATAAAAGACATAAAACAGTAGAACTCTAGAAGTATTAATACTTTCCGGATAAACTAATTTCAATGTGATTTTGATATTTTTTATTTGGAAAAGTATTATCAATAATTAATAACTAGTTAATATATTATTATATTCTAATTATTTTTTATGAGAATAACCTCAATCATGGAAATCTAATTATTGTTAAGGAATATTTAATTATTTTAAAGACTCTTCGATGAAAATAATTTATTATATTATAATTAAAATATTTTTATTTTAAGGATTGTAACTATAGTAGTTAGCTGCCAAAAAAATACAAAAATATTATTCACTTATATTAAAATGGATGGAAATATACTTTAGAAAATTTGATTAGCTAAAAAGATTGAAAAAAAAAAGGGATTTTTAAAATAATAAAAATGTTATTTAAAAATAAAAATGTTCGGCAAAAGTTCAGTGTGCTTCAAGCAGAAGATTATTTATCAAGTGGATAATTGGATAGGATAAATATATCAATTATTATATAGATTCTCCTTATTTTATTGACACAACAATTATGATGTTGTCATGTTGATAATGTTAGCATTTATTACGGAAAATGACAGAAAAATATTAAATAAAATAAATACTCCTTACATTATCAAATTTGAATTTTATTACAATGTGTGAGTCTTTGAGAAAAAAACTTGTGTACAATGAGGAAAAAAATAAACAAATTCCATATCCATAGCCCTATATTCAAGTTATCGAGCCATTTCAATTTCTTAAAATTGTGATGTTATATTATTTCAAAAAAAATTGTGATGTTATAAAATACAAAGTAAATGCCATAATAATACAATTATTATTTAATTTTTCTTCCATGGCTGATTTTGAAGAAATTCAACCCTTCTTTTTATTTTAACTAGGAAACTACTTATGCAACCGTAGTAAATGATTTAAATAGATAGTAACTTCAATTACTAATATAGTAAACACCTCTTATTGGATAAAATCGAACAGACCCCCATATCAGGATCGGGGATCGATTCTGATATCATTTGTAACGATTTAACACAACTATAAAAATATTATTCGTTTTAAATCCAAATGAGTCTTATGACTTTAAAACACATCTCATGGGTTGAAAATACTTCATACTTATATAATATCAAAAAGTTTATCTTTTATCCGATATGTAATATGATAATATTTTTATAAGACTTCGATTACGAGATTTCCCATAAGTTATTATCATCCCTTTACACCTTTAACTTAGGTCTTTTGGGTATGATTATTTAATTTAGGATTGAGAAATGATCAAATATCAGTTTAAATATTAGGAGCCATAAATATTTGATATTTCAAATATCCTCAAATATTAGTGCAATAACTATACTCTTCAAAAACACTTTTTAGGTTCAATTATAAAAAACTTGTTCTTATATAAAAACGAGTTTTATGATATTAGATGGTGATTTTATTTCTTAAGATTTGTGTAGATTAAATTTTTGTACGAGAAGCACGAGATCTCGAGATAAAATCGTCATTCTGATGTAAAAAACTTCGTTCTTATATTAGAAGCGAGCTTTTTATAAGTGAACGAAAACACTACAAGTATGTGTTGATACCGACTGGTAGATACGTTTGAAGTCGTTAGGGTCACTTGAAACGAAGAGGATAATATCTGCATTTAGCCGGTCAAATGGGTCTGAATATTACAGGTGGTCTTAACCACCAGTGTAAGGATGTTTGCTGACCTTGCGCCATGGGGTGTTTGTCAGTTTAATATCGTAATCATGGGACCCAGCGGGACCGTTGTGTCTGAGGCTGAGATAGTGGCCGTGGCCAAGAGCTTTTGAGCATTTCGGTTGAGGCACATTGGTCTATGTGACTCGGGCCGTAGAGCTTTGGGCGAGAGCAAAATCGAACCGGCCAGCAGTTTAAAAAAAAAAAAGAACATTTGAGTGTTAGGCTCGTTTTATATGAGCAATTTCGAGCTTAACCTCGAGCTCATTACGATCTCGAGCTATACAAGTTTGAATTGTAATCAATCATCAAGCTCGATTATTATCTTTTTAGCTTTTTGTAATCGTCGATAGCAAATACGTCGATTAAGGAAATAATTTTACATGGGATTTGTTTTACCTTAGTTGATTTAGCAATTGATACTAAAGTGTTAAAGCGCCTCCTTGACATTTGTTTCCTTCACGGATTACGCGAGAATTCATTTTCTTGAAAGCAATTTTTGCAATTGAAAAATTATGATAGAATTAAAACAGAAGTAAGCTGTGGTGAAAAATAAGGAAAAAGGTTTAGTTCGCGAAAATTTTAATTAATCAAAAATTCGAATGAAAGAAATTTTGATATATTCTAATATTTAAGTTTCAATTTACGAAAAAATCGTCTAAATGGCAGAATTGCCGGTTGAAAGCTCAGTTTCATTCATTTGTTTGTTAAATTTGGTTGAATTTAATTGAAAAGCAGAAAGCAGTTTTACTGTTTCGATTAAATATAAATATTGAAAAGCCAGTGAATTACATTTGCTGTTTCAAAATTTGTTTTGTTTGTCTTATTCTCGTAGCCCCAGCGTTTTCTTTGTTTTGAAAAGTTTGAATAGAAAACGAGAAAAATTCTACCCTCTTAAACGGGACTGAATCACGCGAAATGATTGAATAAAAGCATGATTAGTTTTAATCAATTATCTAAATAAAGAAATAATATATCAGCCAGATCACGCGAGCAAACTCTGTGTAACATAAACTATTTAGCCCGATATCTTTATTTGCGCTATGGTTAAGTTGGCCGCGTGCCCACGACTCTGCAGCTACTTGTGATTAATTTCAAGACTCGTAGCTTCACCACTTCTTGGGACTAGAGATCCAAAATGCGCCCATATGTCGAGCCAAATTCGGCCCGAATTTTCATACCCGTTGTGGTGGCACTCCGCGTTACAGTATTCTGGCGTCAGGATCTTAGAGAACCCATTGTTCATACATGAAGCCGCACGATTACCACTTGATGCCTTTACCCGTACCCACGCCTAGATCGCGTGGGGTTAAGTCGATACCGATATCCAAGGGGCCCCCGATACCGTATTTGAATTGGATCCTAGTTCATGAAATTTGGTGTTCATTATCGGTGGTCCGTCACATTTGCCCTCAAATGCTACTCGAGATCGGTAAAACCTTGTCCTAAGCTCATGGCCGCTGGCCTCTATAGTTTTACAAGAGCGGCTACCCTCATGTTGTGTCAGTTCTTGTACACGGGATCGCCAGGTTGTACGGTGGGTCATGCCAGCATCCGTGTCCTTCCCAGGCGTCCTTTGCGGGCGCAATAACTGCATCCACCTTTGGAACATGCGAGTGGCGGAGACACCTTGGCTATACGTGGGGTACCATTTCCGCTCTGGGGCATATATGGAATCTGGAAATACGATCCCCCCAGACGGCGTGGGATTCCTTCGGGAAACTCCGGCCCGTGCCGTCATCATTGCCCCTCATGCGAACGTGAGGATTCTGCGTTGCCATCCATGTCATTGGATCACAGAGCTTGAGGATCCATTGCATTGATATCGGGACACATGACCCGGGGCGTTTCACTCGTGGCGCTGAGTCGGGATCGCTGCCGGTGAACCCGGGATCCTGGCAGGCCACCGGAGGCCCAGTGGCGGAAGCCTCTCGTTCAACGGCGGATGGAGTCGACGGCCCGAGGCGAGAGCTTTTGCGTAGGCAGATTATCAGCACAAATTAAAGTTTCGTTTCGGCTCGTTTGCTTCAGTGAGGCAGGAACCGAGCACGGTAGGGCAGTAGGCAGAGTAGCTTGGCTCGTTACCGTCCCCCAGTTGTGTCTGCCCCAGGGGGGTGTTAGTCGCATCCGCATCGGATGTAAAAAATTTACAATATTATATAAATATAGGCTCTTTTAAACTAAGTAGAAGCATTTTAAAGTCGATAAACTTCCTGACATTATATAAGTATGAGCTTATATCAACCTAGTAGATGTGTTTTAAAGTCGTTGAGTGTTCCTTTGACACAAAGTAGATGATATTTATATGATTGGATCGGGTCTTTACAAGGGTTTAAGTCCGAATGAGAACAGTTTGTTACATTATAACTAAAGTGTTTAACTGTTAAAAGTTCAAAATAAAAACAAAAGAATAATAAATATATACCCACACGCGAAATGGCATGATTCTTAAAAAATTATCTCCAGTGAAACCAAAAATAAATAAAAATTGTAAGCATATGTTGGAGATGATTTTTGTGGTAGAGACAAAACTTTGAAACCATCGAACATGTAGGTAAGATAGTTATGGTTTCTCATAACTTAACCAAATGTCTCAAGTTCGAGCCCAAAGAATGCAGTTGTGTTATGTAGTAAAGGTTTACCGCTCTTGTGGTTTATCCCGGCTTAAATGGGGATTAGTCTAAGTGTGATATAGCTTAAAGGTGTTTTTCGTATATGCACAGACCCGCTCAGGAAAAAAAAAAAAAAAAAAACCTAACGGGATTAGATACGTGATGGGTCCCGTGTAGGTCGACAAATCCGTTACTACGATGTAAGGCTAGCCCGATTATGGACCCAGATTAATTATATGGGTCGGACCATGTCACCGTTTCAAACCGTTTTAAGCTGTTCCAAACGGGAGTCTCGAAAACCTTGAACCCAGAGCTCGGCCGGGCGAGCTCGGTCAGGCCTTTAGGAGTAGGCGCGGGCTTCATTTAGGCCGGCTCATGGGCTTCAAGCCCTCAAACTGAGTCCGTCCTTAGTCGCGCTTTAGGCCATATGCTGATAGGCCAGAAGCCGCGTGCATGTTATTATTTACTCATCACGTTATATACTTCCCCATTTATAATATGTATTTTGTTAAAGTTTATTATATGATCAGTATATGTCTGATTTAGTTTGTGCATTCGAATTTTAAGTAAGAGGAAAGGGGTTAAAATTAAAAAAAAAAAAAAAGGTTTTAATTATCGGGCTTGTCAAGTACAATTTTCTGTTGCATTGGGAAGCACATGTAGGCCCTTGAGGCTCGCCTCCTTGAGCGACTAGACCGCCGCCAAACGTCAGCCTTAGGCCTGTCGAGACTCGCGTCTTGGGCATGAGAGCCCACTTTACCTTGAGCTTGTCGAATTTCGCCCGATATAAGCCTATAGAATTTGGGTCGCGGACCTTAAAGGTATAAGGCCGCGTTGACTCGTCAGCGGACTTATAAGGCTGACTTCAGGCCGGCTGCGGCCTCGTTTTCGGGCGAAGCGGCTCGCGGCCGTTGGAGACCCTTATTCCAAATGCAAAAAGAAGCATAGAGAAGAATATCCATTTTTATTTTATTTACTATACAAACAAAGGCTTACTATATTTATATTGAAAAGTGAAACTAGTAATATATTCGGTAGAAACATATAATCAAATTCAATAAAAACTTTAGTGGATGACGGAACATTCAAGTTAATAGTATAAATAATCGACTCAAAACCTATATATTTGATAATCATATAATGACTATAATATTTATGATTCCAGTTGTACAACATATTAACGATCATGATTTGATGTTTTTATCAAATCGAACATGTTTTGCTATATGAATCATCTGTCGTCGTACAAAGATAATACAAACATACGCTATAACAAATCAACGACAAAATCACAAAAAACCAAAGTAAAAACTTATATCTACATAAAATTATCACTTTATTTAGAAGAAAACGATAAAGATAAATATAGATGGTGATTTAAGGTCAAATTGACCAAAAAATCACCCCTCTTTGACCAAGAAAAAATGGCTAACAGAAAAAAAGATGAGATAATAAGAAATGAGTGGCGGCTAAGGTTTATGATGAATATTTAATGACTATACAATTTTATTTTTTCTTATTGCATATGAAAATAATATAAATTTGGAGAAGCAAATATTAAAACTATATTCATTTTTTATTTCATTTTTATATTTTTATTTATTTTCTTCTTGTTTTATTTTAATTTACTAATTTTAAAATTATTTCGTTAAATTTAATATTGAATAACCTAAGATGGACTTTTGTAGTTCATCATACCTAGTTCAAGTGGTAAAAATACTCACCGTTTCAAACACGCATAAAACATAGGACGTAGAAAAAAGGTTGAAGTTCAAGTCCCATAAACTATCTTGAAATTAAAGTGTAATAAAATAAATGGACTTCTGGAAAAAAAAAATTAGCTTTGAATTTCCTATTCATTACTTTCACAATAAACTATTACTTAATGATTTTAGAAATGTATCTTAAAGTTCGTAAGCATTATTTATATAAAAATTAAGTTTTTGAAAAAATTTAATAGTCAAACAATCATTAAAATCGTGGAATTGATGGAAGGAAGAATTGCAGTAATTTTCAAAACTAGATTTTGTAAAATTTTAAAATGATCATCAAATAATGGATTCCATAATAATTATTAAGTCGGCACTTAATTATGTTTCCTTCAAATTTCACTTTATTTTATTTTATCAATGTAATGCCTGTTTGAAAAATCTATTTACAAATTTAGAAAAAGTCACTTGATTGAACTGGCTATTACTTATTCCAAAATAGCCTTTTTGCTATGAATCTTAGGATCAAAATCACTTTTGAATACTATATATATATACAAAAAGAATCTTATATATATATATATATATATATATATATATATAAGCGACCATAACATATGATCAAGGCACATAAAAATTTTTAGGAGAGGCATTGTAGACTTATAGTAAGGGTAGTCAAGTAATTTGCTTCTAACCTAAAGATCACGCATTTAAACTCTTTTATTCCCAATATTTTTCGAGGGGGGTTTATTGTAACGCCCTCACCCCCGCTCCTGCCTAGGCGATTGAAAGGATGCCACATGGGACTGAGACTCTTTAATCTATTTTTCTAATATTTGTGGACCCATTTCATATATAATTTCATAATGAAATAAAAACTTGTATCTGACCATATAGCGGTGTTGCTTAGTTCGTATGCATCGTTCGCAAAGTCTGTTTACTTATGCTTACCACGAGTTCCACTATCTCCAAAATATTAAATATACATTACAAACAGAGTAAAAAACCTACATGTGGTGTACTCCTAATGTTGTGTTGACTCGCGAATACGAAAATGCTCGGATGTCTCTTAATCCTCACCTTGGAAAAACATTTCAATGCAGAAATTTAATAGCAGTGGGAAACAGATAATCATATATGACTACATATAGTGGTCCACAATTGTAGTATACATATACATACATCAGTTCATATATCAGAATTATCATATCTCCCGTAAGAGTATAGAACAAAAATCTTGTACAGAGGGTACTTGTAGGTACATTACAGAGCATAACTGAATTATGATGTTGCATCAGAGATGATTACTCTTATGGTTCATTATTCAGATTCTTATTATATAAATGTTTGCATGTATAGACCAGTAACAATGAATGAGAGAGAAGCAGCACAATAGAATTCCAAAGTCCGGGCTCATAGTACCATAATTTGACTTGGTGGTCTTTCGAATATTTAAAGCTACGGGTCTTAGGATTCTCCTCTAATTAGAATCATTCCATTTGGAGGTCTCTAGGCTAAGATATGACAAAAACAAAAACAAGGGTTTTAGAAAAAACTTGACAATTAAATCCTTAATATACACATGTTTTCTAGCTTGCATTTTGAATTAAGCATGGGCAGACGATTGAGCTTAAATCAAAGCGAGATCAAAACCCCGACTCAAATCAACCAATAACAACACAAAGGAGCTATGAGTTTGGATACTTTTCCAAACCATTTTCCATACTCTCCATACTAAAAGAGATATTCCATACCTTAACTTTCTTGCACTTTCAAACCAGGATAAACTTGCTCTTCTTCACTTGAGCATGGAAAAGCCCTAAGGAATGGCTTCTTCTTCTCCCTACAAACCGTGCCCTAGCTCTCTCTTCTTAGCCAAAAATGGAGAATGTTTCTCCTATAAGCCATTTTGTGGTCTTAAGGCCAATTTGGCCCTAATTTTTCCCCTTTGCTTTTAAGTCATTCATTTTCATTCTATTTGCACTTCAAACTTATCAATATTTTATCTTAGCATATAATCTTTTTAACTTATGTCATTTGAGTCCTGATTTTATAAATTACTATTTTACTCTTGACTCTTGGCTTAAGTCCAGTTTTATCATTTTTCAATCTTTGCACTTAATTTAGGAAAAATACAAATTTTACTTTAATAAACTACTATGGTATAATTTGGGGTGTTACAATTCTCTCTCCCTTAAAAGAATTTCATCCTCGAAATTCATACCTAAATAAATAAGTTGCGGGTACTGTGTCCTATTCCTAATAGTCACTTTTAGCTCCCAAGTAGCTTCCTCTTTGCCATGGTGTTGCCAGAACACTTTCTGACGGTATTTGTTTATTCGCCAAATGCCTTCCTGACTAGAATAACCTTTAGCTCTTCATCATCTGAGAAATCCTGTTGCACTTGGCACTTCTTATGCGCGAGGATATCGATTCATCTTAATGGTATGTCAGAAGGCGTAGACCATATCACAAGCACATCGTCTGAGCAGCCCCAACTGCAGGGGGAGGAAGCGCGATAAAATTTCTTAGTCCAGATTCTTTACAATATCTCATAAGGTCTAATAAACATTTGACTCAATTTTCCTTTCTTTTCGAACTGGAGTATCTTCCTCCACGGAGATACTTTCAAGAATACTTTGTCACCGACTTCATATACAATATCTTTTCTTTTCAAATCAGCATAAGACTTATGTTGATCACTTGCAACTTTTAACATTTGCTGAATAACCCGAACTTTATCCTCTGTATCTTTCAACGTATGCAGACCCGATCACTTTATGCTCGTTCAGCTACATCCGACACTATGAGTTCCATATCCTCGGCCGTACAAAACCTCATATGGTGCCATGTCAATGCCGATTGATAGCATTGTTATAAATGAGTGTCAACGGAATATACTATCATAACCGGGAAGATCGTAACCTGACCTAAGTAACATATCTTCCAACACTTGAATCAAGTTTTCAAACTATCCATCTGACTACGGGTGAAAAGCTATACTAAAATTGAGACGAGTACCCAATACTAACTGTAACTCCTTCCAAAATATTGATGTAAACCTTGGGTCTTGATCCGACACAATTGACAACGGAACACCATGCAATCGGACAATCTCATCCACATATAGCTCAGCTAGTCGATCCATAGAATAGTCAATCCTAACTGGTATAAAATGGCCCGACTTGGTGAGCCTATCAACTATCACTTATACAGAATCATGCTTCCTTTGCATAAGGGGAAGTCTAATCACAAAATCCATGGCAATACTATCCCATTTCCATTGTGGAATTGAAATGGGATTTAACATACCGGATGGTACTTGATGTTCAACTTTTACTTGTTGACACGTCAAACATTTGGACATATCGTCCGTCACATCCCTTTTCATTCCTTTCCACCCATAACAACTGCTTGAATCACAATTACGTCTTTTGTTACATAGGGATGCATGGTAAATCTTAGTATTATGAGCTTCATATAACAACTTTCTCTTCAGCTCATTATCAGCTAGCACACATAATCTATTTTGGAAATCTGAGCTTCCATGTTCGTTTCTTGAAAAATCAATCTTATCAACATCTCACAACTTGATTGTGCACCTTTTTTGTAACTCTTCATCATTTTTCTGAGCATCTATAATCATTTGCTTTAAAACAGGCTACGCTTTTAATTGAGCTAATAACACTCCATCTAGCATTATTCTCCATTTACTAAACTACAATGCCAAAGCTGACACTGTATTTCTGCTTAAGGCATCTAGCACCACATTAGCTTTTCCTGTGTGGTAATCTATGATGCAATCATAATCTTTAAATAATTCTAGCCATTGACGTTGCCTCAAATTAAGCTCCTTCTGAGTTAACGAATACTTGAGACTCTTATGATGCATAAATATCCTATCTTTTCTGGCCATATAAATACGTCGCCATATTTTCCTTACGAACACTGCAGATTTGCAATTCTAAAATCATGTGTAGGATAGTGCATTCATGTGGCTTCAACTGTTTGGATACATATGTCACTACTTTACCATCTTGCATTAACACCTGACCCGGACCCGATTCTTGAGCATCCTGATACATATGTCACTACTCTTAACTGCAGGTAAGAGTTGCGTCAATCTTGCAGTGCTTAAACCGAAATTTCCTTCAAGCTGCTCAAAAACTATCTTGACATTTATCACATCCTTTCAGGCTTTACTTATTTTGGAGTAATTTGGTAGTGGGAGAACCTAAGGCAGAGAATCCCTTCACAAAATCTTCCTATAATATCTGCTTGAGCACAGCTGCCGCCGGTCCGCGTTTCAGGTTTCAATTCACCTGACTTCAATCTTAGCATGATCCAACTCTTATACCACTCTACAACCATAATATGACAGAATGAAACTCCCTTTGTAATCGCACTTACTAAAAACTTGGTATACAACTTCTTCTCTCAAAGTCTGCTAGGAACTATTTAAATGAATCTTTCTTGTGCTCTTGCTCATCTCTGAAATATACCAATATATCATCAATAGATACCACCACAAACTGGTCCAAATAGAGTCGAAACACCCTATTCATCATATCCATGAATGCCATCGGTGCGATGTTAATGACCGATGCTAGCTCATAATGGCCATATTATTGGGTCCTGATATTTTCTTTAGGACATCGACATCTTTCTGGAGTTGATAATAACGATCACAAGTTTATCTTTTGAAAAACGCTTGTCCTTTAAAGCGATCAAACGGATCTTCTATTCTACGGCAGTGAATGTTTATTTTCACTATTACCTTGTTTATTTGTAGATAATCAATGCACATCGGAGTATCATCTTTCTTTTATGAAACAAAGCGTGTGTACATGTGTGGCTTGGTAGGTCGAGAAAAAAAGCCCTTATTCGATGGCTCACCGTAGTTGGAGTCTTGACTCTTTACCCAGTTTTAGTGGGAGCCATATGCTAGGGTGCCTTAGACATAAGTCGTCCATGTCTGAAACCCGATAAGGCAGATCTACTTCTCTTTGGGTGAGTAAACTCGGTAATTCATAAAAACACATTCGGAATTCTTTTATCAGGAATATCTTAAATTTTACGACCTCTCTTGAAGTCAAGTACAGAAGCAGGCTTCACACACCATTTCTAAGAAAGCAGCGATGCTTGCGCCAACTAAGATTACATTTGACCTTTGATCCGTCGGATACGTATGCATTAACCTTTGACATGTCGGATCATTGAAGCAATACTATTTCTTATGCAATCAGCTGCAGCTGCGATGTTTGGATAGGCAATCCATTCCCGAATTAAGTAAATTCATGGAAGGAATTAAAGCAAATAGATTCATCGAAAACTCTTTATCTTGGGCCCAGATTGAAGGGCTATTCTTATACCTTCAGTTGACTCTAACACTATGCCCTAGGGGATTGGTAACAAGCATGTCATATGCGAGAGCTCTGCGATGTGATTTATCACTTGGTGTTCGATCGTATAGGAATGTAGAGTCATGATCTATCAAAGCATGCATTTCAGTATTATAGAGAGTGAAATTACCCATAATCACCCCTGGTGCATCTTGATCTTCATGAGCTCTCATAGCATAAGCTCGAGTACAGGGTTATTCTGATGAGACGATTCATATTTTTGATCTGATACCTCTTCATGCTTTGAGTTACCTCTCCCTCTACCCTTGTCACGACTCGATTGAGGTACATTTGATCTTCCTCTACTACTTCCTTAAGGATTTCTATAACTTCCCGATCATTGCGGAAAGTTCACTATCGGATAATTAAATGCTTCCATAAAACATTGATTATCTTTCTACAAATTCGAGCGACATTTGTGGCGGTGAGAGACGTGAGGTCTTTCCTCTTGTCGATTGAAGTGTAAAACCAGAGAAAATTCTAATTTTACGAGAAAAGGGTAAAATGGTCGTTTCGATTGAATCCGTTTTTAAGATGCCGGATGATGAAATGGTTATTTGTTGGAATAAATCTCCATGAATCCCAGCTCTGCATTGAATTTTGTCGAATTTCGAGACAGTCGAAATTTCACGTCTTTCGAGGCACCTGGTGTCGGGTGTCGTATGACAGCTTGTGAGAAGTACACATGATATGAGAGACATGTGATGTGACAATGGACACCTAATACATGTATCCATGTAATGTCGCGTAGATAGTGAGGATAAAAGTAAGAGATAAATGGGCATGTTGAGTCGTATGTCAAAAAAGGGTCCCCGAAAGTCGACTAAGGGGACAAAAAGGGAATAAATGAAAAAGATAAAAGAATATATTCTCTTCATTTTGGCACAGTATCCGGAGTGAGGGAAAGAAAATAGATTTTAGAGAGAGAGAGTCGAAACACCTGCAGATTTCTGGTTCGAATCTTGGTTCTCGTCGGGCTGAGGAGAGATTGGTCTGACTGAGGAACTCTGTGAGGACACTGTTTTGTGGAGTTTAAGGCAACTCAGGGAGGTGAGGTTTTCTCTGTGGTTATTCCTTGCTTAAAGCCATGAAATGATTTTGGATGTTGTGGTAGAAAATGGCCGTGGTTCGGTTCGAAAGAAGTGGAGATGATGTGATGAGGGTTGTCATGGACATTGCACATATTGATTTGGAATTTATTAAAAAGCAGTGCGGATTGCTTGTTGGATTAAAATGGTCAATGTGAAATTGCTTGCATGTAATTTGCTTGACATGAAGCGTGAATGATGTGTGGAGGATAAAACTATTATTGTTTTAATTGAATGGTTTTGAAATGTGTGTGACGATGTGTTAATACATCTTTAATTGATGTGTTAAGCGTGAATGTTTGAATTATGAAATATAATTGTCGTGAGCCATTAGATTGGATATATGAATTGGCGTCATTGCGTTCGTAATACTTGCAGATGACTTGTCGCGTCGAGTTGGGTGTGGGTGCACGGTATGGTTATTCATAATTCTTGGTGAATGTGGGTTGAGTTTGTCTTTGGGACTATGTCCAATAAAGACTCATAGTTCAAATTACAAAATGAGAAATAATTAATGTGTATTAGATGTCCTTGGAACTCAGGTGTAGGAGACCCGTGGTATTATCCAGAGATCATATGGGTGTGAGAGACCGCGGTCACTTATCGGTTCGCAGGATGTGAAGACACAACGGTACTATCAGAAAAGTTTGTATGGGTGTTAGACTGGGGTTGAGTAAGTCGGGATTGACTCGAGATGGTTACCCGTTGGCAAATTGTATTGGGTGTTGGTGTTAGTAAATGAGCTCGATATATGAGTGTTATTGGCATTACCAATGACGATTGCCACACTTGGCATAGACATGTGTGAGGGAGTTGGTGAGTGACCCAGGATATGGGCATGAAAAACATTCCATGCATGATATAGATCATTCCATGAGTGAATTATAAATTGTATGGAATGTGGATGTTTGTGTTGTACCATTGCATGTGCATTTTATGTGGGGAGTAACCCGTATGAGAAAATATCACTGTGGACATTGCTCTTGGTTGGCAGGATCCCCTTTCATGTACGAGGGGTGTTCGAAGGCAGCGCTCATTAGAGAATTTGCTTTTTAGTAGGAAGAGCAGACATGTGGCTTTTGATTACGTTTTTGTAAAACATGTATGAAATATTACAATTGAAACATGTTTGTATTAGAGTGATAACAACTCTTGAAACTATTGCCAATATAGTTGGGATATATTTTGGTGAGTATGATGTAGCCAGAGCGGTATGGCCATTTTACTCGCGTATGGGTCTCATGATGTGAGACTCACAGATTTCCGCAGGTTGACGGGTTGTCAACGGGACCCTCGGGATTCGGGGCGTCACATGAAGTGCCTCTATCGGAACTAGGTGCCACTGTAGGCCCTTGTCTTCTTCTCCTACCAACAGAACTATATATTGATTCAACTTCACTGTCTCTAGCTCTTTTACTTGAGGAGGAAGAATCTCATCTTGAAAACTTCTTATTCTGAAACCTTTCTTTGCTACTTGCTTCATACCTCTCCACCTTAATAGCAGCTTGTACCAATTGATAAAAATTCACCTGTTGGAAAGAAGTCACAAGTGCTAAATATCTCTTGATATATTCATTCAAACCATCCTTAAATGGTTTACACCGAAATGTTACGATGAGAACTGACTTTGGAGCATACTTGCTAAGATGGCTAAATCTTTTAAATGATCGGCCAGCGTGAAGCTACGCGAGTGAAGTACTTGACAGCCTCATATGCGTATCGGGGACATACTTTTTCGGAACTCTTGGACAAAGAAATCTGAGGCCTTAGGGTTCGAAAACCTTGGGCAGCTTAGAAACGGCTTACTTGATCATAAGCCTCACTTGTAAAAGCGAGGCTGCATACTACTCTTTGCTCGAGGGCATCTACTTCCTCCTCGGGTGCCTTTCAAGCTAATACTTGGCTGTCAGTTCTTCAAACTTGTCCCATGAATTCTTCGCCTCATGTCTTCTCACCATATCTATTGGGCTTTGGGAGTGTCTGACCTTTCCAAAACAAGTCATATCTTGAGATATCTTTGCAAGCTTAAGTTGGCTCATTAGGGCGTACTTTCATAACTAATTCAAAGTTAGACTAACCCTTGTTCCCTTGGGTTAACACTTTCAAAAGCCTCTTCAACAGGGTTCAGGGGTCGATCCATCCTATTCAAAAAACAAGGACATTCGCATTAGGCCAACACAATGCTATACACATACAATTCTAACTTATGAACCATTCCAGAAACGCCTAAACCTAGGCTCTGATATCACTAAATTGTAACGCCCCGCCCCCACCTAGGCGGTTGAGGGGATCCACATGGGATTGAGACTCTTTAACCTGCTTTTTTAACATTGGTGGGCCCATTTCATATATAATTTCATAATGAAATAAAACTTGTATCGACCACTAGTAGCGGTGTTCTTTATTCATGTAAGTACATTCTGATGCAATTTGCCATCTTACACAAGTTCCACTTTCTCCAAAATATTACATTTACATTACAAACAGAGTAAAAAACCTACATGTGGTGTACTCCTAATGCTATGTTGGCTCTGGTGAATGCGGAATGCCTCGGATGTCCTATTTAGTACCTACATGAATGAAACACCCGTGTTATGCTAATAGTTTAGTGGGAAACAGATAATCATATATGACCACATATAATGGTCCAAAATTATAGTATACATATACATCAGTTCATATATCAGAATTATCATATCTCCTATAGGAGCACAACATAAATCTTGTACAGAGGGTACCCATAGATACATTACAGAGCATAACTGAATTATGTCGTAGCATCAGAGCTTATTACTTTACTTTCTTATGGTTCATTATTTAGATTTTTATCATATAATTGTTTGCCTATAACAATGAATGAGAGGGACGCAACACAATAGGTACTCGAAGGTATTGTACAAAGCGAACAGTGCACACCCAACCGCAGCTTAGTCTTTAAGCTTAAACAAATGTGCTTGTCACACGAGAAAGCGAAATGTTATGTATTTGAAGCCCGGGGAGTCTTAGGAAACTCATAAGCGATGCCCTATTCATTCATTATGGAATCTCAGACGGGCCTACAATTATATGTGTTTTGGGGCATATTATTATATGTGTTCAAGTCATAACTATCATGCATTAACAAGGCATTTTGCCAAAGAGGTCAAATTAATGGGAAATGTTCTTCCCACCTAGAAACATATTTTTCACCTTCACTTGCACAATTTTCTTGGAACAACAGGGGCCGAATTTGCTTACACTTCCTTATCGGGAATTATTCTACAAGAAGTCTAGTTTACCCAAAAATTATAATAACTCAATTTAGATAAGTAAAACTGAACTTATGACTCAAACACTAAGACTGTACCTAAATCATAACAGATTTCGAAACTCCACTTCCAGAATTTTCTGGGCACAACAGGGGCTGAATTTGCTTACACTCCCCTCTTGGGAATTATTTTACAAGAAGTCTAATTTACCTAGAAATTTTAATAACTCAATTTGGATCAACCTATCCTAAGATATGACTCAAACACTCAAGGCTGGTCTGGTTGCCAGTCAAAACCGAGAACTGGAATTGAATTCCAAATTTCGGGCTCATAGTACCATAATTTGACCTGGTGGTCTCTTGGATATTTAAATCTACGGGTCTTAGGATTATCTTCCAATTTGAATCATTCTATTTGGAGATCTTTAGGCCAAAATATGACAAAAACAAAAACATATGTTTTAGAAAAATTTTGATAGCAAATCCCTTAATATACCTACATGTTTCTTTATACAATTTTGGTATTTATCCATGGACAATTCCAAACTAAACCAAAACAAGATTAAAACAACCTCAAAACCAACTCAAATCAACCAAAAACAACACAAAGGAGAGATGAGTTTGGATACTTTTCCAAACCATTTTCCATACTCTCCATACCAAAAGAGATATTTCATACCTTAACTTTCTTGCGCTCAATAAAGTTTTCCTTTCTTCTTCACTTGAGCATAGAAAAGCCCCAAGGAATGACTTCTTCTTCTCCCCAAAAAATGTGCCCTAGCTCTCTCTTCTTAGCCAAAAATGGAGAATATTTCTCCTAGAAGCCATTTTGTGGTCTTAAGGCCAATTTGGCCATAATTTCCCCCCTTTGCTTTTAAGTCCTTCATTTTCATTATATTTGCACTTCAAACTTCTCAATATTCTATCTTAGCATATAATCTTCTTAACTTATATCATTTGAGTCCTGATTTTATAAATTACCATTTTACCCTTGACTCTTAGGCAGTCAGGTTTATCGTTTTAATTTATTTAGCCCAATTTGGAAAAATACAAAATTTACTTTAATAAACTAGTAAGATATAATTTGGGGTGTTACATTTACCCCTTAAGCCTTATGTAACTCCGCCCATATATATGGCTCCGTTTGAGTAAATAGCTTAATTAAGTATTTAATAAAAACTTATTAGATGTGAGTTTATGTCATATGTATTTTATTTAATAAGCTATTTGAGTTTGAATGCATATTTTAAGGGTGCTTATCGTAGGAGGTACAGCGTTTGCCAAATGTTAGTTTTGTCTTTACTAAGATGATCGATTTTTGAGAACTTTTTAGTATATGTTTTTTTTTTATTAGCTTATTCATGAAGCTTATTTAAATATAAGGCAAAAGGGGTTATAAGTTATTTTTAAATTTAGGCTCTTGACCTTTTATGAATTTTTATACAAATAACATGTGAGAAAATAATTTAAATAAACGATAAATTAGCTCTCCCAAACAATCTAACTCTCCCAAACACACACACACACACATATATATATATATATATATATATATATATATATATATATATACTCTAGATATGTTAAGAGCTTTTTAATATGTGATTGTTTTATATCATAGGAAGAACTTTTTCTTTAGTGTGAAGTAGATGGATAAGAAGAAGAAATGAACTTTCTTTAAAGACTAGTGTTCCGTGTTCCGTGTTCCACATGAACAAATGAATTAAAAACCTTAACGTAATGGTCATCCAATTCTTTAGTTACGTAATGGTAATAATATTCCCACACCTATGTATTAAAAAGATAACATATCACTCTTAAAAACCCTAATAAATGTGGTTAAATATTTTTTGGTAAAATATTGTTGATAAAGATTGAGTGATAGAAAATCGATGAAACCTACATAAATAATAGAAGAGTATAAAGAGCTCACTGTTCGGTTATTGTTTTAAAGCTGTTATTATGCATAAAACAAATTTAAGGCATGTTGGTTTTGTTTGATAGTTTTACATTATAAAGGAGAATAAAAAATGTGGATAATAAGTTTGGTTCATGATTTTTTATTTTGTTATGAAAAGCATCAAAATATTAAATTTAGATATGACATGATTTTCAGTAATAGTAATAATGTTATACATGTTTTTTAAAATTATTACCGATAAATATTTTTAAAAAATATGAACCAAGTATGCTCTTAGTATTTATTAAAACTGCTTTTGGTTTTATAAATTTAGTGTTTTTGTATTATTCGTGTTTTTTAAGAGCAAGCAATTGGAAAGCCAGCATGTCTTTCGTGTAATTAATTATATAGTTTGAGAAACAAAGTTTCAAACTGTACCATAGAAGCCCTAATATTCCCATATTTTTACTTGCCTTGCTTCATTTAATATTTATTTATTTTAAAACACGATTTTGTAACAATAATATATATATATATATATATATATATATATATATATATATATATATATATATATATATATATATATATATATATATATATATATACCTGTTAAGAATACAATACCAGATGTTTGAGGTGCTCATTGAGTTAGATGGGTGATTATCAAACGGGGACTCTGGATTTGGAGTCTTATAATAAATAAAATTGTCTTACACCCTTAATTTTACAGGCTACCTTTTAAAAAACAACAACTAAGTCAAAGTCGGACCAAAATTCAGATCACCATACAGAAAAACAGTGGAAAATCCACTTCCCATTATTCAATTCCAATTTCCAACCAGTCCTTTTCATCTTATTTTTCTCTAATATTTTCCCCATAATTCCATTTCCTAGTCTTCCTATCCTCCCTGATATTTTCCCCATAAGATTTTCCATTTTGGAAATTTTGAAGAAAAATAAAAAATCCGGACACGCGAAAATGACAGCCTCAGGCCTTATATATGTATATATTTATATATTACAATTAGGGGTGTTAAACGTGTTGGGTTGGGTTAAATGGTTATGGAGTTGAAACGGGTGGCGGGTGGCATTGCAAGCCGAGCGACCAGTTATTAAAGCGTGTTCGCAGGTTGGCCGTTTATCATGGCCGTTCGTCTGCGGCCGTTTGTCGGCGATTATCGTGTCGTGTTGAATTTTATGGCCCTGTCGCGGTATTGGTAAAGCGGCCGATGAAACGATTAGCAGATATGAGTTATAAAGGTTAGCATCTCTGCGGCAGCCGTTGTCGCGTGTTAAACAGGTTGGCCGTTATCAGCGGCTCCGTTCGTCTGGCGGCGGCGCCGTTAGTGCGGTTAATCGTGTCGATTAATCGTGTCGGTGTTGAATTTGCGAGCTTTAATTCTGTTACTATTTCAACGCCACCTCATTCGAAATATTATATTTTTCTGATAAGTTTAATATAATAATTATAATACACTTTACTCGAATTACATAATTAAGTCAATTCCGTGGTAATAATAATTTTTAAGCCATCCCCTTATTTTTCTCTCATCTTGTTATTTTTTACCTAATTTTTCTCAAAAAATGAGAGACTTTTTTGTCATTATTAACATAAAATCACTAATCTATCATTTGTTTCATTGCTCTAATAAATAATTATTAAATGAATTTAGGTCATATATTTTATTTATACAAGTAAAATATGAAGATATTAGATTATGATCATCGATATATTGAAAATATTTTAGTCATTACGTTATCAAAATTATAAATTTTATATCAATTTATGCATTAATCTATAGTTTTTATAATTTATATCTTAGATACATTGATTTCTTAATTTGACTCCAATAAATTTATTTTCTTAAAAAAGAAAAAGTCAGTTCATGGTAGGCTTAATACCATATGACAAAAAATAAAATAAATATCGTAGCAAACTTCCTAGATAGAGAGATGGGAGAATGGTTCGACCAGCGGCGTTGAGGAGAGATAATAATTATATTTTATTATAAACGTTGAATGCGAAAAAAACCTATTATAATAATAAATAAATAAACTATAATAAGTCAACTACAGAAGTTTGTATTTTTTTTATTTTATTTTGATATGGAAAAAAATTTCTAGGTAGAAGCATATATTTTAAAGAATTCTAAGACTAGGTGAGAAATAATATTACTTTTTTTATATTACTAATTAAGAGAATGCAAATTAATTTTTTAGAATAAAATCATTTAAAAAATTAACGTTTTTAAGGAAAATGTGATAAATGTAGTTTAATAGTTTTTGTTTTTAATAATTTAACAATTTATTTTATATTTTAAAAATGTTTGCTCCCATATATTAATTGATATATTTTCTCTAACAAGGGTAATGCCCGTTTTACAATAATTAAATTAATTAATATCAATATATTTTTAAATTTTAATAGAAGAGATAAATATGTTTAATTAGATATTTATATTCGATCTAAAAATAAGTATAATCTTTGAAAAGTATATTTAATAATTCTTATATAATAAAATAGTAAATGGTATTTTTTAACACTTACAGTCTCTCTTAGGTGTAACTGAAAATGGTAAGTGGTGAATGGGATGATATAATTTAAAATAAATATAAGTTAAAGAAAAAGTTATTCCACTTACCATGTTGTGAAACTTAATGCTGGAAATAAAAAAATCATTCAACCTCATCAATCTAGCTTGTATCAATAAAATAATTCTCTACCTAAATTACCTATTATGCAACCTATCATTAAACCATTACTAAATAAAACTAATAGCCCTTCTTTTTTTTTTTGTAGCCTGTTTTCTTCAAGCAATGAAGAGTTTTTTTATATACTTTTTGGTCTAAAATCACCCATTAAAATCATTTTTTTCTTTATTTTATTACTTAATAAAATGGTTATTCCACGTAGATTTAGGTTTTATTTTATTTTTGTGTTGTTGTTTTATCGATGTTTGGTTTGTCGTCGACTTTGTTATGATATGGTATTATTCGTCGTTTATCGTAGCGAGAGCAGTTCGGACAGGATAAGCGTATTTGATCAATCGAATATCTTAAATTGTTGTCGATCGATTATGTTGGAAGAAGCAAGGCTGCAAATATTGTAGTCATTAGTTTATCAAATTTGTAGGATTTATGCCGAATTATTATATCATTAACTCGAAATATTGTTTCATCTTATATGATTTTTAGTTGTTTATATCTTTAATCTATCTATCTATATATTCAAAGTTTGAATCGATAATACTATTTTTTCTTAAAAAAAAAATAAGAGACTAATAATATCCCAAACCTATTTTCATTTCTAAGATTTAAAGTTTCTAGGTATTTAATTAATATTACATATCCCAATTTTTTTTTGAGAAGATATTACATATTCCATTAAAAATCAATAGAAATTTAAACTCGATAACATTGTTTTTGAAGAAAATAGTTTAATAGATCCAAACTAACAATACATCATAATAGAAATATATAATAAAGTCGTTAAAAATGGTAAAGTAAACGATATTTAGGATATGATATAATGAATCGGTTTAAAGTCTATACATTTGATATTACTATTGTAACTATAATACGTATGACTTCAATTATAAAACATATTAACGATTATTGATTTGATTTTTTATGTTTGATAATTCAAATACAAATAAACGTTGTACTATGATGATGAAAATCGAAATGTCTAATTGAAACGATACAACCATCGATGTATCAAGACAATGATGATAACCACACGTGTATGAAGTGGATGACTAAATCACGAAAAAAATAAATAAAAAATAAAAAATTGTAATAAAATAGCGAGGATGAAAATATAGATATAGATGCTCGGTGATGTTAAACGCGATATCGTGATATATCCACGTATAAATGGAAATATCAGGTATGTGGTACACGCGCGTTTTAGTTTAATTTTTCGATAAAATATCCGAAATATATCGGAATATATTTAAATGGTCAGATTTGAAATCACGAGCAGTTATGATTTATGGATTGATCAGCAGTTTAATTTAGATATATCGATATTCGTGTAAAAATATCAGCGATATATCTTGATATATCAGTAAAATCAAGTATAGATATATCCAGTCAAGCAAATATTTATCATGAAAATAACTACTTTATGAAGGAAAAATATGAAAAAATATGAAGAATGATGATTTGAGATTAAAAAAAAAAACTAGATATTGTTTAAAGAAAATAGGGCAACATATAAAAAAATTCGATATTGGTCGCTATCATTGTTAATTGTAAATTTGTCACGCATGTTTCGCATTGGGATATCTTGATTGCTTTAGATATTTGTGTTCCCAAAACGATCATAAAATGTTGATTGTTGAGAATACCGTTGAGACATGTAGTCCTCCCTGCTAGAAATCACTCTCCAGTACAGTCCGATTAACCTTTGGAGAGAGACATATGATTAGAATTGTATTTGATAACCGTGGATTGTCAGTAGATTAACATTACTCATCCAACTAACTCCCGCCGAATAGCTAAATAATACTGCCAAATTAGAAATTTCAGTTCCAATCTTGCCGTATGGAAACGAGCCTCTGAGAGAGATGTGTGGGATGTGGTCAGCAGCAACTTTCCGGTGGCCGGAATTCGATTTCTCGATATCGTTCTCTGTGTTCCGGTGGCCGGATTTCGACTTATCCTACTTCACGACCGGTTGGTCCTCGCAGAGCTTTAGCTGGTTAGATTTCTCGATCTTGGATAGCGTCTTGTGGACCTTCGTGTACGCGTTGGAATCGTTGGCTTTGATCGCGATGCTGTGCTTCTTCTTCGTCTTCTGCGGCTGCACTATCTGAAATCCTAACCGCCGAGATTCCTTTTACTTCACACATTTCTTCGTGTGAATCAACGGAAAACGGACGATTCCGTCGCCGGAGCTCCAGATTGACAGGAGAATTGCAGATCGTGAAGGCAAGGTGCTCCACTAAATTCATTTTTTCCTACTGTTATTGTTATATTTGCCGATATTGGTCGTTATGTATGCTGATACAGTGTACAGTTAGTTCTTTATTGTGTGGAGTTCGTAATTATCCAATTTTTGTCATGAATTTTCGGAGAGTTAGGCTGTTCAATATCTCTTTCTCTGTTCTGGGGAACTAATTTGGCCTCAACCGCCCAAAACACTGGTGGTGTTCTACAAAACGGCGTCGTTTCTGTGTAAAACGATACGTTTTGATCACCAATGACTAGGAGGGCCTCCAGAAACAGTACAGATTACAGTGGAGTACTCTCCAAGACCTCCCAATAAAAACGACGCCGTTTGGTAGAATGAGTACGGAAGTGAAAGGGTGACATAGTGTGGTTCCTCCTTTATTAAAGGGGAATGATTCTGAATTCTGATAATTGGTTTGCAACTGTGTTAAAAGCAAACCTTGTGAAGAAAGGTAGGGGAAAAGTAAAGTAAATATATGATGAAGAAGACTCTTTCCTCTCTTCACAATCATCAACTTGAAAATCTAGATCGGTTAGAATCCGAATGGAGATTTTTTTTTTGTTGGTTAAAAGTTAAGATCATTGCTGACACCATTATCCTTTATCTTCTTCCTCTTTCAATCCACTTCTTAACTGCTTCATTTTAGGCTTTTTTTTTTAGTTCGTTTAATTCTGGAAATTTCATTTTATTAATATTTTATTTTGAGTGTTAATTTTGAAAAATCTCATTAAAGTTACATCTGAAATTTTGAAAACGGTTGTTTTTAATTTGTTATTTTTATATCTTAGCTATTTACTAAGATTTTAATATAATTTCGGCATTTTTTTTCAATAAATAAATTTATTGATTCAATTTAGGAATACAATATAGTAGCAACACATAATGAAAAGTACTAAAACACATCATTCAAGTTAAAAGCAAAATAAATAGTTTAAGGCGTCTGGGTTTTGATAATAAAAAAAATGTGTTGGAGCATGTCAACGAAACGTGATTGGATATATTGAACTGTGGTCAAATTTTGTTATGTGAAATAAATATGAAAATCAATGAAAAGCCAAATGGTAATAATAGGGTACTTGCGTCATAAATCCCAAGCAAATTGATTAAATGGTTATAATAATGGTAATTTTAATGATACCGTATTAGTTTTTATATTGTATTTTATTATTTTGAAGTCGGCGTAATTTTATTATATAATTTTTATTAATGTTGTTTTATTTTTTAATGTAATATGATGCTCTAAAAATATAATATTTATTAGTTTAAAATGCATTTTAGGTTTTTAATATTTTTTTATTGGAATCCCATTTTATTTAATATAATTTTATATTATGTTTTAAATAAAAATGAATAAGAAAAATTTGCATATGTCGTATTTCTAAAAATATTAAATTTTGTCTAAAAATGAATAATGATTTGAAGTTAAAAATAAAGATTAGTAATTGAAGTTGGAAGACTCAAAAGGGTTCCATTATCTTCAAATATATAAAAAGCATACCAATTTACAGATTAAAAACAGATATTTATGATAAAATTTAATTTACCAATTTAAATTAGTTTTAAATCAACGTTCCCTCTCCCAAGAAGGGAGGAGTTATGATCCATTATCCATGATTAGACTTGGCAACAGTCGCTCTTGCAAGACACACATAAGCTCTTGTGCAGCCACTTAAGTTGACTAGGATATGCTTAAGTTTGATATATTATAAATTTATCAAAAATATTTAAAATGTTAAGTTGCAATATCAAATAATTTTCCAAATATATTAACATGTTTTGATAACTTAAATTAAATCACTATGTTATTTTTGTCTGTTGTATTTATTCATTATGAAATACATTATAGTACTATGTTTTGCAGAGATTTGTAAATGCTTTTTTTTTTTTAGTTAATGGGTTAGTTCTGATATAAATAAATTATTTTTATTAAAGAAGCAGGCAAGGCCTTTCATCGGATAGCGTGTTTTTGGCTTGAATCTTTCTGCATGAGTTAGGCATGATAGGTAGAAACTCATATGTTTTTACACTTGAAAATTTAAGATAGTAAAAATGTCTTCCCATTTTTATATGGTTGAGAAATAATCCTAAATATAATGTACTTTTCTTAGAAAGTGTTTTGAAAAAACATTTTTAAAGTTTTAAAATTATGAATTTACATGCGCCAAAATATTTATTTGGACATTTTTAAAGTCTTAGAAATTTCAATTTACATTAAATATATTTTGAAAAAGACATTTTTACTTTTGAACTTTCATCCTAGTGAAGCCTATATAAAAAAACTACATTAGAGTTAAAATTATTTTTCAAACCTTTTTAGATTTATTTTTAATTTTTATATTATTTTCCTAAAACTCCCTCTTTATACTTTATACAAGTTAACAAATTTTTAAAAGGGAAAAGAGGAATGAAAGGAGAAAAATGGTGGATGCTTTAACGGCTATCTGCTCCGTTTCCGTCTTGATTCATGTAAAAAGACGAATATACCATTCCATCGACGGATACGATTGGTCCACGTCATATGGTCGGAGTAACAGACCAATCGCGAAAAAAGAAAAAACACGCCCGGGACATTCAAAAAACCCAACGCCGCCATTGTTGGAAGGTCCGAATCGAATCGGACAGAAGAAGAATTCGCATCGCCATACGACTGCCACGTTTAATATTACAAATTCTAGGCGACGACGCCACCTAGCTCTGTGTCTCCCTCTCGTTTCTTGGCACCCGTTATGAGTTCGAAACGCAAAGCCCACAGGAACATTCGATCGAAATTCGGTAGTTAATCCTCTGTTTCTCTCGATTTCGATTAGGGTTTCGTCTTCTCTCTGGCCGCCCCGCCGGAAGTGTGATCCAGAGTATTGGAATCGGTTGTAAATCTCGATTCTGTCTGGGTTCAATTCATCTGAGATTTTTGAGTAGTGTGTATGGCACATGCTCACCCGAATAGGATGTTGCTCTGATTCATCACAGCCGTCAGTGTATCCTCAGTCCCTGAACGCACCAGTCGGCTCTGTTCCCGAACCGGTCGGCGTGACCAAACCTAGTTTTGGTCTGTGCCGCCTTTTGATCCTGCGAGTTTACCACAACCTGGATTTGTTTTGAATCCTGCGGTGTTGGGTAGAGGATGGAACAACGCGAGTCCTCTCGCTGCTTCAGGTTGATCGAGACTCAAGCCTTTTTTTTTTTTTTTTTGTTGGTTCATGTTAGTTTTCTACTCAATTTAAGTTTTGATCTTTCGATGTAGTTTATGTCAAATGAAGGGCTCATCCGTCCCTAGGAGGAGCTGAAGAGGAAAAATGCAATCGAGAAGCTTAAAGAGGTTTGAAGTCGATATTTTAGGGCTTCGATCATGTTTTTGTTAAGGTTTAGTCGCGAAATTGTTAGTTTTGACGATACCATCACTAAAGAATTATGAAAAGGATCAAGTTGCTCTGTCCGAGAAAGTATCTATCTTCTATGCAGTAGTAGTACTGATACAGCTGTTTTGTGACCTCTGGTGTGGTAGTAGATAAGTGCAGATTTAGGGCAGGGCGCCTACGAACAAAGCGTGTCTCTCTTGGAGTTAAAGGGCGCATCTTTATGTAATGTCGGGAAGTTTATCTCGTATCAGTGTGGGATATAGCCAGACACTCACATGCATCCCATGGGATTCACAGTTAAAAATACAAACACCCTCTCTGAGCCAAACGGAATGGAACCTCTACACGCCGGGTGGGATAAATCGATACAATTTATGAATAATGATCTAGCAGTATAGATAGTAATGAAACTTACGTGCTGAGAGCAGGCTTCAAGCAGCGTCTACTAGGTTGAGAGAAGCCCGTACTTATATAGTGTTAGGAAGTTTCTCCCCTATCATATGTGGAATGTGACAGTTTTTCCTCAATTCTTTGGTATCGACTGAAGTTATGCAAACTATGCAGTTCCTTTTTTTTTTCTTTAAGATGAAAAAAACTTGTAATTTGATTTCTCCTACAAGGACTTCTCATCTGTAAATTAAGAAGTCCAATTTGCGGTCATGTGTGATGATTTTTCTTCATTATGATATGCAGTGAAATGCACATTCTACTGTCTTTTCATGTTTATCCATCTAGTTTACTGGTTTCAGTGATTATTTATCTTTAATATGGTTGTATGTACTAAATAGTATAATATTTTTTTACATTGTTACATTAATTTTTCTAGAATCATTCTCTATGACACTTTCTTGACAATTTCACATGGCATTCATTGTCCTTAAATATTTATGTTCATATTCTTTTGCAGATAGTGTTGACATGGGTTAAGAGGGTTGCTTGGCAACGTCGACGCCCAAAGCAACAAATTTCAGTTACTTCTGCAACTATTTTAACATATGGCTCATATGGCCTTGGAGTGAGTATTTTTTCTTCTTTGGGGGTTGGAGGCTTCTGTTTTTAACTGTACTTTATGCCATCAATGCCTATAAAATTTGTAATTTTTGATGAGGTTAAGTTGAGAGAAAAGGAATACATTGATTCACATTAAATTACAAAAGGAGGAAACATACATATTTATACTCTAGTGGTAGGAAAAATGAGTTTATAGTCTACAATTAGAGACTAAAGAGAAGGAAAATAATCCTAAATGGTTAGGAGATAAACCTTAACAACTCTCCTCGAGGATTGGGCATATGGGTGAAAACACCAAGCTTATCATATATCTTTTATCTTGGGACCTCTACAGAACTTGAGTGAAGATATCTGCTAGTTGGTCATTAGAGTTGACAAAACTAGTAGTCATGCATCTGATGCGATCTTACCGATAAAGTTGCAATCCACTTCGATGTGTTTGGTCATCTCATGGAAAATTAGGTTAGATGAAATAGCCAAAGGCGACGATTGTGTAATGCTTCATTTGTTTATCCTTCGAAATCTTAAGCGCTTGGAGAAGGTGCTTGACCATATGAGTTCACATGTTGCTAAGGCCATAGCTCGATCTTCGGCGTGCTTGGATTTAATTCTTATATCTTGTTTTAACTACTCGTAGGATATTATATTCACCTGGTGGCGACTACTTGTCTGCGATGTAAACGTCTATGCAATGGGAGGTGAGCATGCCCAATCTGCATCATTTGTATCCGATAACTTAGGTATGACCTCTGTTCTCATGCAACTACCCTTGACACAAAGTTGTTCCTTTGATATAACGAAGAATCGAGACTCTGACATCCCGGTGGCCCTATCATGAGGTGATTGTAAGGCCCGACTAACTATGTTCACGGGAAACGAGATGTTAGGCCAAGTGATAGAGGTAGTTCGGTTCCCTACTAGTCGTCGATATCTCCACGGATCTCGTAGAAGCCACTCCCGACGGTACAAGTTTAACATTGAGATCCGTAGGAGTGTCTACGGGTTTACAATCTAACATCTTAGTGTCTTTTTGATATATCAGGGTATAACCATAGAAATAACATCTGGAATTAAGTGAGCTAGCAATGCACAGAAAATGCTTGAGTTTCCTCGAGTATTTTTAATAAAATTAGTGAAAATGTGTTGTTTGAGTTTGAATACCATCTACGGTTATTACTGTAATATGATATCGTCAGCATAAGCAATTAAGTAAATACACTTTCAGTAGATGAATGATGATAAAAAACGGGAATGGTGCAGCTGCGCTTTGGAATCATCGCCGAAACTCTTTGAGACCGGCTGAAGTACAAACCATTACTTGAAGCTCGAGGAGTTTTTAAATATATAAGGAGCAGCGTAATTTCGCATCTACAGAAATAGGACTCAGCCAAACCAAACAAAACCAGGTGGTTGCTCCATATAAACCTTCTTGGTGAGATCGCCATGAAGAAAGACATTCTTGATATCCAATTGAAAAAGAGATCATGAACGCGTTGCAATCATAGAAAGAAGCAAGTGAACAGAGGCAATCTTGGCCACTAGAGAAAAGGTATCATAATAGTTTGAACCATATTGCTGAGTATACCCCTTGGCAACCAAATGGGCCTTAAGCCGATCCATTTGATCATCAAGTTCCACCTTCATTGTATAAACCCAACGACAACCAACAGGAGACTTGCCAGGAGGAAGAGCGACAAGTTCTCATGTGTCATTGGTAAGAAACATCCATTCCTCGATCCATTGCTCACATTTTAAATTCGGATGAGAGAGAGCCTCACTAGTACTTTTAGGGGTAGAGACGAAGGCAAAGAGTTGGAAGCAGGCTAAGTAGGGTAGATGTGATGAAAATTAAGAAAATTATAAACATGATGTGGGTTAGAAGTAGAGCGGGTACCTTTCCGAATGACAATATGTAGATCATCAGACGGTTGCGGAACCGGAGCAGGAGATGACTGTGGCATAAGAGATGAGTCAACATGAGGCCTTGTAGGAGGACGAGGATGGCGAGTATAGACTTGAAGCGGTTGAGTCACGACATTTGTAGGTGGAGAAGGGAAGTCGGGAGAGCGTAAAACAAGAGGAATAGATAAGACATGCGGGCAGGGCCTTTGGGGAAGGAGAAGGGAGAGGAATCTTCAAGAGATTGTATCGACGGAGATAAAGTAGCGATTATGGAGAATAACAAACGATAACCTGAGAGGTGGAATAACCCGAGAAGACACACTTTATGGCTTTGGCGGAGAGTTTGTCTTTACTAGGAGGTGAGAATATGAGGCAGAGCAGGCTGACCAAAGACACGAGGAGGGAGTGCAGAGAGGTTGAGTGGGTAGTAAGATGGGAATGGGGGATCTGATCATGTGCAAAAGCAGAGGAGGCGTACGATTAATCATATAACAAGCGGCTAAGATAGCATCCCCAGAAGCGTTGAGGAACCTTATGATGGAGGAGGAGAGTGCGGTATGCCGGTAAATGGCGATTTTTGCATTCGGCCACTCTATTTTGTTGAGGAGTGTAAGTAGCAGAGATGGTTGGTGAAGAATTCAGTGGGAAGACATAAAAGAAGAATCACGTAGAGAAATATTCTTTTGCATTATCCTTCTTAAAATACGAATAGAAGTATTGGATTGAGTGTGAATTCCCGACATGAATTTTGAAGATGAAAAATCTTCATTTCGAGTTTTTTATTAAAAATAAACAAAATCTGTCCGAGAATAATCATCTATAAAAGTAACAAAGTATGAAAGCCTAAAGTAAGAGGTAGGCGCAGAAGGACCCCAGGCGTTGATTGGAACAAACCCAAAAGGAGACTTTGTCCAGGGGATCTAAGCGGCTTTGGGAACAAGACAGTATGTTTTCCCCGAGTTGGCGGACTCCCACACTCAGCGAGGAATAAAGCCCCAGAAAAATGAGAACCATTCCGAGGCATGGAGAGGCTTGGATGACTGAGACGACTATGGAGGAGGAGAGGAGCTTCAGTGGAAGTCTGTGATGGAACAAAGGCGAGCTAAAGGTGAAAGAGGCCTTGACTCATGTCAGGTGTCGTCTTCCCCTTTACGTCAGTCTGCCAAGGTTACGAGTTGTGTGAAAAGTAAGTACACAATGAAGGTCGTGAGTCAACTTACTAATGGAAAGAAGATTAAAAGGAAAATTAGGAACATAAAGAAATACGAGGTAGGGCAAGGGAAGGGAGGGGACAGCAGGCTGATGACTTTAACTATGGTTTGAGAACCGTGGCTAAGGTAATTGTAAGAGTGATAAAGGAGACGGAAAGGTAAGAGAGAAGAAAAGTGCTGTGCAGAGATATGATCGGAGGCTCGATTATCAAGGATCCGAGAGTGCGGATGAATGTGTAAAGGCAAGCGAGAACATTCTGCGGTGCGACAACGCAAACGTGGAGGAAGATTTGGGTTGCTTGGAGTGGGCGAAGGTACTCCTCATATTCAGCACAGGCGTAGAATGACCACGAGGTGTGGATAGGCTCCTGAGACGAACTTGAACATCTTTGAATGATTAGAGGCCAGGCGAATAGAGCGATTAGTAGGAGGTGAGCCATGGCAAAGCAACTCGATCACGGGTGTGTCGAGCTATGGTGTGTACGTGAGGACGTTGTCCTCTACCTTGGTTGCTACCGCGTCCACCTCTGGAATCACCTCGAGAAAGAGATCGAGAAACCATCACAGAAGTGTCTAGTGTAATCTCAAATCGCATGGATTGAGTGGCAGTGGAGGTGTGGCGAAGTAACTGAGCAAGAGCCTCATCAAAGTTTGAAATAATTGCTCCGGAAGTGAGTCCTACGTTAGGATGTTATAAAATGCGGCGAGGTTAAGTGAAAGATGATGCTAAAGACTTGATCCATCTTGGATAGAAGTCTCGATGTTAGTAGACTTTGACAAAATAGAGATAAATTCATCCTTATGGGCAGACATTCGTCCACCATAAGAAGATATATCCATAACAGCTGTTTCAAATTGGCGATGGAGGATATTACCTGGTAGAGCGGCGAGATATCATTAGTGTCTGGAGTTTCTTTTACTGATTAGGAATAATAACAAGTTTTATAAGTTTCCGATATTATATGAAGTCTTTGGCGTGATAGATTCTTGAAGAATATTGCAAGTAAAGCATCAATTTTTTTTCCATTGAGATCTGCGTTTTATCTTCAAGAATACTTGTATGCAGTGGTAAGATGATCCTCACATCCATTGCCAATAAACCAAAGGTCCGTTGAGTGCGCCCGGGGCGGTAATTTTCACTCCTGTGAGTTTATCCAAGGTAATCATAGGAGTTCCCGAGATACAAAAGATTAAAGTCGACCTTTTTGACCATAGAGATGAGAAATCGGTAGGAATCCAGCAGTCACAACTCTAAGGTCATGAAAATGTCGTAGAGCTCCAAAAAACACGAAAAAACAATGGAGATTCAAGCGATAGAAAAACTTAGTAATAGTGGTCGAAGAGAGAAAAAGCGAAAAGAAGGGCTTTCGGTGGCGGCGGGCGCCGTGGAAGTGGATGGATGGGCTGTCGTGGTGTCTTTGTTGGAGGAGGCGCGTGTAAAAACAGTGTTATATGTGCCGCCACGTGCCGGTGCGTGAATTTTACCGCCATCGAAAGGTAGATCGGAGGGAGGCGCTCCTGTTGGTGTGCTCTTTGGCCTGAATGGAGGTCGTTGGAAAATCTCGCCGGTAAAGTTGCCGGCAGCAAGGTGCTTCGACGATGGTTTGGCTTCCGTGGGGCTTTGTGAAGTAGCCTTACGGCCCGGATTGTGACACGGTCTTTGGATGGGTTGCCGGAATTGACCACGAAGCGAAACCCTAGCCTTTAGTACGAAGCTTCTTTTTATGGTTTTGACACCATGTTGAGAAAAGGAATACATTGATTCTGATAAATTATAAAAAGGAGGAAACATACATATTTATACTTTAGTGTTAGGGAAAAAGGGGCATAGTTAGAGTCTAATTAGGAACTAAAGAGAAAGGAAAAAGATCTAAATGGATTAGGAGAATAGCAGTTGTTGTTGGTCCAAGTTATTCACAACCTTATAATATCGCTACTAGCTTCGGTTTTTCTATTTATATTCAGGATACTCTTTCTTACTTTCCCGTCATTTTTTCCAAAGTTGCTTTAAAATGTAGTTAATTTTTTTCTGACAAATTGACATCTCTTTATGACTTATCCCTAGTTTTAGGTGGTATCCTGAAGATTTATGCTGCAGTTTCATCATTTACTTTCGTTAGTTAAGCAGCTATTTATCAATTTGCTACACCTTCTTGCACCTTGTTCAATGAAAAAATATTTGCATTGTAAGTATAGGTTATGAGTGTCAGAATCTGACACGGATGCATATTTTTGATATGACTGAAGGACTCATTGGTATAATTAAAAAATAATCTAGCTGTTCTGGCTTTTAACACAATTTATATATCATATATGCATGAATAATGTTTAATGGGTATTTTTATAAAGTATGCCATTCCATACGAGCTTTTGATGAGGGCAAAGTTAGTTCCCCATGAAGTGAAAGCAATTATAGTGTGCACCAAAAGAATTGATTCAGGAGTGTACCAAATCTTTAGGGTCTTGTTGTCATGTTTATTGTCCAAAATAACCATTCCATCTGGTTCTTCTCAATATTACTTTGGAAAGGAACAAAATTCTTGAATATTTTTTTTCTACTTGTTCTTGAAATGTGATCACTTTTGCTTTTCTCTTATGTGCCTCACACATTACAATTGAATTAATTGAGTAGAAATTAGACCTCTTTTTATAGGATGTAGATGTCGTTTGATTTCAAACTCTACCACATCATGCTCAAATGATCTCCTTGTTTTGATGCTTTACCATATATTTAACATGTAACTTAGCCCAAGGGCCTTTTAATGTCATGGGATGCGTGACAATGTATAATTTGGTAACAGCTTTAAGCTGTGAAAGCAAAAAATATATCCACTGAAATTACATATTGAACTTAGCACATTTTTGTACTCCGTGGATATTTTTATATTTCTGGACCTCTACAAATTACTGCATATCATTTTGACATTATAATTGACAATTAATATATTATTTTTTAATAGGTAACAATTAATATGTTGTTACTCGAGAAGAAAGAATACAAGTTTAGAAGATCTTAAGGCGTGCAGTTGCTAGCAATGCACACATGGTTGATAAAAGTTTGTTTGTGGATCATTTCTGATATGGAATGTTGAAGGTTGAGCGATCGGTTTGTTTTTGGGGAGATGGTCTTCTTTTATGCATTTTTAGGATCCTAGGAAGTCTTATCATTAATGTGTTGCAAACTTGGTAAAATTTTAGCGTGAGGACATGGGATCTAATAGAAAATCAGAAGATCTGGATATGAAATATTGGTGCTTTGTTCATCTTACTATGATGATTCTCATTATTGGTTGTTTCTTACTATTAACCTTTTATCATTTCAACATTCATTATGTTAGAAGTTTCTTTTGAAGAATATAAGATTATATTGAAATGGTATTTGGCTGAGATCATTATCTTATTTGGAAGCAGTGATTACATAAATATGAATTTTAGACCATGTGTTTTGTATGAACCTCTAAATTGCAGTTTTGAAATGATAAGATTTTATGAAGTACTCAGTTCTTGATACAGATGGTTATATGTGAAATTGCTTCATCTAATATGACATTGTGATGCATTTTCTTTGTGATCAGAATGAGTAAATGATCTTCAATCTGTTTTTCCCACGAAGTAACTTCTGCCTGTAACTTCTAATGTAGATGATAATGGTTGTTTGTTATGAAATCATACCTAGGTGTACCATTTGTGGTTTTCGTTCTTTTTTCTATCATATAGTTATTCGGAAAGTTTTACTGTACTTCTGGTGTGAAGAGCGTAACTCTAGTTCTGTTGACACTGATCGTGTTAATCTGCTGGTCAGAGCTGTATATTCTTTTAGAGGCTGGCTTTCGTTGGGTTTCGATTATGTCACTTTGATGGCAGTTCTGGCTTTCTCAATAAATTTTTATCAGATAATTGAAACCTCTATTCAATGTCAAATTTTTGCATTGATGCTGGGGCATACCATAATAATGTTGAGATCTATCTTCTCGCGGGACATTATATCGTGCCCGATTAAAATTTTTAATTCTTTGGCCTGGAAATAACAAAATTACTTTCAAAAAGGATTGAATCTTCTTCCTCGTTAACCTTTTGTATCACATTGTTGATGTTCTTTATCACGGTTCGTGGGCCGAATCGTTAAATGGCATTTATCTGTGATGCCGACCCTTTCATACCTTCATATTATATGGGTTTCTTACCTCACATTAACTATTATTTGATTATAAATATATTTTCTAATAAGGTTATTTTGTTTCATGGATGACTTTTTGTTAATTCTGCATAACATCATGGCAGTGAACCAAATTCTCAGAGATCATTATTAAATCAAGAGATACTAAAGTTCTTCTAATCATGGTTCAGTTGAATTGAATATCCATTGATCTTCATAATATCAAATAGGCACTGTTGCATATCATTCACCGATGATGAAAGACTGAAGATGTTTGTGACGCCGAAAAACTTTGCTGTTTATTTGAATCATTTTTCCATCTGTGCTGAAATAGACTTTCGTATTTCGCGTATGCATATATATGCTTTGCTCGTTTTAACCGGTTTGCTCTCAAAGCTTTGAGATTGCCCTTTGACATGCTGAAGTTAGCTGATGCCGCGGATCTGGTTGTATCAACCATATATTATAGCATTGATGACTTAAATTGGAAAGTTTGTCATGAATCTGAGCTTTCTGGCGAACATTATATTCTTCCGTTAATGTGAATCGTTAATCGTTGTGTGTGTTGTTTTGGATATATATTGCGAATCGCCGTACCACATCTGATTACATTGAGGTTGAGTTAACGTGTTTATGATCATATCGTTTGAAAGTCTGATAGTTCCCGATCAGGCTGATTTAAATCATACTCCTTAATGATTTTATTATAATCAAAAGAATTCATGGAAGGAAATTGAAACATGTTTTGGTACAAGTACCAAATATTGAGACAATTTACCTAACATAATCAGTTTTCAACATGGTTTTCTTGATCATCTGTTTTTCATTAAGTGTTATCGAGATTAATTGTTCTGTTGACTTCTGACAAATATATTGTTTAAATTTATTTTCTTAATAGTTTTGATATTGTCTTATTTTATATAGATGATGTTAGTAAATTAATATATTTGGAAGAAAGATGTTATGATGTGGACTATAGAATAAAATGAATGGTTTTTCTTCTGATCATATTAGTTTTGCTTTACGAAGTCAATTTTAATAATTATTATAGTACTGTAAGAAGCTGTGTTTGTTCAGTGAAGAATCCTGTTTTGTTATATTCGCGGGGAAAGACGCCTGTTTTTCGTGGACTTTGTATATAAATGCACGCTCCGATTTTATAATCGTTAGAGAATAAAGGAAAGAAATGCGCGTCCTCAACATCTTGTCTTAGAACCTTATATAAAATCCGCATGCACGTTTGTTAATCTATTGGTCTGGTTCAGTTTGATGGGTTAACTGAGATCGTTGGATGATAAATGATGACCTTTAAATCTCATGATCGATCCTTTCTTGATAGTAATGACCGACAAATCATGTTGATCTTTCGTGAAGGCGGTTGAGTATCACGATATGACGTTTTGGAACTGCATCGGATGACTTTATGTTTGTATCTTCAAATCTCTGTTCTGGAAGGATGTGGTATATTGTGAAATTGACTGTTTACTGATGCATTTGCAGTTAACGTTTGGTCGGCGGTTTGATTGAAATTCGCGGAATGAACGATAAGCGATTGACTAATTATGGCGTTATAATAGGTGTTGATGAGGTGTACTAACCGCGTTATTCCGTTAACTATTATTCCGTAGTTTTCGATGATTGTGACCAAACATCAAGTCAAACCGCGTGACGACGATCTTATTGGTCGGCGGTTCGGTGGACTATTGCGATTCTTGGGTGTTGCGAGGGTTATCAACATTCGCCGTTAATAACGGATCGTTGGTTGTGTTTTTCACGTCGCGAAGATTGCGCCGTAATACGTTGGCGCGGAGCGCCAAACGGTTTGAGCGCACCGCTGATCTGTTGTATTGAGTTCTGCATGTTGCCGACGTTGATCTTAGATGCTGTTCGCTGTCTTTGGGGATGGATTTGCGATGAAACTGTACTGGGGTAAATATCTATCATGGTGAAACCGTTCAAATCATCTGTATTAATGACAACTGGGTGTATGTGACCCACCTATTCTCAATATCGACACACATATAACTTTGGTGTAACGTTATCAGAAGATATGGTTACAACATCTCTGATGACTATCACCGTTATTAGATGTGGCGCGTTCTGAGAAGTGTTTATTTGCGTTAATGATGAGAGTGATTGATTTTGCCTCAGGTGGTCAATCTCTCGAAGGATCTTATAGGAACTCTTGTATCTGCTATTTAGTTTGAGTTGGATCAATGGAAAAAGTAAACAGTTCGATCTAACATCTGGTTTCTTGAATAATCTGTTTTCTTAGTTGAGCGAGTTTGAACTGAATAGTTAGATTATCTTGGGTTCTGGAAAATAATAGTTTGGTGGTTTGAGAGAAGTGGGTGAAGTGTTGACTGTTTTGAATCTGATCTTTGGTGTCATTAACATACGTGGATGAATGTAATTACCATTGATAATGGATAATCTATTTTGTGGGAGGAGTGTGGGATGAAACTAAAACTCAGTTGTTTGTATTGTGGAAGCACCTTAGATTCTTGATCATTAGACAAACGATGACTCAATATGGAGTTGTTGACATGTATAGTGATGATACCACTTTGATGGACTTCTCTCCCATAAATGATAAGCAGGGTTGGACTTCCGTTGTGAAACTTTCTTTAAGCAGATCATATGGAAGGAGCAGTTTTAATCAGCATAAGTGGGTGGTGACCGGGAGGTGCATGACATGGAGAGATGAGATGGAAGCTGATCTTGTAGTGGGGGATATGTTATAAATAGATCATCATTTGGAGTATATGTCTTTGCGACCGGCGGGCGCGCCGGGCGATCTTTGACATGGGGACGAAACATACCCTTTGTGTAACCGGCGGCATGACCAGCGAAACTTGAAACCAATGTTTCGACAAGATCGGTGCGATTATGGTGCGAAATCATTTCGTCTTATTAAACTTTGTTGAGCGGATGGAAAAACTCAATGTTCGCGGAAAACGGAAATATTGAAGTAATCGGGCGTAGGTGAAGATATTGATGATAGCTCAAAAATTGCCAATGGATGAAGTTCTTCGGCGAATCGTTGCTGAAGCGATGATGAGGTGTGACGTCGAAGGTGAAGCAAGAAAGGCGAAGGATGGAAATGGTGGTGGGACGCCGTGGAAGAGATGATGCGACGCGGTGGCGATGATAAACTTAAAAGTGGATGAGAAGATCGTCTTCGCCGGCGGGGCCTGTTAGGGAAGGGAGTAAGACTCCAATAACAGAAGAGACTCGGAGGAGAGAAGGGTTAGTCCTTGAAGAAGGTGACATCCAATGAGGAAAATGCTCCCGATGAGTGAGGGAATATGATGATGCAGCCCAAGAGTCGAGGAGTAGCTAGAAGATGCATTTCGTGGCCTTGGGGAGAAAGCTGTCTTTTCTGGAGTGGGGAATATAGACAGAAAGCAAGTACAACCAAAGACACGGGGAGGAAGGAAATAAAGTGGTTGGTAAGGAAAGATAAATTGAATGAAGAATCTGATCGTATAATAACACATATGAGAATGATTGTCGAATAATAGCGGTAAGAACAATGTCCCCCAAAGCGAGAGCATGATAATGGAGGAGGAGAATCTGAAATTGTTTGATAAGATAGTGATTCTTACGTTATTCTTACATTTATTGAGGAAATAGCAAGAAGATTGATGAAGAGGATCGTGTTAGAAATGAAATAAAGGGTGCGAAAAATATTCCACCGGCATTGTCACTACGTAACACACGAATAGAAATATTGAACTGGATTAGAATTTTAGCATAAAATTTATGGAAAATAAAATATAACTTAGCTCGCTTTTTCATTAAAAATAACGAGTACATTGAGAATAGTCATCAATGAAAGGTGACCTGATAAAAATCCTAAAGTAGACGTAGTCACGACAAAGGGACCCTAAACATCGGTGTGGATGAGTTTAAAAGGAGATTTTGCTAGATTATTCAAGCGGCTGCGGGAGCAGGCAGTATGTTCCCTGGTGATGGGACTCACATCTGATGACGACAAAGTGGAAAAACGAGGGACCATCTTTTGGAACTTAGAAAGACTAGGGTGGCCTAGACGATTGTAGATGAGGAGCGGATCATTAGTGGAAACGCAAACTGCAGGAGATGATTTCGAGGTGAGGTGATAGAGGCCTTGAGACTCATGTCTGATGCCAATCGTCTTCCGTATACGGTCTATGAGTCACAAATTTATCGAGAAAAATAATGGAAGCGATTAAGTATGCGAGTAGTGCTAGCGATGGAAATAGATAAAAAGGGCGCTCAGGAGTATAAAGGGCGAAGTGAGAGGAGTAGGGAAGGGAAGGATGTGCGAGCCAATACCTTTAGCGGGTTTTGAGAAGCGGGTAGATAAGGTAACAATAGGTAAAGTGGGAGTAGTAGTAAGAGAAGAGAAGATTTTTGTACGGATGATCGGAAGCAGGAGTCTAGAATCCCCAGGGTCGAGGAGATGTGTGGTAGAGCCCAGGACGGAGGCATTACAGGTTTGGGCAACGGATGCAGAAGTGAGCTTAGTTTGCTTGATAAGCCGAAGATAGTCATCATACTCAGCGTCGGTGGGGAATACGAGATGTGGGAGGAGCTCAGTGCAGGGCGGTGAGAATTAGAATGGAAGGCGGGCCACGTGGGCGATGCGGGAGGCCGTCCATGCAGCGATAACACGATCACGAGGTGTGGCGAGCTTATTGCAATAGGTGCAGGTGAGGACTTTGTCCTCGCCGGTTACCAACTGCGTCCTCCCGAGTTGGTGTGAGAAACTAGCACGGAAGAGCATGAAGGGTTGTCGGATGACAAAGTGCGTGTGGAGATCTGAGGAGGCGATAGAGCATCATCGAGGATGAGGCCCGATGGACTACCCGATAATTTGATCTCGGACGGTCTCAAGATGGGACGGAGGCGATAAAGGTAAGGACCATGAAGAGCATCGTCTGCGTTTGTTGAGCCCCGACATCACTATTAAGAAGCATCGATTATCGAGAACTCCTCGTAAGAGATAATCGACCAATATAATTAGATAAATCCATGTCCTGTTGTCGGATATTGACAATAGCAGAAGCCACCTTATAAAGGCGTTGGATATCATTCGTGTATAGAACTTTTGTCTGATTCCAAAACTTAGAACATGTTTTGTAAGCCGAAGATGAAGCAAAATTTTTGGATCAACGACTGCCATAATACGCTACATAGTTGTGCATCTATTTTCTTCCATTGCACCTTGTCAACATTAGGTATAGCATCCTTCGGTGTAATAAGATGATCCTCATAGTCCATGAACCCGGGTTCTGAAGACCGGGAAAGATAATTCTCACTACTAATCAATTTTTGATGTGATAGTCTGAATCCGGAGATATGGATGTAAAATAGGATTTTTAGTTGCCGTATCCATGGCCCGGGATTGAATCACGTTTGGATTGAAGAGGCCCTAATAGGAGAGGCCCGGTCACGGCTAATGAACTGAAATCACGGTTGTGGTCTTGAATGAAGAAAAGTGACCCAAGCCGTGGAAGATCGGCCCGGCCGGAGTCACGTGGCGGGGGTGAAATGAGCTTAAGGTGGATAAGAGGGCTCGAGGTGGACCGCGGAGGAATCAGGCTGACAAGATGGCACTTAGGATGAGCACGGATGAAGTCGATCAGGAAAGTGAGCCATGTGCCCACATGCGCACACATGCGCCGACGCATGGACGGTAAGTTGCCGGAGAGGAGTGGCACATGACGGCGCGTGCGGAGCTGTTTTCGGCGGGGTTGCCACCGATGTGTAGATTGGTCGTGCGCCAGCGGAATGGGGTTTCACGGGAGAAGAGTTAGGCCGGAAAAGTCACTGACCGATGACGGCGGAGATGCAGGAGGAGAAATAAAGTGGCCGGAATGAAACACGATCACTTAGAAAAAGTAAATTAGGTTTTCCTTTGAAGCTCTGATACCATGCGAAGAGAGAGAAAGAGAATCACAATTTTATTATATTCCTGAAGGGCTTATACATTCACATGTGGAGCATATATATACTCTGTAGCTCCTTGTGAGACCCACAATACAGTAAGAAAATAAAAGGAAAAGACTGTACAATATCTTACAGTTTCAAATTGTTGCATTCTTCTAATAGTAGAGCAAATGATGTGTTGTCCCAGGGTTGGTGGGGATGGCCCACCCATGTATTTGGAAACATGGGTTGTATTTAGGATTTTCCCTTCCCAAAAATTTGAAGTAAGCATATAATATGATGATTTCATCATCTGGTTTTTCCTTGACAGGTAAATTTTCTTTAAAGAGGTTCATGTGAAAAAACTGCATGGAATACTACTCTTTAAGTAGTGAAAAAATGTTGAATAATGAATAAGTTTGTGAGAATGGAAATAGTAGGCATTAAACGTTATCCACACCATAATTTTGCTTCTATTTAATTGGCAAGGCTGATATTAGTGGATTTGTTTATGAAAATAATAAATCAGGAAGATTTCCAAAAAAACCAGAACAATATAGCTAACAAGTTGGTCTCAAAACTCACAAGAATTTCTGTCTCCAGATAGTTACTGGTCCTCTCCTGCCTGGGCTGACACCAGACCAGGTAACAAATTCTAGTTGGTTGATGCAGGAAAGCTGGTCTTACCACAATTCAGACCTTTGTGATTTGAATGGCCATGCGTGCTAATATGCACGTGTGGCCTTTTCTTGCTTCTTCTATGGCATTTCTGAGTATGTTTGCCTGTTATAAGCTGGAAGTGGGGTTGATCAATTGATTTTGGTTATTTTCAAATTGCTACATTCTGTAATATAATCTTTGCTGGAGGTTTCTGAAACATACATTCTTGTCACCCTAACCTGTGCATTTTTCATTCTCCTAACTGTAGTAATCTTTTATATTCCTGGATTTCCCTTTCCAGAATTTTCAATCAATGGTTCGATGTGTCAAATTATGGGCGAAAAGACGTGGGGTGTATGGTAACGTAAGGGCATATGTTTCTCTCTTATCTTGTGTTCAGGGTTGGCCTTTTTCCATTTTGAGCTTTTGAGGTTTTAACTGTTGCGACAGCGCTCATCCAGTATTCTCTACTTATTGCAGTTGTTTGGGTGTTTGGTGGAGTTCATTTGGCCATTCTTGCTGCTTTTGTTTGTCAGAGGAATCCGCATGCCAACTTAAATGTTCTAATTTCAACCTTTTTAAGACTTTCTGGATGGCCTTGGCCTACACCCGTGGCCAGCAAGAAGGTGGCAGACTACCAACCGAAGGCACCAGAGATACACGTGCATTAATGCCCATTCAATTACCATGTAGCCCTTATGAATATTGCCATTCCAACATCACAAAAAGCACATTTTACAGGATCACAACAGAACTTACCCTAGGGCATGCACTGACTCGGGTATTTTACTTTTTGCCTAACAGACATAGTCTTGCTCTATAAATATTATTATGTTTTAATGCAGTTTTCATTAGTTCTGTTGATCTTTTCAAATCTCTGTGATTTTTATAATAACTGTACCTTCATGTCTTTGTTCAGACAGTAAAAAAAAAAAATCTTTTTGTAAAGAGCAGCTCAAGGAACACTTATTTATTTTTTCTGTGACAGGATCTCTTAAGGCTAGACTTTGATTGGAATGACATATTTGAGCCTTTTTGTTACTCCCAGAAATATTCTCGATTTATAAAAATTTACCTGTCATCTCCTAATCAAGATCATCTGGGGGATTGGGTGGGTTGGGTGAAGTCACGCTTTTGGCTTCTTCTTGCTAAGGTTAGTGTTCGATTTTGTTCATTTGGTATCATTTAAGTTTTCAATGTATGTAGATATGTAGTGCACTAGAGTAGTGAGGAGAAAAAACATAAGAAAAGAGAAAGGGGTGGGGAAAGGGGAGAAAAGCAGCTGTTCAGAATGACCCTGACGTTAATAAAATCAATGAAGGATCGAGTGCTATAAATATACACCTAAACCCCAGACAATACAGCTTCCCAACCTCAGGAGGACAATGAATCTACTTTGATACATCCTCAGGGACAGATGAGTCCCATGAATATATTAACGAAAGAAAGATTGTAAAAGGAATATGTATATATTTTTTTGTGATGTAACTTTAGTTAATAAGAATTATAAGAACAGCGAGGCAGCCTATACTTGTCACTTAATACATTTAAGCATTGAATATCTTCTGTGAAATTTAAGCGTGATGGATGGAATATACCATATTAATATTCCATGTTGGCTGTAAAGCGCCTGGAATCTTTCATTTTTAACATTCTAGCTTGTTGTGTGAGGAAAGTAGGGGTTAGACAAAATGTATGTTTATGGACAATAGGAAACTGTCTGATGTGCCACTAAAAGCTATATTAGGAGTGGAGTCCATGGTACATTGTGGGTATTTATGTTGTGGGCCTCAAGTTGAAGTGGTAAACTGGAATTAGTCTGATTGAGGGGTGCAATGTGAGTCACAGTTTCTAGTATTAAGGAGTGGGTACTGGCCAAGGGAGGGGTCGGGAGACAATTGAGACACCTGGCTTAAAGATAAAATTGCTACTAGTCATTTGGAAGATTATTTAAAGTCCCATGGAACCTCTTGTGTACTCTTTGGGAACGCTTGAAATTTCGTTTTTAAATCATCTGCTCTTTCTGGAAGTAAAAAAAAAAAAATTTAGAATTCTATAGACAACTGGCAGACAAATTATTTCAAATCCTAGTGACAACCGGTGTAAATGAATTTCAAATATTTGCAAACATTGAACAAAGCTCAAAATTTGATTGCATCGATAGCTATATCTATATCTATATCTATATCTATATCTATATATATATATATAAGATTTGAGACGATAATTGGTTGTTGATGATAAATATCGAGCACATGACATTCAGTGTATAGTAATCTTCAATAAGTTTAAGTTGATAATGAAGTGACATAGGAAGTATGGTGGCTGAAAAACAGACAATGACATAAGACAAGCGAAACACCACATCATATATAATATATTCATTTCTGCTCCACAAAACTCAGGTGGGGACCTCCATGTTGGCTCCTTTTTAGGGGTTTGTCCAAACACCATAATATCTTTTTTATGTTAATAATGCTAGTAGTTTTGACAGTACCTCTGCTCTCTACATGCACACACATACATATATAAGCATACAAACATGTATTCCTTCTTTAGACTTCATTTTGGCCTCTGATTTGCATTACTGCTGCAGGTAGAGGAGGTTCAAGGTCTATGTGACCCTAACCCCACCGAGTTCATTGATCCTGATTCAGGAGAGCCAAATGTAGTGTTTTTCTGGGGTGTACAACCTGGTAGAATCAATTTTTCGGATATAGACATTGTGGAAGACTTCTTCTTGCAGAACATTAACAACAGTGGCTATCAAGGTCATCCTGGGAAGATGGTCTTATCCGTCCTTCCTACTTCTCAGCTCCCTGGTTATGCTCAACTAGATACTGGAGTTGGAACAGAACAAAAAAGCATGCTGGAGAATGTCTGAGTATCATCTGTTGGGCTTTATGTTTTCCGCGGCATCTGCCTCTTTACTTTGTGGGGTATGCTGCAACCAACGAAAGATGTCAAGCGCCTCATGCTTGAGCTAGGTTCTTCTCTTAGAGACGATCCATCACCTCTTCTGTTTTCTGGCGACATTTTTTCCTAAGGTTGGTTCTTAACAACATTTTCTAGTTAGTTCCACCACTGACTTTTGATTTTCTTGGGTATGCAAGTTTTGATTCTGATGTAAAGGGGAGACTGGCACAAAAAAAAAATAAAAATATGGGCAGAAATATGCTTGGGGATGTGACATAATAGAGCCCTAATTAAGTTGAAGGATGTGATTTTCTCATGAGACTAGAAATGTCTTTGTAGTGTAATCATATTGTATTTTACTGTAGCAAAGTTTTGTTAATCAAACATTTATTAATAATCTCCCAAGTTTGTAAGACTGGTTATTGACCTCATATTCCTTTTCATCCATGGGGAAAAAACATCTGTTATTAGAATAATGTTTATGCTCTTAATTATCTTTTTCAGAAAAAGTTAAATTAAAATTGCAGGTAAAGTGAATTCTTTAATCAAAAAGTTTATTAATTTAGTTGAAGGATATGATTTTCTCATGAGACTAGAAATGTCTTTGTAAGGCTGAACTATTGTGTAATCATATTGTATTTTACTGTAGAAAAGTTTTGTTAATCAAACATTTATTAATAATCTCCCAAGTTTGTAAGACTGGTTGATGACCTCTCATTTGTATATCCATTTGGAAAAAAATCTGTTATTATATGTAATTATATTTTTCAGAAAAGATAAACTAAAATTGCAGGTAAAGTAAAATCTTTAATTAAAAGTTTATTTCGGCAACTTGTAATCAGAAACTTCGTTTATAATAAAGATATAAAAATTAATTTTGGAAATAAGTTCAACATGATTCTTTTCTATAATAACACAACATATCTAATGCATAAAAAAAAAGTGGGTGTGATGTGTGGGGTGGGATGATTTGTCCTCCCATTAGGTTACTATTATACTATTATTCCAATTTTTTTAATACTATTAATGAAAGAAAATGATTACAATGGTAATAATGACAAATAAGAAAAAACAATGAGGTAAGATTTGAAATGAAGGTAGAGGCAAAAAAAGAATGAAGGAATATAAAGTAAAAAAATATATCAAAAGTATGGGGAGAAATAAAAAGTAAAAGGATATAGTAAATTACGCTGTGATTTGATTGAGGGTCCATAAATTTTGGGAAGTCAATAAAATTCAAATGATTAAAGAAGATCGTTAGACCTCCGAATCCAATGCTGTATGAAAGGTTGGATTTGGCAATCTCTTAGTCTCGGATTTATTTATTGCCCAAAAGCTAAGATAGTAGTAGGGATTGAGTTTGATGGATTAATCCATTTTAATCAGATTTTCTTTTAAGAGGATTGTAAAATTTAAGGAAAATGAAGATTTACCAGCTCTACCTAGCTAGAGGGTAGAGCTTAATCTTTTTGGGCAAGAATGAGGAGAGAATTTGAAGAAGGCTTAAATGGAATCTAAAAATGAAGGAAAATTCTTAGCAATTAATGAGGGGCCGTGGAAGGAAAGGTTTGGTGTGAGCCTATGGTGGGCATAGAAATGGAGAAATGAGGAGATCTTTAACAATAAAAACAACTAGCGTGGAAAGGAATTAAGGCTACTGTGGTTTTAACCAGAGCGAGCTATAGAGAGAAATCCTATCCTTTCTCTAACAATATGATTGTGCTAGGATTGGATGGCTGCTTGAAGCACTAGACTGGAAGAGTCTTAAGTACTTGGATCTTAGTGATATATCCGGGTTATATATATATTTTAAAGAAGCTGTCATTGATTAAATGTTCAGAAGATCCAAATAAAAGCTCTCGATACATTGCTGGTTGTGAGTTGTGACACAGCCAAGTTGGGAAGATATTAACATGTCGGAAAGAGGGAACGGAGATGACAGTCCTCAAGCAAGGAGCCAAATTCTGAACGATCTTGAGCTATGTGGTGTAATGCCTCAGTCACAATCTTAACATCGGTTTCAATTATAATTTGTGAGACATTGGAGGGATCGTAGCTAAGAAATAGCTTCTCGTAAACCTATGGCCTCTTCCACCAGCAAAACTCCTAATGTAGCTCCCAACAGCTAATCCATGATCGTCTCTCAATAGTCAATATCAACCCAACCTCGATGATTACATTTCCATTTCCATGTACCTGGTGGAGGGGGTTCCCAGTGAACTCCCGATCTTGATCCTGAGGCAGCAGCCGAATTGTTTCCCACATGCAAGACCTAGCTACACAATTTCCAACTTTCCAATCCACTATAAAATTCATGCTGGCACTCACACGCTGAGGGGGCCTAAAGCCTAAAGCCTAAACCTGGTTATTATGTTCATTCCAAATACCCCATGAGATTGTCCCCATGCATTCCAGATATTAATTTCGTTTTCGTTTTAACTTCAAGCAACATAAGCAGCCATACAGGCAAAGGAACATTTAATACTTACACCTGGGTTGAGATTCAATAATTCCAACAAGCTAAAGCATATAGAGGGCAGAAGAGAAATTAGAGAACAAATGAGTCACCATCTCAGTGTGATGGCCACAGAAGGTACACCCATCTTCTAGTGGGACTTATCTCTATTTCAAACGTGATCTAAGAGGAAGGCAGTCAGAGCAAGAACGCAAAAGAAATTGGAGAATTTTTGGCGGAAGGGATAGTGTCCAGATCGACCTCTATGCAACCTCAACAGCGTGTTGTGGCCTTGTGGGAGACAATTTCTGCACTACCATGATGCCCAGACTTCACTGCAGTTGTGGAACATCAGTCCGAAACTCCTACTAAGAGGAATACCCCTACATGGCTCGAGCATCCCTCTCCACACACGATCACAGATATTCCAAAATCTGTTGTTAAGCGAAAAAATCCACCGTTGTTAAATCAATTTTCAAAGGATATGATGGATTTTGTCATTAAAATAAAGTGCTCATCGTTAAATTTTACTAACACAAATACATATCCGTTGGTATATTTACCAATAAATTAGGAACCGATTAATAAGGGACATTTTTATGTTTGTTGGTAAATTACTAACAACATAGTAACGAAGTGATAAGTTAGGAAATGTAATCCGTTGGTAATATTTTTCTTTTTATCAACGAATTAGTAAATATGTTGGCAAAATAAATCCATTGGTATATTTATCAAATAGATTAGTAACCGATTACCAAAGGACATTTTCAACGGATTGGTAACAAAGTGATTGTTGGGAAATGTAATCCGTTGGCAAATTTTTTTATTTTTTTGGCAAAAATCGGTTGGTAAGTCATAAGTAGTGTACCAACGGATAATAATAAATTGTTAAGTAATATCGTCTATCAATTGATAATTCGTTTGTTAATCTGTTGATAAAATTTCAATGGATTATCCATCGATTGGTAAATGTTGAACGATGTCCGATGGTAATCCGGTGGGAAGATAGAAATGGATTGTTATATTGGTAAATATAGGACATAATTTGTTGATAAAATCAGTTGACAATTCATAAGTATTTTACCAATGAATGATAATCCGTTGTTAAATTTAGTGTTTATCCATTGATAATATACAAACGGATTCTCATTTTGTTGGTAAATGTATGACATATTCCGTTGTTAACATTAGTAAATGTTGATAATATACAAACGGATTCTCATTTTGTTGGTAAATGTATGACATATTCAGATTGTTAACATTAGTAAATGTTAGATATAACTTAGTTTGGATTCTTTTAGTATTTTTAAATATGTATATATATTAAAAATAAATATTGAAAACTATAATTTTTAGATCTAAAATAGTATAAATATAAAATAGTAACAAATTCCAAGAGGATTTAATAGTATTTTTAAATCCAAGACTAGTATAAATATCAATTCCAAGTTTAATAATATTCTTTTTATAATATTTTATATTTATATTTAAATAAAAAATTTGTTAAGTACCATATATACATGAAATAACTAAATTTACTAGATAGTATTAAGTTATTATTAATTATTATTTACTCCTAATCAATATCCTAAAACAAGGTTTACTAGATAGTAATAAATTAAGCATCATCTACTCCTAATTCACATCCTACGCATGATCATTAATGGTGTAGTTTGGATGCAGCGATTGGAACTCACAAAACCATTGGCTCTCGAATATCTGCAATGCATGGCTCCATTTCTTGTTGCTTTTGCTTCGATCGTTACTCCCGTACATTGTTGTCTCACGCTTTCATCGCCAGCTCTATCTCTTCCTGCGTTTTGAATTGCATAATCTTTTCTTTAATCTCCCACGTCATCTTGGCTTCATCCTCTCATCTCGCTCGCCTTTGCATCTCACCTCCTCATATAGCTCAGCCTTCAAATACTCCTAATCAGACGATATTTCGTTAGACTATCAACGTAACCTTGAAATTTTATTTAAAAAAAAAAAGAAAGTGAGTCTTGATTATTGAATATTAAAGATTTTTAATATAAAGATCATAAATTTTAAAATTTTGGAACTAAAGAAACTGATTTTTGAATTTTAAAGAAAATGAATTTTGAAATTAAAGCAAATGATTATTTTTTATTCTTTTGGAAATTAAAAAAAATGTTTTTTTTATAGAAATTAAAGAAAAGGAATTTTTTTTTAATTTTTAAAAGTAACAAAAATGATTCTTGGTTTTTTTTTTTTTAGAAATTAAAGAGAGTGAATTTTTATTTGTTATTTTTACAAATTAAGAAATGTTTTTAAATTTTGAAATCAAAGGAAATGAGTTTTGAATTATTTTTGTTTAGAATTTTAAAGAAAACTAATTTTGGCTTGTTAAAAAAAACAAGGAAAATGATTTTTGGAAAGTATGAAAATTAAAAAAAAAATCAAAATTTGAAATACTTGGAAGATTAGATTTTAGTTTAAGAGATTAGAAAATCATATTTTTAAATAAAATGAAGTAATGTAATAATAATAATAATAATAATAATAATAATAATAATAATAATAATAATAATAATAATAATAATAATAAAAATAATAATAATAATAATAATAATAATAAAATGATAGGAGATAATAATAAATAAATAAAAATAATAAAACACACAAAATATATGGTGGGGAGCACAACATCTACATACCCTTGTTTAGCAACATAGTCAACATTAGATCAAATACCTCATATACATCTTTGTAAAACGAGAAAATTGATTTTATGAAAGGGTAAAACAATAATTTTAGTGAGAAAATCCGAAATTTTTCTAGATCTTGGATGAAGAAACGGACTTCACCATTAGAATCGTCTCGTGAAATCTGGTGCGTGTGAATTTAGTGGTCAAGATAGTCGAGATTTCACGTTTTTCGAGACATAGAAGTAATCTGAGACACTTGGCGTGGAGTAGTTCCTGCCATGTGTCGAGTCGCGAGGTAAGTCAAACAAAGAGCTCAAGTGGGACCCGCAAAAGAACGTGTAACACATGATTGAAGAAGAAATAAGGTAGATGGATAAGGTGATAAGGGTAATC